>JAJKFI010000194.1:238314-267325 GCA_029204185.1 Lerista edwardsae | reverse complement strand
TGTTGCCGAAACGAGGGAGAACTCACACAGACCAATATGATCAATAATAAAGTTCTGGTTTATTGGTGAATACAGACTCATATTTATGGTTCAGTTTCCCAAGGCATTTGTTCATTAATTAACACATCAGAAGGCTGCATTGATTAACTTAGGGAAGATCGGCAAACAAGCCTTTCCGCATTTTGACAGCTTAAGGTTATCTAAGGTAAAGCCGGCTTAGCGCAAGCAAAGCCGCGTATCTAGGTTAATGTGTTACTAGGTCAACAAGCTTAACAATGACTGACAGGCTTGACCGGGTTAACGCGATTTAGCGGTTTTTGCCGGCTCTTCGCTATCGCGTCTTTCTATTAGCGCAAGAACGCTTTGATGCCGACCTTCTTATTTACGTAGCCTATGCCAGTCATCGTTAACCCGGAAAGTTTCAATCAACACTTCAAGTTGGTTAACAAGCTTAGGAGCGGTGGACCGGAAAACAAACTTAAACAGTTTCGCTGACAAGCTTAGGGGTTTGCTAACAGGCTTAAGGGTTTGAGGGCTTTATTAACTTTTCGCAATCTCCTTTCCATTGTTAGCGCAGGATGTTCCGCTCCCGATTTCCTCACTCCGTCTGCCATCGGGTTGCTCAAGGGTCAGCCGCGTCGCGCAATGGTTATTTGCTTGCAGCAGTCTCCCGGTTCGCTCTGGCCCATGCTCCCCCAATCCCATAGTCCCCAGCGAAAACCAATCTTTCCACAACAATCTAAGAGTACGGGTTGGATTGTATGGAAGGAGGCGGTCCCTCAAATACCCCGGACCCGAGCCGTAAAGGGCTTTAAAAGTCAAAACTAGCACCTTGAATTGGGCCCGGAACAGAACTAGCCGGTGCAGTCGCCGAAGCAGCGGCTCGACAGAGTAAAACCGACGTGCCCCAGCAACCACCCGAGCCGCCGCGTTCTGTACTAGTTGTAATTTCCGGACCGTCTTCAAAGGCAGCCCCACATAGAGCGCATTGCAATAATCTAATCTAGATGTTACTAGGGCGTGGGTCACTGTGGCCAGGTCCGCACAGCTCAGGTACGGTCGCAACTGGCGAATCAGCCGAAGCTGAGCAAAGGCTCCCCTGGCCACCGCTGCCACCTGGGACTCCAGGTGTAGCTGTGAATCCAGGAGAACCCCCAAGCTGCGAACCTGCTCTTTCAGGGCAAGTGCGACCCCATTCAGAGCAGAATCTTTCCACAAACACAAGGAAAACTGAGGGAGACAAATCTGGACATTCTGTAGCAGATTTATCCCCCTCTCCCCCAAAGGACCACAGAACTGGAAACCTGACAACTAGTGTTGAGAAAAACTAGCTCTAGAGAGCATAGATAGAGTGCAAACCAAAACGTTTTTGAAAATGAAGGCATTTCTCCACACTTTGTGTGAGGTATAGTTTCTTCCATTGTGGTATTTGAGAATACCTGCTGGATCTAGTAATCCAGGAGACTTTCAGACATAAAACTACGATTCCCAGGGATCCATGGGGGAAGATTGGAAACTGTGCTGTTGATGTACCCTGAAAGAACACCCTTCACCCCAGTGGAGAGAAAGCTGAACGTTTCTTCAAATGGCTTCCTTAGCAGCCATTACAGGGTATTACTGGGGTGCGGAGCATGAACCCTGTTGTATTTTTTGTACAAGTGTAAAATTTACAAGCTGTGTATCATTTCTCTGTGTACAGTATAGGTGCTAATTTAAACTTCGGTAGCAATTAATGTCTAAAATTACACGTGCCGGAGCTGGAGTATAATTGATTACTTATGCAGCGAAGGTTAAATGCACTCTGCATATGTTTAGAGGCTTTCTCAGCACTCGAGTGCGGGATGAAAGTGCGCCCAGTGTGCATTTCGGCGGCCGTTCTACGCATGCTTACTTGAGAGTAAGCACCATTTTGCTCTGCGGGGCTTACTTCCGAGTAAGCGAGCCTAGAATCGGGCTGCGCAGGGAATGCTCCGAGCCCAGCCTGGTGCCAATACCCGGTGGATTTGCTCCTGCGTGGAGCAGGAGGCGCCGTCTGCACGTTATTTTTCGGTCTCTGCGCGCCGGGGGATGCTCGCTGTGAACAGCTGTTGCTGGGCGACTGGAAGACTGCGGCTCCAGCGAGCGAGCGAGCGAGCGAGCAAAGCAAGCCAGAAGGAACCTGCTCGCTCCATTCGCCTTCTCTCCCCGCAGCTGCCGGGCGCCTCGGCTTCCTCCTTCCCCTTCTGGGTCACGCCCTCTCTACTCACCGACGACGCGGGGAGGACAACCTAAAAAACAAACAACCCCCCCTCCCCAATCCCCCAAGAGCATCACCACATAAGCTAAGAGCATCCCGATCCAATCACGCCATGAAGGGACAGGCAGGCGGTAGGTTCCTAGTGCGGGCTCTCGGGGCGGTGCTCGGTTGTGTTTCTATATGATGATGACGACTCCCTCCCCCTTATCAATAATGCTGCTGCTGCTCATTGGCGTGGCGGCTTTCTTGTGATCCCGGGTCGATCTTTGCAGGGTGCGTGGCGGGGGTCTCTGTGGGGAGGAAAAACGCTGGCGCAGCTTGCAGGACGAGGAGGAGGCCTGTTGGCTTATTTTGATTAGGGGATCCCCCAAGATGGGTTCTGTCGCGGGGATGGCGGGTGGATCTCATTGGCTTTTCCCTCGTTGAAAGAGAACTCTGGGTATCTTTCCTCTTCCCTTAATGCTGGGATTAAAGCCCCACATGTGCGGGCGGGGGATGTCTGTAGGCAGTAAGGGAGAGCCTACTTGCCAATATTTGTGCATCCATCTCCATTTTGTACAGGTGCCCCCTATAACAAGAGGCCTGCTCTGTTGTGTAACGATCTCTCCAGGAAGTAACTTGGGCTTCTTCACTGGACTCCTAGGGTCGATTTGACTTCATTTAACCTTGCCACTTTTCATTGGCTCAGGCATTGCCATCAAAAAGCCCTGTAGAAAGACGATTCTCTTTAAGGGCATGTATATGCTGCAAATTGAGATATTTGATACTCATAACTTACTTGCAGGGAATCCAGGAAAGTGTAGTTCTAGAAGGGTCTAGAGCTCTCCAGCAGAACATTGATGGGGAAAGACGGGTTATATACGTATATTTTTAGAGCACAATCCTAACCTGGAGTTAGGCCAGCTCATTTAGGCCAGCAAAGTTTGGCTGGCACAAGGGCCATTGTAAAGCACATTTGGGCCACTCTTGGAGTCAGTGAGGGTGGTGCACATCTGTGTGCTGGCCTCTCTGACTCTGAGAGTGGTCCAAACACATTTTATGATGTCCCTTGTGCTGGCCAAACTGAACTGGTCTAACGGCGCTGGCCTAACTCCAGGTTGGATCGTGCCCTCAGACAAATACATTTCTCAGCCTTCTACAACCACAAAACTAAAAAAGCTGGGGTTCTTCAAAGAAAGGCATTATGCTTAAATGGGATTAATAATGAGATACAGTTTGTCTGTTAAATTTAAGCGGTACCTGGTGTGGAATCAGCATGAAGATTCCTAATTAAAAGCAGCTGTAAACAAGAAAATAAAGTACTATATTAAAATAAATAGAATAGCTAAAGTAGTTTAAGGGCACAATCCTAACCTGGAGTTAGGCTGGCTCAAGGGACTCGAAAATGCACTGTAAAGCGCATTTGTACCACTCTTGGAGCCAGGGAGACCAGAACATGGACGTGCGCCGTGCTCCCTGACTCCAAGAGTGGTGCAAACGTGTTTTACAGTTCATTTTCGAGTCCCTTGGGCCGACCTAACTCCAGGTTTGGATTGTGCCCTTAAACTACTTCGGCTGTTAATAAATAAAATAAATGCTCAAAAATGCGCCGTAAAGCATGTTTGCACCACTCTTGGAGTCAGGGAGCATAGTGCACATCCATGTTCTGGTCTCCCTGGCTCCAAGAGTGGTACAAATATGCTTTAAAGTGCGTTTTTGAGTCCCTTGGGCCGGCCTAACTCCAGGTCAGGATTGTGCCCTGAAACATAGTAAGAGACGCAGCACCCTAACCATTACTCAGAAGTAAGACTCATTGAGTTTAATGGGACCTACGTCCAGGTAAGAATGTATAGGATTGCAGCCTAGACCAGGGATGTCAAACTTATTACATATAGTTTCATATGCAAAACTTGTTTCAAATACCATTTATGGAGTCTGCTGATAGCTGGAACTGCCATCTTTAAACAGGAAATGATGTCATTAAGCAGATGGTGGCCAAAAATAAGTACTTTGTTCTCATATAACATGGACGTGGTGGCGCTGCGGGTTAAACCACTGAACCGATAACTGGAAGGTTGGCAGTTCAAGACCGCATGATGGTGTGAGCTCCTGTCATTTATCCTAGCTCCTGCCAACCTAGCAGTGTGACAGCATGTAAAAAAGTGTGTAGATAAATAGGTACCACTTCGGTGGGAAGGTAACGGAATTCTGTGCGCTTTGGCGTATAGTCATGCTGGCCACATGGCCATGGAAACTTGTCCTCCGACAAACGCCTGCTCTTCGACTTAGAAACAGAGATGAGCACCGCCCCCTAGAGTCAGTCATGACTACACCATTTGATTGTGGGGAAAACTTTACCTTTTCTCATACAACAGTTCATTAGCTGCAAATGACAAAAGAGAAAATATGCACATCTTGACCATATTTTTAAGATGTGGGAGAGTCCAGTTATTATGTGGGCCGCTCTTTCAGCCATACCACTGAAGTGAAGTGAGGCATTGCTTTACAGCTAAACAGTGCTCTGCAAAGTATTGTCTCCTAGAAGCATCACTGCTGAAAGGGCAGCCCGCATGATAATAGGACTCTCCCAGCATTATCTCCCTGTTTCGCTCCTCTTGGTCTGCCCAGTCCCGGATAGTGTTCCTTATCTTCTGAGGCCTCCCTCCCTCCCTAAGCCTCAGCAGAAACAGCACTGCTGAAAGGGCAGTGCTGGGAGAGCACAATTATCACAAGGGTCAGGTGAAGAGCTTTTGCAGGCCATATCTGGCCCTCAGGCCTTATGTTGACACCTCTGGCTTAGATAGTCTAAAAGGCCAGGATAGCTTAGACACAAATCTTCACCTAACATTGAAAAATGCATCAGACTTGGTACATGGCAAGCCTGTTTGGTAAGACCTTTCCCAAGCCAGTACACTGCCTTCACCTCACCACTAAAACTTGCTATCCCTTGTCCCAAAGCACCTCTTGATGGTGGGAGCTCCAAAGCTCCCATTCTTGATGGTGGGAGCACACATACTACCTTAATACATTGTATTAGGAGGGACCTTGGTCCTAAGCTGTTAAGGGCTTTGAAGATAAGAACCAGCCCTTTGAATTATAATCTGAAATGAAGCTTTATTTCTTCTAATACAAAATATGGTTTTATTTGTTCTAAAACTGCACTGTTATGTGCCAAAATAATTTTCCTACAACACTAAAGTACCTTGGAGCTTCTCCTGTGTTGTTTTTAATCCTGTGTTGTTGCTGCATATTGTTCATGTAAGAAGAAAAACAGTAAGAGCCCAATTAAATGTTCACATTTGTACAGACAGATATGGGAGAGGTGCAATCCTAACCTGCAGTAGAACAGGCCGGCCGGCTGGCCTTTGCTATATCCGGCGCAGGTTAGGAAGCCATTGGAACCTCCACGGGGCAAGGGAATGTTTTTTCCCCTTGCCCCCCAGGGTAGGCACCAGCTGCCCCTATGGGACCGCTTGCAGGCACAAGTCCAAGCAGGCCATAGTGGCCCAAATCGGGGAGGTGTTGGATTGCCCTGTAAGTCATCTGTGTGTGAAAACCAAATTGGTGCTGCTTTCGTTTAGCCATCACCTTTTTATGAGTCCATTTTTACCTTGTTTTTCAAAAGAAATGTCCAAAGTGCCTTACAAAGCCACAGAATAGCCAACAATACTGGTTAATTGCAGGCAAGAAAATACAATCAAATATTTTAATACTGATTAAACATTGAATAAGCTGCTTTAAAAAACACTGCTTACAGCAGCCTGAAATTAGGGTAAAACTGAATGAAAAGCAATATGGAATAAACACAGGTGTGTTCACATGACTTGGGATACAACCCGTTTTCAGTTTCTTCCAACAGAGAAGAAGCCAGACTAAGGGCCCAATTCTATCCAACTTTCTAGCACTTATGTGGCTGTGCCAATGGGGTGTGTGCGGCATCCTGCGGTGGGAGTGCAGTCACTGAGGCCTCCTCAAGGTAAGAGAATGTTTGTTCCACTGCATTGCTACTGCATCAGTGCTGGAAAGTTGGATAAGATTGGGCCTTAAAGGTCCTTGGGAGGTACAGTAGGTGAGGCACCACCATTGTCTCTTGTTGAGGCCAGCTGAATCATGTATGGAGTTAGGCAGCAACCTAGACCGAAGCCATTTTAGGGCTTTAAAGGCCAGTTCTTTGAAATTTAAAGGCCGGAATTGGAAAGTGCGTTGGTATCCAGTATTGCTGACCTAAAATTGGTGTAAAGTTCTCCATGCAGGCTTTTCCTGGTTGCAGCACATTCTGGAACCATTGACCCTTTCAACTCTCCAGAAGGCAGCTCCACATAGTGCACATTGCAGTCATCCCATCTCGATGTAACCAAGGCTTGGCTAACCTATGCTAGAGAATTATCCCCTAGCCAAGGCTGCAGCTGGAAATGCAGTTGAAGTTGACAAAAGCTGCTGCTGGCCAAAGTAATCACCTGGGCATCCTTGGACAGTTCCGAGTCCAGAAACATCTCCCAGCTGTGTTCCTGACTCCTTTGGGGTGGGTCTTGGCTTCCCCCAAATAATCTTGGGCATTGGAGTATGGGGAGGATGCTTATATTTATCTGTTAGAGAAGTCACAAAATTACAGTTTCTGGGGAGAGGGAATGACCCTAATCCTAGGCATATTTACTTGGATGTAAGTCTTGGTATGTTCAGGGTGTGCATAGGATTGCAGCCTGGTCTGAGATGTAGATATCCATCTCTTCTCACCATTGTGTTGAACCCCAGTGTTGAACCCCACCGCAGTGTTTAATACTTTAACTCTACTGCAGTGGTTTCAAACTTTTTAGCACTGGGACCCACTTTTTAGAATGACATTCTGTCCAGGACCCACAGGAAGTGATGTCATTGTGATGCCAGAGCCTACTGCTTTCCTGAGAATGCAGCAATAAGTAGGGTTATGTCTCAGTCATTTTGTAATAGCACAGTGAATCAGAAAGAAAAAAGCGTATTTACAACCTTGATGCAAGCAAAACAATCACACGTCCTCCCCGTTTCCAGCATCCCATCTTCTCATATTTTCAATATGGCTGCCCTAGATGCTTTGCCACCCACCTAAAATTGACTCGCAACTCACTGGTGGATCCTAAGCCATCTGTGGTTTGGGAACCACTGCTGTACTGTCTTTACACCTGTGTGCACTGAACACAGTTATTGCGAATGAGCATTGTAGAATACAGCATCCAAGGGGCTTGAGTGGTGCTTGTCCATGGTTTAGTTAGTCCTCTTTCAACACAAAGCTATGTGATTTTAAAAATAGACTTTGTCTCTGGAAGTGTGGTGGTGGTGGTGGTGTTCATTCTATCATTTTCAGGACTTGAGCTTCCTTCACAGCAATCAGAAGAGATTTTTGTGTCCAACTTCAGGAATGTATTTTAAATGTATTTTAAAAATTTCTCTTCCTTCAGGGGGCACCAAAAGCAGGTGACATAAATTAAAAATGAGGTCAGTGTTAGTTTAAGCATGTTACTAGAAAGAGGTGCTTTGAACAAACTCTAGTATATACAGTTGAAAGCACCACTCATGATGCAAACTGCAAATGTTCATATGTTACATACCCAAGAGAAGCTTCTCTTCAAACCTCAATCTAAAACGTTTTAATCAAAAGCATTGCTCTTAATCTTGAGTGTAAAAATTAGCCAAGAGCCTGATTGTTGTTAAACTCTTTAAAAAAACCATTTTTTGCTTCTTTCTGTGTTTATCTTGTGGTGTAGGGAGTGGTATAACTTTGGATGTTACAAAGAGCATGGAGACCAGGAAGTTCAATGGAATTTGCACAAGTCACTTAATGCAGCTTTGAGTTTTCTCCCAGTGTATTGTTAGATATGCATGAGATAGAAATGCAGTTTTAGGAATCACATTTCAGTCTTCCTTCAATGTTTTTGTGCGAACAGATGCGAACAGATGCATTCAATACAAAATTTTGTCATACCGGCTATTTTCCCCTCAAGTTGCAAGCATTTGCAAATGACTTTTGCTCTGTCCAGGTGTTCTAAAATTGACTGCAGTACAATGCTGGTAAGCATCTAATAGGAGCACACCAAACTCAATTGCCTCCACTGACTTGCTCTGTACCCCCATCTCCTGCTCAACTGGTCTTAAAGCATTTGCCTGAATTGACTTATGCCATACTTGGGGAAAATCCTCTCTTATGATCTTCTGCGGAGAGTTGTCCAGCGGCGCTTTTGCCAGTAGGGGTGGTAGGGAATCTTTTACATCTAGACCCACAGTAAGGTGTGAAGGATACCTGTGGCCTGCTGTGACCAATTTGCCAGATACTTTGCTGACAAAATTGTTTGCATCTGTTACACTTCAGTTTCCTTAACAAATCCAGTTATGTCCTCTCTGCAATTGCTTGTCCTGCCACTATAGATTCCTTCCAAGTTGTACAGCCTGAGGATGTGGCTAGAATTCTTGGAAGTGTGAGGCTATCTGTGTGCCGACTGGATCCTTGCCCTTTAAGATTTGCCCCCAAGGAAGTGGGCAGGGAGGATCATAAATGCATCTTTGGCGGAGGGCATGATGCCTTCTTGTCTGAACATGGCAGTGATCTGTCCTCTTCTGAATAGATCCTCAATTGGAGATCATCAAGTGTCAGGTAATCAAGTGATAAAGCATCAAATTATGAACCAAGTGATAAAGCATCAAATAGAATGGAAAAGAATGATCAGAGATTGGTAGTGGGTTGTGGGAATAGGTAGTGAAAATAGGAAAAGGAGTTAAGTTGAAGGGAAATAATGAAATGAGTCTTCAGGACTAATAAGATGCCTTTAATTCCTTCACTTGTATAGATTGTTTTGTGTTTTTTAGAACAGAGTCACAGTATTGAAAATTTCTTGTCCAGGTACACTATATTAGGCTGTTCAGGAAATAGTCGTATCACTTCATACATTTATGCGTTGTTTTGTGTGTGCAGGAGAGGGAATTGAGTTAGACTGCCATATGGTCCTCCACTCTGCAGTAGCATTCTCACTGGATCAAAATGAGATTTTCACAAGGCAGAACGTGCCCTTTTAATATAATTCTATTTTATTTGCTCATACTTTATTGCCATCCTTGGAACTACTCAGTGCTAGAATGTCCTCATTCAAAAATTTCTCTTTGCTGATGAGTGATGTCTTCCCTCGTTCTTTTCTTGCTCAGTTCTGTTTCCCCCCTCCTCTTCTACCTTTCTCTTACCAGTTTGTTTTGCAGCTTCCATAGGAACAAAGGATTGTCAGTGAAATGTCAAGCCAGAGTCTCAGCACATGACACAGAAACAACCTGAGTTGGGCCTTGGAGAGGAAAATTTTCCTGATTCTGTTAGGTCCATCATGATATGATGGGAATCTGGGGTTTTTAACAAGGTACTTCATAGTCTTACAGCCCAAACTAACCCCTTGCACAGTGATGCAGTGGTGCCAATGTAGCACCCACTATATTCCACAGGGGAGTTTTGGTCTCCAGAGGCTACCTCAGGGCAAGGGAACTTTTGTTTCCTTGCCCCAGGGCAAACCTGTGCCAGGCCATTGGGTCTATTTATCTTCCTAGCTGGTGCAAGTCCACATTGACCTGAGTCGGGGTATTGAGGCCAGGAAGGGTATTGGGATTTGGCAGACACCACTCTGCTTAACCTGCCCCCTTCCAGTCTCAATTTACCCACCTACTCTCCCCCGTCCCTTCTTGCTTGTACTGGTCTCAATCCATGCACTCCCTCCCTCCTTACTTGTGCTGGCAGGCATCTGGGGTCCTCTGGCATGGAAAGTCAACTGCATGGCAGTGGCCAGGCTGCGTGCTTTGGCACGTCACTTTTTGCAACAGCTGGAAAGTGCCTTAGGCCATTATCTAGCATAGTGAACTACTCAGGAGTGTGTTTTAAGCTTGGACATTTGTACAGGCTCAGGAGGAAATAGGGATGTGAAACACTGACCCCTGTGACTGGGCAGGCAGTTGAAGCCTCTGGATTGGGTAGACCTAATTTAAATACTAGAACAGGCCTTCTCTTGTATCTGGCCAACCAAGCATATCACTTGCATATCAGACTCCACCTTCCACTTTTTGGTTTCCAGTTTGTCCAGTCCACCTGACCTCCAGATCAAATACATTGAAGGCACAATCAAAACCAACTTTCCAGCCCTGACATAGCTTTGCCAATGGGGCATGTGCTGCATCCTTCAGTGTTTGTTCCCTTACCGCAGCACTGCATTGCAGTGCTGGAAAGTTGGTTAGGGTCAGCGATGGGATCTATAAACTACTTGGGGGAACGGAGGGCGGGACTTAAACAGGACTACCGTTTGATTGGCAGCCTGTCCGTGCACTTCCGCTTTCGTTCCGCTCGCCCCGCGGCCGTCCCTGGCCTCGGAGGAGGTGCCTGCTCGCCTGGGGGGAAGGGTGGCCCCCCCAGGCGAGCAGGCGCCCCCTCCGAGGCCAGGGACGGCTGCGGGACGAGCGGAGCGAAAGCGGAAGTGCACGGACGGGCTGCCAATCAAGCGGTAGTCCTGCCTAAGTCCCGCCCTCCGTTCCCCCAAGTAGTTTGTAGATCCCATTGCTGGTTAGGGTTGCACCCTTAATGCATGATATCTTTCAGGCTGCAATCCTTACCTGGAGGTGAGTTCCTTTGAACTCAGTGGGGCTTACTACTGAGCAGAAATGCATAGGATTGCCCTGCAAGGGATGCCTCTACATGTTTTAAAATGTTTGGCTGTGAGTGTAATGTGTTAATGAGATAAATATGTGTTTGGAAACCCATGTCACCTGTAGGCACACTCGTCAGAGAGCAAGGGCCGACTCCAGCTCCCTATGAAGCTTACACTCCACTGCAACCCAAATGTGCTGCCACACAATGTGCAGAGTGGCCTTGTACTATGGCTCTTGTTTCTTCCCCCAAATGTCAGCTAGAAATGTTTCCTCAGGTGCTGGATGAGAGCTCGATTATACTCAATTGGGCAGTTCAGCTGTTTAATCCTCATGCTCTTGAATATTTGTGTACGCATCACTGTTGTGATTGAACGACACCTGTTAAGGTACACTGTTTTGCAGTTAGAAAAGAATGAAATGATTCACTGACTGTCTCTGGAAGGTTAAAAGAATAATATGGCTGACAATAACAAGAAATAGATGAGTGGAGGTCACATTGGCACTTGGGTGGGATGGAAGGGCTTGTGCCATCATAGATACTTCTATCACTTGATTGCCTTGGCCTTCTTCAGAACTTGTCCTTCCTCTTCCCAGAATGACTCTGTCTTTAGTTTGCTCTGGTTTTAATTCCCCTGGGATGAATACATTAACTTTTTTTTTTTTTTTGCATAGCCTTTGAAAAACCTTCCTTGTGTTTTTGGCAGGGATTTTGTTTGCTTCCTATTTTGTTTGCTTCTAAAAATAAACTACAAAAAGCGATGCTTTGATTTACCTGTAAAAAAGAGAGTGCATTCCTACATATTAAGCAGGGGCCATGTGCTCCAGTGAATTTCTTTCTTTAATGTTTGCAGTGCAGAGAAAAATCTTGGCTAGCTGAGAAAAAGAATGGCATGATCTACTTCATATGTTTAAAAGCAAACAAAATGAGACCTAACAGATGACAGGTATTCAAGAATCTGGTGTCTGGAGAGTTATAATGCTTAACCACTTACATTTTCCATTCATCTTCCATAGACAACGATGAAATACTATTGTGCCACCACAACAGTCTCATGGAGATTGTGCTGCTGCCGGACAGGAAAGGGTTTTTAAAACTTACCTGATGTTGCTATGGCTCTCTGGAAGATCTGGGGAGCTTGTGACCCCTTCTGTAGCCCTCCACAAGGCTTGAAAATGTTGTGAAAAGGGAAAAAAACCCACTTTCTGTTTCAGGCCTGTTTTGGGAAAGCCTCTGATGAATATCTGTGAGGGGCCTTGAAGCTGCACTAAAACAATCTGGTATACCTGGCAATTCATTTCTCCTGAATGAACAGACCGACAGTACTGTATATTCGTAAAACGTACAAGGAACTACGAAGTTGCAGGAACAAAGCAAAATTGGGGTGGGTGGATGCAAAGGATCACAACTAGGCATATATCAAAATTTAACAGGAACAGCAAAAGAGAAGTTATTGATGTTGGGAAAGTAGCTGTTCCCCTGGGGTTCTGATCTGGAGCAATTACACACTCAAACACAAGCAACTTCTAATTTAGATCAGCTGTCTCTAAACAGGAGACCACTGTGTCCTAAAAACTGTCTCCCTCCTTGTCCCAAGCAGTGCTCTGGGAAGTTGTGTTTATCACCCAATGTCCTAGAAGGCTGTGCAATAGGATGTGCAACAGGGCAGGCGTGACTATTGAGAGTGCCCCTGCCACCATATTGGCTTGGAAATGGAGTGGTACTGCAGCGGAAGCACCATTCATAGGGGGAGAGCTTTTCCCAAACCCTGGATCTGGCCTGCGGGCCGGGCTTTGGAGAGCCCTGGTTTAAGTATACTTTTTCTTTATTATAAAGAGCAATTGCCCGCTGCCTAGCTAACATACCTGACATTCAGGTCAGCTATGAAGGAATGCACTCCATTACAAAGATGAACAGTATATTTATAGAATCTCAACAACAGACCATCCCATCACCATTTTAATTTAATATACTTTGTTTTCAGTTTCCCCCAAATCATACGATTTCCCCAAAACGTTATTATATCCTGAAAACTCGTTAGTGTAATCCAATGGTTCTTTTTAAAGAACTTTTTAACATCGGGACCCACCTAAAAAAAGTTTTACTATGGTTACATTGTATTTTGTTGTTCTCTGTAAGCCTCCTTGGGCATTTGCTTCGGCATGGGAAAGGCAGGGTATAAATTCTTCGAATGAATGAATGAATGAATGAATGAATGAATGAAGTCTTGTGGAACTAGTTAGGATTTTAAAAAATCCTAAAAATAATCCACACTGAACCATTGCAAGTGTTGCTTCCATTGAATACATCTATTACATGCAGAGTTAAAGTTGCATTATTTAGCTGCCTTGCTAAATAATTTGTTTCAGAAATGATGGGCAGCCCAATCTTGAGCTGCCAAGATGCTGGCAGCAGCCAGGCAGCCACAGGAGGCTCCACGAGTGAAGGGGACATTTATTCTCTTCACCTACAGTAAAGGTGTAAGGCGGACAATAGGTCTTCTCACCTCTGTGCTGGCTATTTTGACACTGTAGAGGCGAGGGCCTCCATGTCTGGCCGTACAGCCTAACACAGAGGATAAGATCCAGTGATATGAAGGTTGCTGCCGATCCCACCTCCTGCACCTGAGCAAATAACCCATCTCCCCGCCCCCGTCTCTGTCTCTGTCTCTGTCTCTGTCTGTATCTGTGTTAAAAATATGCCACAAGTGTTCACGGTTTTTAGCAACTGATCCCTTGGTCCCTTTTGTGTTTCAGTCTGTGAAGAGTACTATGAGGAAAGCCGAAGCACTGTTTAATTGTCTGTTTTGTCGCTTTTATTTGGAAGCTAGTTAATCGTCTGTCAAGCAGGCTTATGGAGCATCTCGCACACATTCTCTGGCAGAGTTTGCCAGCCCACCCATGCCTGCCAATCTAGTCCTGATGGTATTTTTGATCTGCTATCCACATCAGCACAGTCAGTCTTGAAGCAGCTGCCAGCTAGACTGAAGCTTTCACCCAGCTGGTTAGTGCTAGAACTGTTGAAACACGTGGATAGACTGCACCGTTTTGTCAGCATTATGCTACGTGCCTTCCAACAGAATCCAGAAGTAATTGTTGAAGGGAAGAGTTTTTTCCTCCTTAGCTTCCTTGTGTGCAGGAGACCATGTAGCACGACTTTCTTGTTTATTACATGGAACTACCCAAGAGATCAGGGCCTGCTCTAATTTTCAGGTAACCCTCTGCAAACTGCTCTCTGTTCGGAAAACACTTTCTAACTGAGCGAACCCTAAGAGAGTTGCTCAGCTACCAGTATACAAAAAGCTACAGGCACAGAAACAATCTCGGGTAGTGGGTCTCAAAACGTTTTAGTACCAGGACCCATTTTTTTTTTTGAAATGACACGCTATTGGGATCCACCTAGCGTTACATTTTTAAAAAGGTAATAATTTTTTATTCATTTTTAAATAGTATTTTATTTATTTGCAAAAAATGCAATCCATTTCTTACAATGAATCGTCTCAAAGTTTGAGGGGCTTAGTTGTGTGACCCAGCCTTCACCTTCCCCCACTACCTGTCATTGATGCACTTGGGGTGGGGAAAACCCCAGAAAAATAGCTCCTCAAACATTTATATCCCTATATTTATATACGCTTGTAAACTGCAGGAGCTTACCTCTTTGCAGGGTAGTTAGCAGCTATCTGATTTTTGAGTAGTCTCAAGGTTTGAGGCAGTAATTTGATCTTTCCATCACCCATGTTTTCATTGGAGGCATTGTGGAACCCGCCAGAAATCACGTCCTGACCCATTGAGAAATTGGGATCAGCAGTGAGCGCATGGCAGTTGCCCAGTGATGGTGACCCCTGGTGCTGCCTGCCTTCATTTGACAGTGATGAATTAGGTGAGATTGTTTGCCAAGGCAATTGTCCATCCCTTCCTGACTTTGGGCACAAGCCTAACCTGGAGTTAGGCTGGCACAGTTAGGCCAGCAAAGTTTGGCTGGCACAAGAGCCACTGTAAAGCGCATTTGGACCACTCTTGGAGTCAGGGAGGATGGCGCATGTCTGTATGCTGGCCTCTCTGACTCCAAGAGTGGTCCAGACATACTTTATGGTGTCCCTTGTGCTGGCCAAACTGTGCTGGCCTAACTTTAGGTAGGTAAGGATTGCTCTCTTAAAAGTATTCCTGATCTTTCAGCATTATCAACAAGACAGAGCTCTTTAAAGTTTCCAGCTATTGCCAGTCAAAGTAAATACTTCAGTACAAGACAGGTTACTGATATCTCTTGGTATAAGGCAGCTTCATATGTTTTCATGTTCACATATTCATTACTGCACCTAATAGAGCCTGTTATTCAGTAGACACATTTTCCTCACAACATATGCAAGTTCCTGGTATGTATTGAATTTGTACCCAATAGTCAGCTTAGTAGCCTGCTGTATCTATCTTGTTGTTATGGCACCATCTGCTATGGTGGAGAATCAAATCTCACAACGTTGATAGTTTTCTGTCTTTTAAAATTCTGAACGTGTTGGGAGTGTGATGTTTCATGATGATACAAGTGTGGCCGTTTATTCTGCCTCAGGGTATAGTAATTCTGTGGCACTTACAAAGTTGCTTGATGTACAAATTAATATATAAACCAAGGATATTGTATTTTCTGTGGAAGTGTGGCAGCTATGCTATGCTGAGTTCAGTGGGAAACTGAAACTGACTGGTAGGTGAAGAGCAACATGTATTGAGCCCTATGAAACTGAGCAGCATGTATGTGTTTATTCTTGAGTTGCCGACTGTGCCCCAGTCAGCCTTGAAGGGCAGGCCAAGAGGAATATAACACCACAAAGAGTACCAATCTGAGGAATCCAAGCGCCCCCCCCCCCCGGCCAAAAAAAAAAACATGAGAAGGTAGTCCCGTCTCTCCAAGTGGACAAGGAAAATGTAGTGAGCCCTATGGAAAGCAAAACTGAGCCATAGGTGTGTGTTTAATTGTGAGTAGCGAATATGCTTCAGCTCTTATCGAAGGCCAGGCAAAGGGGAATTCAAGGCCACCAGTGGTCCCAATCTAGTGGACATGGAGCACCCCACCATAGTGAAAATGATAAAAACAGATGCTTGAACAGTGTAGGGGTTCGGAAATACATCTTAGGTAGGGAAACGGGTGATTGAAGCATGTCCCTATTTTCAGTTGTAAAATGGTGATGTGTAATAACAGAGACATACATAAAAGTGCATCTTAAGAGTAGTTTCACCAAGTTCATACAGTGAGGGCTATACAGGTGGGTCCTTTTTATCCTACCTGCGGATTTGATTATCCACAGGTTTCTGCATCTATGGGAGGTTCTTGGAACATCCAACTTCCATGGTTGCTGGGAGACAAGGGTAGTAAGAAATTGTCATGAATAGGAAGAGGAAGAAGCAATTCCGAAGGATCCTACAGCCTCTGCTGTGTGTTAGGTTTAACTTGTTAGACACAGGCTGTAATCCTATACATGCTTATATGGGAATAAGGATTGCGCCCTGAGAGAACTACTTGCCCAACAAGTACAACTAGGGAAACTACTTAGCAATATTATATGTTGGTGTATGTTTTAAAAAATTAAATAAAAAAATCATTACAAAGTATCTTGAAATAGAAACTTATTTTGCCCAGGAAAAAAACTGTAACAGAAACAAATGCAATCTACAATACATTATATGTACATCAGTGTACAGTATATATCACTGTAATACATACCATGTTATAAAATCTAATATTGAAAACCACTAGCATAGTGGGAGCTGAGAAAAGGAAAGCTGTAACGCTTGGGAAAGAAAAAGCATGTAGGCTCAAAGAGAGAGAAGCCACAGGAAGAAGGAAGTTCAGTAGAGCAGTGGTATTCAAACTTTTTAGACGGGGATCCACATTTTAGAATGGCACTCATGTTGGGACCCACCAGAAGTGATGTCATTAACCTGGAAGGAAGTGCTGTTATTGTAACATAATAAAATGACACTCCTGAAATTTAAATTGGCATTCTTGGACTGCAGCAATTGTACAGCCATGAAACATCCCTGACAGAAAGCAAGATTAGGACAAAATATGATGTAAAACCCCCTCACTTGACAATTCAAACTGTTAGCACGCACAAAAGGAATATAAGAGTAAGGTCTGCAGTTTCCAAGATGGCTGCTCCCAGCTTTCCGCGACCCACCTGACATCAAGTCGCGACCCACCAAGTGGATCCCGACCCACAGTGTGAATAACACTGCAGTAGAGGATGATTACAGAAACAAAAGCCTAAAGAGAAAGATCAGGCAAAACTATCTGGAAGCACGTAGTGGAATTTTGATTGGCCCACACCTGCCCACTAGTAGAGTAAACTAGTAGTTTATAATTCATCTTCATAGCCATGTTTTCATATTCTTTTCATATTCATATTAGGAAGTAATCTTCCTAATACAATGTAATGTGAGCATGTGTTTATATATTTCCTTTTTAAGCTAATCAAGTTGCTTTTCTTTTTTGTTTAATGTAAATGTGTCTATTGTTTTTCTTTTATTTTTTAGGCGGTGATTTTAAATAAAGCAAATTTCAGTATGCTTAAAAGGAAGCAGAGTTCTAGGGTAGAGGCCCAGCCGGTTACAGATTTTGGTCCTGATGAATCTTTATCGGACAATGCTGATATCCTGTGGATTAACAAACCAGTAAGTTGTTTAAATCATCTTTAGGTAGCAACCCATAATTATATAACAAGGGTGGTCAGAGTTTCTTAATTATAAGAGCCACATACAATAAACTTCAGATGTTTGAAAGCCACAATATTTAAAGAAGCATTTAAATTCTTAAATTAAATATATTTACTCAACATGAAGATTATGTTTTAATCCAATGGACTCTCAGTTTATACCCAATAAATAATTGTAAATTATACCAATTTAGAAAAAAGCCACAATTTATATTAATTGCAGTGCAAAAAGAACCTCGGCCAACATATTTCTGCAAGCTGCATATTGTGTCAAAGAGCAACATGTGGCGTACGAACCATGGTTTGGCCACCCCGATATAGAAGGCGTGATCCAGCCAACATTAAGCACTTTAAAGTGTGTAGACTAACCTGGGAAGTATCTAGGCATAGTATCTAGGCCAACCATCCTGGAATGTTCTAGAATCTCCAGGAAGTGGCGTTAATCTCCAGGTGACTACTGAAAGCAATCCTGGAGATTTTAACAAGGCCTCCAGAAATTTCCAATGTGGCTCCAAGGTAATGGAACAAGCATTCCTTTACCTTGCGGTCTCTGTGACTTCTACCCTACTGCAGAATGCAGCACGTGCCCCATTGGAAGAGCTATGTCAGTGTTGGGAAGTTGGTTAGGATTTGAGCCTGAGTCACAGTGACAGCCATATTTAAGCATGTTTCAATCTCTCGTATTGAAATTAGTGGGTTAATGTTGGCATTGTCTATTCAATTTTACTGTTGCTTTTACATTTTCTATGACATAAAGTTGTCTACTCTTGGGCTAAAAAGGTTCTGGATCTTTGAAGAGCTGAACATAAGAAGAAATAAGAAATAACTTTACCAGCGGCTGCTTGCTGGTGTATTTTCCTGAATCTTAATAGACTGTGAGCTCTTTTTGAAACAGGGAACCATTTGTTTATTTTGCTATTCACAACTACTTTGTGAATTTATTTATTCACAACTGCTTTGTGAATATTTTGGCCGAAAAGCCAAATATTCTTAGTGCATAACTAATAAATACGTTGTGAAAAAGAAGATGAAAGACTGCAGCCATACTTCTGTTATTCTGAAGCAGAATGGATCAAAATACTTGACCCCTTCTTCCTTCACTGAAAGAAAGGGGAATCGGATTACAACATTTTTAGTGTCAATTATGTTATTGAATAATATTTACCTTGAAAAATATTCTGAGGGTGTGGAAGTTAATTTTTTTTTGAAAAAAATTTAAGGATATTGTTTGGGTTAATAATGAAATCAAATCACCACAATGAGTTTAGAGTTCTTGAAAAATGAGTTGAATACAGGTGGCTTGAAAAGGTTGAGTTTTGAAAGGTTTAAAATTCCACATTTTTCTTTTCCAAAAAAAGTTTTAGTCTGCACTGGTTGGTGAAGAAGTTGGAGAGGAGGAAGGCATGGTAGAACAAAGTGCAAGAAGAATCCATGAATAATTATTCACAATGCTAGTGTAGTTACATATGAGGAATATACATAACCACATGTGCTTCCTTTTTTAAAAGTACATAATTTTGTTCCATATTGTAGATCATAAAATCTTTTTAGAAAGAATCACTAAACATCACACATTTGTATTGATGATGATGATAACCCTAGCTCTTGCTTTTTATTCTTCAGTGGGTGCATTCCTTGCTACGTATCTGTGCCATTATCAGTGTCATTTCCGTTTGTATGAATACACCAAAGACCTTCGAACATTATCCGCCTCTTCAGTATGTGACGTTTGCTCTAGATACTTTGTTGATGTTTCTCTACACAGCAGAGATGATAGCGAAGATGCACATCCGTGGCATAGTCAAGGTGAGTGTTCCAAAATCCCTTTTTTGTTCATATTTGCACGAAATATCTATTTTTACCCTTTGATTCTAAACAAATTCCTTGGAAGTTTGCCCAGAGATCTGAATGTTTGCCCAGTGATCTTAATGAAATCTGTATCAGATTGCGGCATTGTATTCCAGTTCTGAATATATTCATTTGACCTAAACCCAACTGATCTTAATTCATCTTGTCTCCAAGTAATGTTCATGATCAGAGTATTAGTCAGTTCTGCTGTTGTTTCATCATTAAAAAAACACCTTTCACCCCATCATTTATTGTGTATGAATGTGTGTACATGCACATGTGCACACATGGTTATATGAGAGAGAAAACCATATCGCAAATCTTGGGGAGTTAGCTATATCTTAGAGCAGATCGGCAAAGGACAGTGAGATACCTCAAAGCTAGCAGTAATAACTTTGTTCTTGTAACAGACTGTCCAGGACATAACTTTGAAATGGATGTTGATCTGTTTACCTTATCTGGGTTATACTATATCCTTGGCATGAAGATAAGTCAGAGTTCTGCACTGGTACACATAACGCATTAAATTGTGGTCGTGGCAAACAAGGTAAATCTGCTCCAGAAATAAGGAGGAGGAACAGAAAGCTGTTCTGAAGTTGACTCCCAATTTGCAAACAAACAATACGGAAGCTGGCATCACATAAACATTCAATCATAGTTAGCTGAGGACTTTCACTTGACAGGTCCATGGTCTGGGTTGTCACTGTCACAAAACTGTTAATGAGTCTCCTTATTTTTTAGCAGTATTCAGTCCTGTTAACTCTTTCCAGTTCAGTGTATTTTTGTAGGGCAAGCTTATATGGAGGTATGTTGCTTTATTTTGTCGGCATGGTAGTGTCCCTCTGTTCTTCATTTGACCAAGCTCCATAGTCTTAGTGTTTTATTCAGTGTCTGTTAATGACTAGTGAAGTGTTTCCAGTTATTCAGCATCAGGTGACTTCTAGACAATGCTGAAGTTGGTAGCACTGGGAACCTGACCAACATGGTAGAGGTTATCCACATCCCTTGGTGAATTGCATCCTTGTAGCCCCCTGCTTTGCTTGGAATTCGCTGCTTTGTAACAGTGGCATGGAGCACTATTAGTCAACTCATGAGAAAAAACTGCTGTCATTTGTAGTACATTTTTAGTACAAGGGTCATCATTCATGACTTTGTAACCTCACGCTTGCCCTACAAATATTGTCCATCAGCCATGCATTGTAGCCACCCAGATGTTTCAAAAACCTCCCTATTTGCTGCTCTTCAATGGTTTGGCACAGAATGCTCTCCAGTCCACCCACTAGGAGGCAGGCACACTTTGAAGAAAAGTCTCAGAGCCTGGAGAAGTCTGGAGCCTGGAGAAGTCAGAGCCAAAGAAGCCTCCTGTTACTGCAGGTCCAGGCAGGCAGCAGATTCTCTTGTAGTTAAGAGATTTATCTGGACTGCCAAGTGTAAGGCTGCTGGATTGCATTTGGCTTGATGGGTTAAAGCTGAGAAATTCTGGGTTAGACAATATTCAGCAAAAGCTGCCCTCAGGCCCCTGGAGGCATCAGCTGGTGTAAAATGGTTCCCCTCTTGAATGGTGAGGTTCCATCACCATATGGCTTTGTGCTTTGGCATCAGTGCTGCCTCCCCTTTGTGTCTTTCAGGATGCTTTGTTGTTTCAGTGTTTTACTTTCACCTACATGCGTGCAGCCAAGTATTGTAATGACTTTTGCACATTCTGTTTTCTCACTTTCTTTTGAAGTCGGCTTCATGTGCATGATTTCACCACCTCGGTATGTTCCCTAGGCATAGTTTCATGAAGTGGGTTAACAGATGCCTGCTCATCTAACCAATCAAGTAATATTAGACACATTTGATTACTGTATTTTCCAGCGTAATTTTATAAGGTAAAGCGTTCCCCACGACCGAATGGTTTAGTCATGACCAACTGTAGGGGGCAGTGGTCATCTCCGTTTCTAAGCCGAAGAGCTGGCGTTTGTCTGAGGACAAGCTTCCGTGGTCATGTGGCCAGCATGACTAAACGCCAAAGCGCACGGAACACCTACCTTCCCACTGAAGTGGTACCTATTTATCTACTGGCATTTTTACGTGCTTTTGTACTGCTAGGTTGGCAGGAGCTGGGACAAGCAACGGGAGCTCACTCCGTCTCGTGGTCTTGGACTGCCAACCTTCCGGTCAGCAAGTTCAGCAACATAGGTTTAACCCACAGTGCCACCACGTCCCTTTATAGAATTGTGATTTATAGAAATGTATTATTGATTTTTTTTTAAAAAAATCTTCCTAGGGAAGTTATCCTGAAAGAAAGAGGATGGAACATTGTGTGAAACAGAATCAAATGCAGGCATTTTAGCCAGGTTTGCATCATGATCACCTGATAACTGAGGCAGCATGCCTCTGTGCTGCCTCAGTCCCACCCACAAATGCTGCCCATGTGTGTGCATACATGCACACACATATCTTTTAATGTGGGAGGGAAGGTGGGAAGGTGAACAAGCAGGTGCATGCCCATTCTTCTTTTGCTTTCCTTATCAGTCTCCCTACTTTCTGCCCTTCTATTTGAAATGAACAGGAGTGGTATAGTCTGGGTTCCCAGCATGCCCCACTTCTGTTAATTGAAAATGGAAGGGTGCAGAGCAGGGAGGCTGTCAACTGTGCTTCTGGTAAGTAAAGGGAAAGGGTGTGGGTCCAGCTTGCTTCTCCTGGTTTACTTGGTGCCTTGCAAGCACCGGGTTGGTAGGGAGAAATGATTGAGACATAGCAGCTTCCCACCTCTTTAACCAGGTTGAACTGGGGCTCATAGTTGAAACATAGAACATTGTCCTGATCATACCCAACCATTTTCATTCAGGTATATCCATCTCCAAGAAGATCACTTTATGGTGTGGTTTGTATTTTCTTTCGTGCTTTGAAAACAAAGGTGGGGAAGACGGTCAAGCTGGTATTGTCATTTGATATAAAATTACCTTGAGCACCTCATTTCATTCCAACATGTCAATGTTCAGCAGAGTTATTGCATTACTAACTGACAAACAAATAGAATGCTGAGGTAAACCAAAGGCCTCCCTTCACTTGGCTAATTACCCTTAATTATTTCGCTTGAAACAGTTGGTCCTCTGCTGTGGAGGGAGGTAGTATGTGTTTGCAAATAGAAGAAAAAGTCTCTTCCTGCATTCATTTATTTATCTAGGGTGTTAGTGGAAATAAGCTATTGGAATTGCTCAGTGTGTATGCGTAGTTGTTATCTATCAGTGCAGTGCATTCCTCTTAGCACTGCATCCATGAATGCCCAATCATCTCAGGCTCTCCTCAAATGTCACATTTTTCTGCATATGCCAACAGATACTTCACAGTATGGTGTCTGTGGTAAAGTGAGAGGTAGTCAGAAGGCAGAAAATAGAATGGGTGATTTCCAAGGGAGACTGTGAAGTAATAATAGCTCTGTAGGAGCTGCCATCTCACCTTTTATTATATCTCACGTGAGCATTTTTTATTTTAAAAGTCCCTGGCTTTATATTCTGAATGCCTGATATTTCTATGCAATCCTTAGTCTACCACACAGTATTAATTTTACATCATTGGCAGGATCAAGTGGTTTCTGGGCTGTACCATATGCTATATATATAAGGAAAATGGAGCTTATAGAATTGACTGATTGAGTGGGAAGAACTTGGATGTGGATATAGCAGGTGCATGCTGAATTCTCCATAATGACTTGGTGTGGTGTGTGGGATAAACCCATGGTGGAGCTCAGGAAACAAACAGCACTATTGTGTCCTAAAAGGATTACTCCACACATAGGCAAGGATTAAGCCCTTATAACTTGGTTGCCAAACGTGGTTAGTCTGCATGTGATTTGGCTGTCAGAAATTGATATCTGGCCAGGTAAGGAGAGGGTCTCTGCCATGAGTATCTTTCTCTTTCAGAAAAACAATGCATATTTGGTGGGGGCTTCACACATGCATTGTAGGTCCCTAATGAATGCCTAGGCATCCCTTGGCATATTCCCATCTGTGGGAGATTGCCTTGCCTTGGCAGATTCAGCCAATTTCTTTTACCAAAGCAATACTTAGCATCTCAGTTTGGCTCAGATGCCTGACAGCCCTCTCAGTTGAGACTTTTTTTTTTTGAATGTATTTTTTTGGTCCTTCTTGCTTGATCTTTGCACATTTGTTCCTGTGTTCAAAAGTAGCCTCTTCATTGAGGTGGTAACTGGGGTGGCTTCAGGAGATCATAGATTTTACCAGGTGGGTTCCAATTGCTGAATCTTATACTTTGGTCTTTGACAGAAAATATCTATTGAACTCTCATTTCAAAAGTCCATCAACATTTGTAAATGTCTTTTGATACTAGTAAGCAAGTAGATAAGATGACAACACATAGCCAAGGAATTATTGGCTTGTGGAATTCTTTCAGAATCAGCAAAAAATAAAGGAGTCCTAAAATAGGATTAGACACTATGGTGAGTAACTTTGCATTGGGAAAGAAAAAAACTCCTTTGCTACTTGGAAAGGTTCTCGCTCTTCATTTGCCATTGCTTAAGGGAGACTTTTCAGTTTAGCCATCTGCTAAATGTGAATTATTTTAGACTAAGAACATACATTCTCGCCCACTGCCTTGCTTGTTTCAAATGCCTACAAGTCAGTTCACCTGCAGTGCTCAATTTCTTCCTCTGCTTCCTCCTGGGAGAGAGAGAGAGTAAATGTTAATAAGTATGAGAAGGCATGCACACAGATAGTTCAGCAGAAATGCAATTAGTAAAACCTTGCATTCCACTACATAAGATACAGTTAAACAGATGGTGGTTTGCAGCCATATGAAAAAAAAATAGCATCATGGCATATTTTGAGCTTGAATATCCTGTTTTTTTTTATTTGCTGAGCTGATTCCAATGGGAAGACTGTTGCGAGCATGTTTGCCATTTTGGTCCCAGAGAAAGACAAAATTTGGATCCAAAATAGTTTTGGCAGTACCAAATGATACCTTTCTATTAAATCAACTGAAAACCCTCTTCCATGATGAAAGGCCTGAAGGTCCAAATGAGTGTGCAGCCTAATAGAGTGTAGCATTTGGCATAATCAGAACATTTTGGGTCCTAGTTAATACACAACTAGTTAATACACAACAAGATATCCTTCATCCTGTTGGCACTTCCTTGCATCTGGCATTCTGAGGTAGCCTGCTTCTAAACTAAGGAGGTTGCACCACCCATCATGGCTTGCAACCTGCAATAGTTTTCCTCCAGAAATCTGTCCAAACCCCTTTTAAAGGCATCTAGGCTAGATGCCATCACCACCTCCTGGATCAGGCCCAGGACAGGGACAGGATTGGTGAAGGAGGCTTCCACCGCATTGTATCCCCCCTCCTGAGCCTTTTCTCCCAAAATGGGGCTTCGCGGGCTTGTGTCAACAATTTATTTGTCACAGATCCAAGTAGCCTCAGTCTGGGGCTTGGGCAAGCTGGGGATGACAGGGCGTAAGGGGACAAATGTTACTTTGAGGAGCCTCCAGCCCACTCAGTCCCAGCCCCGGATACAGCACGGGCCATATATCTCTGCTGTGCCAGTGCTGGATAGGATTGGGCTCCCCGTTTGATAACCATTCTTCATCTTTCAGGGAGAAAAAAAGTGCATGCAAACAACTAGAAGTGTTGAGATGACAACATTCAACTAAGATGACAAATTGAAATTTCTGTCCTGTACTCATCATCAGTGGTGGCTGTGTCCTGTACCATGGGTGGCTTCTAAAGAGGGAGCAGTTCGTAAACCTAACGGAAGAGAATTCCATAAATTACCACAACAATAATGTAATAAATGACAAAATAAATGTCATCCATCCAAATCAGCAGTCTCCGTTGCGCTCTGAAAAGGCTCCCTGGCATGTCCACCGCTTTTTGTTCTGCTGGGAAAGCCGCGACTATAGCCCCCAAGTGTCACCTTGGCCAGCCACACCTGCCCAGAACGCCACGTGCACAGACTGCTGGGCAAAAGAAATAGGAAGCGGCTGGCTGCAGTGACACTGGGGAGCTGTAGTCACAGCTTTCCCAACACTCCCTGGTGGAACAGTAAGCATGGGTTACTGGGCAGAGAGAAACAGCAGTCTCTGGATCTGGCCCACAAGCTGGAGTTTGGAGACCTTTGATACATACCATTAACATGTATGTTTTATGCGTCTATACTGTTAAATCTGTAAAATTTGATCACATTCTAGACAAGACATCTTGGCCAGGCTAAACATATCATTCAATATTGCCTCTAGCAACAAATTAGCCAGAGTTTGTTGTCTTAATCCTAATTAAGGTTCAAAACAGAATGAAACCATGTTTTAGCTTGCCAAGTTAAATCAGTCTAGCCTCCCAGTGATATAACTTCATAACTTTGTACACTTTCTTGTAAGTAGATAGACTGGAGCAGTGGTGAAACACTTGGGTTGCAATTCTTTACATATTTACCTAGGAGTAAGTAAGACTCGGGACCAAATCCTATCCAACTTCCTAGCACTGATGCAGCCTCAATGCAGACCTGAGGTAAGGGGAAAAATGTTCCCTTACCTTGAGGAGGCCTCCGTGATGACCCCACCACCACAGGTGCAGCACATACTACCTTGGCACATCTACACCAGCCATATATTCTGGCCCACCTTCTGAGGTAATCTGAGGGGGCCTTCCTGCAAGTGCCACCTTTCTCTCAAGGGAGATGGGGACAAGTGGGCGAGCCTTCTCAGTAGAGGCACTCTGTAAATCATTGTTGGCTTAACTATAATTCAAACTGAACATGGTTCTGGATTCCACCTGGCCTCCAGCTAATCCTTAACCATGATTTAGATCAGGGGTGTCAAATGTAAGGCCTGTGGATCAGATGAAGCCCCACGGAAGCTCTTTTTCTGGCCTTGGGCTCTCCCAGCACCACCACCAGTTGCTGAACTGTGTATCGTGGGGCCTGCTGAAAGGGCAGCCCCCACGATAACTGGGCTCTTCCATATTTTGAAAATATGATCAAGACTTGTGTATGTTTTCGTCATTTGCAGCTAATGAGTTACTAAATGAGAAAAAAGTGCTTATTTCTGGTCATGACCAGATTAATGATGTCATTTCGTGCTTAATGACATCACTTCTGGCCCTCAGTAGGTATCATGAATTCAACCCACTATATGAAACAAGGTTGACAGTCCTGATTTAGATATTCAAATGTAGGTTGAGGTATCCTTAATCATGGTTAAGAAAACTTATGGTTTTTAAAAAATTGTTGAGTAACTACATTGGGTCTATATAGCATTAATAAATTGGCAATGCACTCCTATGCAAGCCTATTTAGGAGTGAATCCCAACGAGTTTAATGGCACTTACTCCTTGGTAAGTGTGTTTAGTTTCATAGTTGAAGAAAGCTTTACAACAGAAAGTAATGTTACTAGCCATGGTTTTAAAGCACAAATAATATGTTCATAAGGGGGAAAACAATCTTGTACAGGGGTCCAGTGTAATGTCTAGTGCAATGTGCAGCTCTGAGATAAGGGAACAAACATTCCTTTACCTTGAGGAAGACTCCGTAATTGCCCTCCCAACTGAAGGATGCAGCACATGCCCCATTGGTACAGCTATATCGGTGCTAGAAAGTTGGTTAGGATTGCACCCTTGGTTTTTCAGGCACCTGAATGCCTGTGTAAAGTGGTCCCCTCACCAAAGGAAAGCAGAAGAGATGCCTCTGCTTTGCTATCACAACCACAAATGGCTCTGAAGGTGAGGAGGAGGGAATGCCATGCCTAAAGCAGCCAATAATTTCAGACCAGATTTGCCTTCCCTCCATAGCTGTGTGGTTTTGTTGTTGTTTTACAAAAAGGAGATGCATCTTCCAGTTGAAAGCATGCCTTTAGTCTACAACATGAATTTGCATGTGCATCTAATTTGACAGTGTAAATTGATTTCCTCAGGAAAGAAAGGTGAATTGTAGGCTTCAAGAAAAACTCCTTTCCTGCATAGATGCATTTGCCCTGCCTGAGGTCTTGGCACCAGTAGGTGCGGACATGACTCATTCTTCTCAACAGAGTATGGAATACTCTTATCATCTGTTCCAGATAGATCTATATTATTTGCCCCAATATTCCTGTATTTGCTTTAAGGAAACGTTACATAGTCCTTAGCTAACGATGGCAAAAGTGTTCAAAATCCTACGCAGAATTTTCTAATAAGTTTTCTGTGGAGGTTTCTCCCTTCATGTTCTAGCTTAGAATTTTGGAGTCTTGGCAATCCTTTGTATTCAGCTGCAGGGAAATTTTGTGTTATTCCTGTCAAATGCTTGAATGGTAATTTCAGACCCTCTTGTGTTTTTCAATATGGAACTAATTGACAGCCTCTTACTGCGATGTCTTTCATAGCAAATATGATTGATAACCTTAGTCAAATTTCATGCTTTGCCTACAGATCTTAATTTCCTGCCCCTTTCTCCCTTGGTATAATTATTTAAACTCCCCCTTCTTCCCTTTGTTTTGTTTTCTCTTGTTTGCTAATCTTGCATCTCCACAGTGCCTGGTACACTAGAATGTTCTTACTGATTTCTGGGGTTATATTGGCGGAAGACTTTGTGCTTGTGGGTGTAAAATGACTGGATTTTACACAGTGGGACCATTTGCAAGTTCTGAATAATACTCCATAGACTATTGAGGAAAAATCAAAGGCATTTGAGCTATTCTTTGTGTCTGTTATTTAGCTTGTATTTTTCCCTTATGAACTTTGGAGAATAAATGATTTGTTAGCTTTTATTATTGGTTTGCTACCTAGTTCAGTTAAGAGACTTTTCTATTCCTAATCCTTTGAGCTGACAGGCATTTTAAAATGTGCTTTTAAAGTATTTTTCCTTTTAAGGCAAAAGAAAAAAACAGTAGCCAAGGCCAGAATGTTTTTGTATTGCCTTGAGTGACATGTGTTTTGTATTATATTGTGTTGGAATGACACATCTCTGGGGATGGTTATAAATAGATACGTGTTTATACCATTTGTCTTCCCATTTTACAAAATGACTTTTTGGGAGTTATTTGGACTCTCTTCAGTTGCTGTGGGTATACTATTTTATGGCTATAAGATTGTCCAGGAGCTTGCCAAAATGTGTGTGGCATTAGCTGTTTGAGGGTCTGGAATCAGGGTGACAAGATCAGGACTAGGGAAAACGATAACAGACAAGCAAGGAAAAGGACTGGAAAGGAATTCAAGACAGATTAAGGAAAATGGGCTTAGAGAAGGATGGGAACAGGGCAGGGAAAGAGAAACAAAAGAGGGGAGACAGCCATGTCAGGAGCATAGAGCATAGGATGAGACTCCCAGTATGATCCTCAGGCCAACCTGTCAACAGGCCTTTTCTGTTTCCTCTTGTAAGAAGCTAATCACAAATGCTGGCCCAATTATTCCCGTGTGAACTTGGTCAAAACAAGGACAAGTTTGAGGAATTTTCAAAAATATTGTTACCCACCCTCGAATCTTTGGAATGAAGTTAGAACACACACATACAGTACACACGCCCTCAAATCTTTGGAATGAAGTTAGAAAACACACACACACACACACACACACACACACACACAGAGAGAGAGAGAGAGAGAGAGAGAGAGAGAGAGAGAGAGAGAGAGAGAGAGAGAGA
>JAJKFI010000194.1:218752-238304 GCA_029204185.1 Lerista edwardsae | reverse complement strand
AGAGAGAGAGAGAGAGAGAGAGAGAGAGAGAGAGAGAGAGAGAGAGACCCTCACTCACTCTGTATTGGAAAAGGCAGGAGATACCCTGAGGAGATAGGGAATGGTATCAGCAATGGCCCCTTGTCCCAGATAAACCGGGGATTATAGGGTTAACCCCCAAGGTCTTTGCAAGCCTCCGGAGCACAGCTGTAGGGTGATGAGGCCTCTGGCTATGAAGGGAGGCCAGCACAGATGCAGATGGGTGTGGCTGATGCTAGAGCCTGCCTAGCAACAGACACCAATTGGCTGGCCTCAGTATAAAGTGGGAGGCAGGAGCTGGAGTAAAGGACCTTGGTAGGATGGCACCAGGATGGCTGGATGGATTAAGAAAGGAAGGGTGATTAGGACCTGGGTAGGTGCTGGAGGAGGGCACCCGGTAGGTGCTGGATGGATGGATTGTTCTGATGGAGTGCTGACTGGACTGCCTGCCTGAAGGACTGGTGGATGGACTGAAGGAATAGAAGGACTGTTGGACTGGCTAAAGGAAGGACTGGCTAAGGTAAGGTTATTGTGGGGAGTAATTGTTGTATGCCTCCACGCCCCTGGAGCCACCAAGTGGAGGAGGCAGTTATGATTTGGGCAAGCTGACTGCCTATTGGTTGGTGGTGGGGTTTGTTGGTGCTAGACTGAGGGTAGTTTGGAGCTAAGCCAGTGATGAGGGCAGTCTGGAGGAGGCTGGCCAGCTGGTGATCCCAAGCAAAGCTGCTGGAAGAGAGGAGGCCCAGTAGGTGAATGAAACCCCTCCCTCCTGCCGTACTCTGAGGGGAAACTAGTTAGCCTAGTGTGGACGTTGGGGGCCCTTGGGGAGGCCCAGCAGAAACCCCCCCCCCACACACACACAGAGAGAGAGACTTATGTCAAAAAGGTGAAGGCAAATGTCTTTGTGAGGGCAGAAGTACATGTTGAGGAGGCACAGGACTGCCCTGAAAATGGCATCCCTGTGTCAAATTCTCTTCCTCCATATCTTGTAGTAACACTTGCCTTATGCTGGACTACTGATCCATCTGATTCGGGGCGCAATCCTAACCTGGAGTTAGGCCAGCACAGTTAGGCCCAGGAAAGTTTGCCTGGCACAAGGCTACTGTAAAGCACGTTTGGACCACTCTTGGGGTTAGGGAGGATGGCGCATCCTCCAGCACCTACCAAGGTCCTTTGCTCCAGCTCCTGCCTCCCAAACTTTGCTGGCCTAACTCAAGATTAGGATTGTGCCTTCAGCTCAGTCTACACTGACAGATAGCAACTCTCCGTTGCTGTGTTCCTTCACTTACTTACAGCATCCCAAACGCTCCCTTAGAGTTTGGGAACTGCTGAAGTCGACCAGGGCTTCCCAAACCCTGACCTGCTGGCCAGATTTGGAGTTTGGAGAATTCCCTCCGCCATGTGAGTGTCTATTGCACACCCTGCTGGAATGCTGGGCGACACACAACTGCCCAGAGTGTCTGTGTGACCAAATCGGCTTGGAAATTAAGCAACATCGCAGTGTAACAGTAAGTGCTGTTTGAAGACCACTGATGTAGACTTCACTGAGTTTTCATGTAGTTGGCCTTTAAATGTACAGCCTTGGAGACCGAAGGATAGCTTTATCAGAGAACTGATTGCAAAGACGGTTGGCTTCTCGCAAGTGTGTACACTACATGTGTACACTCATCTCACTTTTGTCCAGAAACAAGTGTTTGTATTGTTCCAAAAATCTGCAAAACCTGTTTTATGTCATGTGATAGTAGGATGAAAGAAATATATCTGCACTATGGAAGATGAAACCTATCCCATTCAGACTGTTTTCACATCTCTTAAAAATAATTGTCTGTCCTCAGCCTGAACTTATATTAATTCTGCTGTCAGAATAGACAGAAGGCTTTTAGAGTTCTGGGAATACAGGCAAGCTACAATTGTAAAGGCACACCTAGGGATAATTCTAGCAGCAAACCAGGATCGCAATGCTAGTATAGATCAGGATGGATTGATTTAAATCAAACTAATTTTAATCGGCTATTTAACCAAGAAAACAGATGGATTAAAATCACGTTTTCTATTTTCTTAAATTAGGTATTTTCTGACTACAAGAGCCTATAAATTGATTGATATAACATTTAACAATATGACTGAAATGTTAAGTAGATTCGGCCCCAGTGTTACATAAGAGGAGCCCTGCTGAATCAGGCCAAGGGCCCATCTAGTCCAGCTTCCTTTATCTCACAGTGGCCCATCAGGTGCCTCAGGGAGCCCAGGAGACAACAAGATGCTTGCATCCTGTTGCCACTCTCTTAACAGTGTTAAATGATACAGGCTAAACAAGCTTGTTTAGCTAAAAGTTTTTTTAATTGATTAACAGCGCAATCCTAAACTGGAGTTAGACTGGCATAAGCTAAGTCAGCAAAGTTTGGCCAGCACAAGGGCCACTATAAAGTGTGTTTGGACTACTCTTGGAGTCAGGGAGGATGGCTCATGTCTGTGTGCTGACCTCTCTGACTCCGAGAGTGGTCCGAACATATTTTACGGGGGCCCTTGTGCTGGCCAAACTTTGCTGGCTTAGTTTATGCCAGCCTAATTCAGTTTAGGATTGTGCCCTAAAACTGTGTCCATAATTAATTGGGCTGAAATGTTAAAAAAAATTATTCATTTCAAATTCAAGGTTTAATCAATTAATTAATACATTGAATTGCAATTTATACAATCAACTAAGATTTCCTTAATTGAGTGAGAACCCTCATTGAGTACTTTGGGTCGTTACAAAATAAGTCCTTTTAGGAACATAATCCTAGCTGGCTGGCCATTCTGCTCATATGTGTTTTGCTCTGCACCAGTGGTTCCCAAACATTTTAGCACTTTGCTAGCACTGTGCCAGAAGTGATGTCATTAACCTGGAAGTGATGTTATGGCAGGAAGTGACATAGTCAAGCAGAAAGTGCTGTCATTGTGATATAATCATCTGACACTCCTAGAATGCAAACTGGCATTAATGGGTGCAGCAATTGTACAACCATGAAACGTCCCTGACAGAAAGCAAGATTAGGACAAAATATTATGTAACAACACTGAATTAAAAGCAACGTTTAAAAAATCATTTAAATTGAAATTCTTGAAAATTCAAATTGTTAACACTCACAAAAGGAATATAGCAAGAGTAAGGTCTGCTGCTTCAAAGATGGCTGCTCTCAGCTTTCTGTGACCCACCAGATATCAGGTTGCGACCCACCAAGTGGGTCCTGACCCACAGTTTGGGAACTACTGCTCTTCACAATTATATCACTTGAGAGTTGTAGGAAGAGGAGGGGGTGATTGTGAAATGAAGAGATTTCTGTGAGACATACTGTATGCATGCCAAGGACCGTTCACCCAAAATCACTTGTTTGAAAATTCTTAAACCTGGAAAGAAAGCAAATGTTCACACTCTTTACTGATAGCTAGCAATTTTCAGAATTTGCACCAATAATATAATGCATGCAGTTTTGTGTAATATTTTTACTGCGCAATCCTAGTGCGCCCTTAGCGTCAGTGCTATGTGGTAGCATGGATGTGTCATCAGTAGCACAGACAAGGGGAGTAGTGCCGAAACCGGCCAACACAAGGGAGGCTCTGTGTTGGGCCACATGGGATATTGGCTGCAGGAGGGAGATTGTGGGTAGGGGGAGGGCGGGACGTGGGCAGACTCCGTATACGGCCGCACGGTCTCCTCGGATCTGCGCCTGCTGTTTAGCCTCACCAGCCCAGCGTTGAACTTGCCGCTGGCTGTCCGGCCAGCCTTGCCAATCCAGCGCTGGTTCGGATGGCGCTCTTAATGTTTCACTTCAGAAGCAAAATAAATTTCCGATTTTTTCTTTTATATAGAAAAGAAAACTTCAAATTTGGTGTGCTTGAGTATTATAAATTCTATACTTTTTATTTTTACTACTGCTACTACTACTAGTACTACTACCATATTTCTGTTCATCCTTTCTCCACTTAGCCAAGGCAGCTTATCTCTTAAAACTGAATTCGATTTGTTTGCATTAAATTCATATTTCACTTTTCCAGGTTTAATTTTTTAACAAGACGGTGACTATAACTGAAATATTTTTTTAAAATGGTCTGAATCCAAAATTTCCCTTTGAAATTGTAAAAAATTCTTTTAATGCTTTTTGATAACACATCATCCATTTTGAGAATGCATCACCATGTCCCTGGTATAGAGGCTGCATGTACAATGGCATGGGTTGATGATATGGCAGTGTGATGCAGATGGAATCAGGGAGCCAAGCGTTTTTTGACATGTAAAGCAAACATTTTTGTTTCCAAAAGTGTTTATGATTGTTTCAAGCATGGCCAGTTAGGATTACTGCCAAAGTAACATATTTGGGAGCTGCTATTTAGTACCTGGGTGTGAAACAACTGTGGGTAAAGGCTTCTAGAATTCGGGAAAAGAAAATATGACTCAGGGCCATGAATCACCTAGCCTATGAAGTGGGAGTTCTCCGAAAGGCAAATGCCAACAGATAACTAACTTTTAGAGCCAAATAAAGACAACCAAATTGTACTGAGCACAGCATTTATATGGTGTTCTCTCCTAGACATCAGTGTCCTAGCACACACTTTAAATTGTCACTGTTATGTACATCTTTTTTTCTAGTATATAGGCAGCTTGCTGTCACCACCTACCCTTGGCTTTACCATATTTATTCCAAAAGAAACACTATGTCTCCTGCCGTGGTGGCTCATTCTTTGGAAAATTCAGTCATCACTGACATCCTCTCCAAAAGCACTACCATATCTCTAAAAATACCTTTATTTAGACTTCCTTAGCTATCCTAACCTCAGGGCTCAGAACAGATTACAGTTTGCCCATATTTCATTTGATCTTCACTAAGACAGTGCCCAGAACCATCTGGCAAATTTCATAGCCTCATAATGCTGGAAGAGATATGAATGCCATCTAATCCCATCCCCTCATGGCTTGGCAGGAAATTGAATGCCATCTCTCACATTCAAACCCAACAGTTTTAACGACTGCTGCACTATAGTGGCCATCTTTGAAGTTCTGTGGAAATTGGTTCCATAGATAACCATCTGCAACAACTCAAACTGGACTGTTTTGTCCCAGAGCTATGTTGTTTCATACTCCTGGCTCTGAGGTGCACTTTCTCTTCTGTGCCTTCACTTTTTTAATTCACTCATGCTGATAATTTTGTGGGAGGAAACTATCCCTTCGTAAACCATACTAGTTGGTTTTCCTTTTTCCTGGTTTCTGTGCTATAGTCCATGCTTACTGAAAAACCTGAGTATAGATGGTGTAGGTTGATCCAGGCCTAATTTGGGCCTAAGACCAAACTTGAATCTTAGATGAATAGGTGATTTCAAAAAAGCTTGATTTCTTAACTGTACTGTAACTGAAGGAAATACAATTTCTTTCTGGGTAGGAAATGCCACCCAATTCCAATTTAGAGACTGTGAACCTAAGAGTATATTTATCAGAACATTACTGAAGTGAGTGTTCATGTCCACAGACCACATATAACATGGCATGAAAATCTTTCTCTTACATTGGTGCATTGACAGATAATGTGCAAGGCTCATGAATGGAGGTAATCTCCTTTTTTCTGTAGATGGAGTTGGGAAAAGGTTGGAGGTTAACAACACCACAGCCATTTCAGATGTTCAAGGTAAGATGGAACAAGTTCACCTTGCTTGGGGATATTTCCCTTATCAGAGTTAAAACCAGAAAATGCTTGTCTGTCAAAACCTAAGTGGACTGTTATACAAAGGTTTATGGAGGTTAAAACAGATTTTATGTTGGTTGCATCTTTTCTGTGCCATAAACATTAACCCATATAAGCCTTGTCATCATGCGTACATTTGATTTTTTCTGATGAGAGTTAAAAGCCAATACTAGCTCTCCTGCAAAGGACGCATGCATATTCCATGTTCATTTTCAAAGTGTTCCAACTTTGAAAATACCTCCCTCCTGTCACATTTTAAATCACAGTTTATTTAGGAATGAAATCTTATACATATTTTTGTATGTATAAGTATGAAATGTGGAATAAGAAGCTGTTGCACCAATGCCATTAGTGCAGTTACAGTTTTGAGTACACATAAGGAAGGCTGTGCCTATTCTGTGCATAAACACCCCCCCCCCATCTACATTTTGGCACAGATGAGTGCCAAAATCGGAATCAATTGTGTAAACTGAGGGCATTTGTTTAGCTTGGCATAAATAATTTTGCTTTCAAGATTTTGAACACTGTTGAATTTTAAGATGGGAGATTATAGGTTATACAGCTTTGACTATGGAAGTGTAATCTTGGCATCAAACAATCACAAATTCTGTATGAAAATTCCAGCTCCTAAATGAATTGTGGAGAGATTGTGGGAGAGGAAAGAGTTGAGTAGAAAGCAGGAAGTGCACAGAGAGTACAGTTAAATAATGTAGACAAGCATTGAACAGGACCATTGCAAGAGGTAGTTGTACTAGGCCTCACCCCACTTCCCCAGTTTTTGTGGTGCTCAGTTCTTAAGGCTTTGGCAGACACTGCTAACACATTTACAGAGTCTGTGCCCTGTAGTGATGGAGGCTAGAAACTCTCTGTTAGGAAGAATGAAAAATCAACAGTTGACAGTGATGCAAAATCTTACGACTGGTATGCATGTTTGCATAGAAAGCTGCATGTAAGCAAACTGTGCACAGCTCAGTTTTTGCCTCAATTGCATGACGGTCTTCAATTGCTAACAGTCTTTCCAGGTCCATAATTTGAGAATCTCATGAATGCAGGAGTAGGATGGGGAGTAAAAATGTCCCTTAACAAATACTAAGTGAGCATTCCCCCCCCCCCCACATCCCAGCCCCATGCTGCATGAGTGGCAAAGACTGTTCCATTATTATTCATGCTAGGCAGTAGCGTTCATGTGAATTCCATTTTTGTGAAGGTCAGGGCTCCAATGTCTCCATAAAGCATTTACAAATCAGGTGGGACACTTCACCACATTTTTTTCCCCTTTCTTTTAAAGTGTAGTCCTCCTTTTGCGTAGACAGAACACTTTTATTTTGGATACAGTTTTTTGCTCCAGGGCAGAAACCACATATCTAAAGAATTCAGGCAATCAAGAGAGAAGGAGACATCAGTCTTCATTAAACTGGTACCATCAAATGATTTAACTCGGCTGTTAAGACTTCCACTTCCCCAGAGGCCTGGCACCTGGTAAGAAAAAGGATACTAGCTGCTGAGCTCTGTCAAGAATTGGCTAAATTTGCCAGGCGACATGGAGAATCTGCACTAAGTTCGAATGCAAAAAAATGCTTTCCCAGGTTTATCTGCTGTCAAGAAATACAAAACGCTGCATTTCACATAATTGGGAAATAAAAGCTGAATTTATTTTATTTTCTATGAATTTTTTTCCAGTGCTATGTGATTACACCATTTTTTTCTCCTTCAGACTAATAACCCACAGACTGTTTGTTATAGCAGTTTGTTCATAACTGAAGGCTGCTGCCGAAACTCATAGGGAACCAGAAGGGCACTGTTAATTTGTGTATATTATTTTTGCATCATTAACGTTTTTTCATAAACTGTGACATCAGGTTATTTCTAATGGATGAGTTGCACTTCTGTGCTGCCATTTACATATGTGTCTTCAATGTGAACCTAAGGACCAATTCAGATATTACTTTTTTGTAAACATGAGAATTTTCTCCCTGACGACTTACGCAGGAAACCATATTGTGTGAAATAGTAACACTGTGAATCTGATGGTAAGCTTGCTCAAACCCATCACTGCATATCGGCAGATTTTCTCAATCACTATGTGTAATCCTTGTATGATTAATTCCTAGGTTCCATGGGCTCCGTTGTAAAATATGCTCGCTCTCTGGTTGGGAGCACATGCATTTCCACCCTCCCGTTTTTAATGTGAGAAGACAACATTCCCATCCAAGTGTTTGGCAATATGTATAGGCAATACATTTGGCAATATGTGATTAGACTGGTGTTTTTCTTCCACCATTCAAAGCTAGAAAGCCCAGGCAGAAAGTGATCACATGGGAAATCTTTCAGAATAACAGAGAACCCCAAAATCCAGGGCAGTAGATAAGGCAGCCCTTTCTCTCCCCTTTGATTAAATAGATGCATGGCTAAAAGAACATTATTAAATGACTGGAAAATCCTAACAGTGGAGTGGAAGAGATGAAATTAAGGCAGTGATCAACAAGCAAAAGAAAAGGAGATGGAGGCAAAGGATAGCCAGGATGTTGAAAGACAAGCAGAAAATAGACCAAACGATCCCTATCCTACTTACACTTTTTCAGGATCCTTGTCCTGGCATTGACACTTAAAGCAGAGTAAGTGGATGAGATCTAAGAAGCATTAGTTTCTTTTGACATCCAACTTGGGCAGGGTATGTGTGGCCCCACTTTATATAGCGTATAGACATTAATCCTGCTTCAACTATGGGATTGGTCATGGAAGGGCTTTCATCTGGTTTTCTGAATTTGCTCTTCTTGGAAACTAGGTGGACTTCATGATCCAATGAACTGGCGCAAAGTTTTGCTGGTCACTTAGGGAAGGTGCTCAGTGATGAGCCCCAGCAAGGAAAATGACTTCTGCAGGCACCACTGTCTCTGGAATGTCAGAGTGTCGAACTCCAGAGACTTCACCACTCTGAAGTCTCTGGAGTGTCAAAAAGGAGCAAAAACAGATGCAAAAATGGGGGGAACATTGGGGATTTTCACCACACATAGATACCTCTGGGAAGCCCACAATACCCCTCCCTGCTGTTACTCCCTACAACTGATATTCAACCTTCTCTATATCTTTCTAGTATACTCTTAGGGTATAATCCTATCCAGCTTTCCAGCACTCATGTGGCTGCAATGTAGCTCCAAGGTAAGGGAATAAACATTTCCTTACCTTGAGGAGGCCTCCATGATTCCTCACCACCACCACCACAGGATGCAGCACACAGGCCGTTGGCGTGGCTGCATCAACCCTGGAAATTTGGATAATTTGGGCCCTCAACACGATTATACAGTAATTTATAAAAAACACATAAAACCACTTTCTGCACTTTTCTTCTTTGGGAAAAATCAAAATCTGTGAAAAAAAGTTTAGAAATACTTCTACCCATGTAGGTTTTATAACAGATAATCAAAGTCTTCTATAAAGTATTGACACTGATCCACACTAGTCCTTATTTGTGAAATTAAAGTGAATTCCCAGATAAAAGAGAAAATATGACAGGCATTTCTTCAGCTCATGTGTTGAAGAACCTGGGTCATGGCTGTTTCTGACCCAACAGATGGATGCATTGCCACTTTGTTTTGTTTTCTAAAGTTAAAAACCGTGTACATCCTTAGTTCCAGGTTGGTACGTTTTCCTGTGCATTTTGCAATATAATGTCTTTATTGGCAGCTGTTTTAGAAAAGGCTTTTTGTAAACTTAAGAGTTCAATTTAAGAATGGTTCAGCAATGTGTTTCTTCAAAAATATATGTACACCTCCCCTGCAAAAGGCATAGAATTTTGTTTGTAGAACACATCCCTTGGTATGTTGGGGAAGGAGGAAGAGTTGCCCTCTCCAGTGAAAGCTTCAGTACAGTTTGGATGATCAGGATTCCAGTCATTACTCGTTTCCATTCTTCAAAGTCATGATTTGTTGCCGAATCAGAATCGTATCACTGAAAATACAGTGTTTGAAGTCCTTTAAAAAACAACAACTATCTGTTGGTGTAAAATTTTGGATATAATAAAATTACTCTTGCTGGTGACATTTCCACTCTGTACATAAAGATGCATTGTGCTTCCCCAAAGTATTCCTGTTTGTTAAGGCCAGGCTGCGCAGTGTCAAGTGTAATAAGTAGGTTTCTGTCTCATTATGACATTGTCCTCAAGTGCAGTGCCCTACTTTTCCCTTAAGAGTGAATATCAGCCATTCTTTTACAAATAAATCAGTGGCATTCTTAGAGTGCTATTGAGATGGAAGAGAGTAACACCTGCGCTTGGTGATTCCAGTTTCTAGGGCAAGGAGCAGATTCTTCCCACCTCACCTAGCTCAAATCATAGCTAGCTCATGCCTGCGTATGATCACTTTTCTGCCACCTGTCTCGATCACTCTAGAGTGTGACAAAATTTTGGTAGAGTGGGAGAGAATGTAGAGAACTGATTTTTATAGACAATTTACCATGTTCATCCATTTTTAGGGATTATTATGTTGTCAAAGCATGTGTCATGATAAAATCCCTTTGTCATTCTTATTTTACCGCCTTTGAATACAGTGGCTTTGGAAGAATTAATGAAATGAAATTAACTTCCCTTTTTTTAAAAAAAAATCAGATTATTTGCTTATTAGAATCAATTTGATTTGAATTCTTATTTTGCTATCTTATCTTCATGTAGGTTAGAATGGTACCTTCAGTCAGGATTCTTTCTGAAATAAAATGACTTAAGCTGTAGTATAATGGTTCACACATGTATATACATCTCATGTTGATTATAATGCCAACAAATAATTTGCATGTGTGAATGAACCATTGCAGATTATCAGCAGAATCAGTTCATATTTCCAGCTTTCACTCATACCGTGAAGAAAGATCATGAGTTGCATATATATGATTGAACAGATCCAAAGAACATATTTCATGAGACATTCAAGTAATACATCAAAACAAGATTTGGCAGTCCTCAGTTGTAGAAACACTTTTAGGAAGAAATAAGTAAAAAAGGTTAAAATACTGAATTTTGCATATCTTGTAAATTTTAGAAAAATGTGATGGGAGTACTCTTTCTCCACTTAATATACAGGCATGCCCTTGTATCTGCTTGGGTTCTGTTTTGGATTTCCCTGTGAATACCTGAAACAGTGGATACTGGAGACGCCTTTTTAAAGATAGAGGAGCATCAATGGTTTTGGTGCAACAACATTTTTAAAAAAGAGATTAGTTTAATATTCCCCTATCTTCTTCAATAGGCATCCCGATATCCATATAATTGAACCAGTGGATATCAAATCAGTGGATACCAGGGCACACCTGTACTTGAAAGACACAATTTTAGATTGGTAGCATTGGGCAGAATCCCATGTGCACGATGCTGTTACGTATGGTTCTTACAGAGCATATAGATGCCTTCTTTCCCCTAAGTGCATTTGCTTGAAAGTCAGAGAATTCTTCTAAGCGCAGTTGATTTTTTTTCTGAACCCTTCCATTACTGTACCTCCAAAAAAAAAAAAAGCAAATTCACACTGTATTTTTTAAACTGTACTTTTGATTTTTCTCCTTAGTTGAATAGTCCCTTTGTGAAGGTACAAAGTGTACTTCACTTCTGTCAAACGAGGCGTATCTGTGATATAAGCAGATTTGCATCTAGATGAACAGCTTCATAAGCCTTTTACAGACATTCAGAAGGGGTACATGGTGCATGGGTGGGGAAAGGTAGGTGTGCAAGAGGGAGGTGGCAGCAGACTTTATCCCAAACCTATGCACTTTCCTTTAAATGTCTGAAGAAGGCTTATGGATGCACAATTATACACATAGGCTCTCTCCAGACATTTAAAATAAATGTGCATGGAGTAGGGGTTGAGCCTACCATTGCAATGCCATGTTTACATGTGTTCAGTCTACATGTGTTCATGTTTTCATCTTCCAAGAGTACTGTGATGCTGAGAGTCTTTTGATGCAAATGTCTTCCGTTTAGAGCCACTTATGGTGCAATCCTATTCTGGAGTTGCTGCGCTGGTCTAGACTGTTACAGATATGCCACAAAGCATGTTGCAACAGGCTAGCACGTAAGAGCACTGGTGGGAAGGCCCACGCTTTCCCACCTCCACCAGATCCAGAGACAAAGTGTGTTGGAGCAGGTAAAAGATGCTCATACCAGTGCAGCGGCTTGGGAAGGGTGTGTGGGAGATTGAGGGCAAGGGGATGAGGGCGCAGATTGGGCCCAGGAGAGGCAGAATCAGCCGTGCTCATATACACCAATTCCTATTCCCCATCCTGTACCTGAAAACCTGACATGGGCCAGCTTGGACTTGGGCCAGCCATTTAGCAGGCCACAGATCTGAGTTGAGCAGGCTGGGGTTTTACCTGGGATAAAGGAGTGAATGTCTCCTTACCTAGAGGAGACCTGTAGCGTGCTTGATCTGCACATAGGATGCAGCATAGCCTTGCTGCAACAGCACAGATTAGGATTGGGCTGCCTTTATGGCACATAATTAGAACTGGATCTATGACCCTGGTATTATAAATGGCAAAATACCCATGTTAAGCTATCAGTTGTGAATGGTACACATACATTTAAATGATGATACTTCTCTACAGTAAATATGGCAGTCTTCTGAATTACTGTAAGTGAACCAGGCCATTTAAATATACTTGTACCATGTACCTCTCAACCTTACAATGTTAATCTGCCGTGATACAGAAAGAAATGTCATACAGATTGCTTGAGGACCACATATAGGTAGTTCCTAGAGTGCAGAATCTCAGTTTTAAGCTACTTTCAAAAATACGTTCCCTTAAGCATGTCACTATGTTTTCTGTCAAGACAGGCAGGGGTCAGAGGTTTTCCAGATTGGGCAGCGACTGATGGCTCATGACATCAAAGGGCCTCCCTGGCTTAAGCTTTAATTTGATGGCAGCAACCATTGCACCATCAGGGGTGGGTCAGAGGAATCATGGGATGCCCAGGGCAGTGGTTTGCTCCAGGAACCCCCCCCCCCCGCACTAATCTGGTACCAGCTTTGAGTTCAGTTAGCTGAGTCTGTTCCTGGTCAGCCAGAAGGAAACATGAACAGGTTGCAACGTCAACCTCTTCTTCAAGGGTAAAAAGCAGTCTTCTGTTCAACAAGGGAGAGAGCTACTTAGTACCATGTAGTAGTGGCAGTATTCACAACAGGATAATGAGCAAATTCGGCGACACTTCAGTTATCATTCAGTATTTACAACAAAAATTCACAAAGCAGTTAATAGAAGAGATAAATAATAGTTTGTGGCAAGAATTTTGTGTAGACTGGGCTATGTATGGGTGACTTCATAAAATGTGTTAGGGAGAAGCAAGCTGAATGTCTGCATTCTCTGCCTTTTGGTTTATTCAGAACATTCCTGTTATCCCAGGTATATTTACACAAATTCTTTCTCTTCAGGTGTGGAAGGAATAGATTAAAAGTACTGGTTAGTGCATTGACAACAGAATTTTCAGGCTGTTGTTAGCAGCTGTCACACATAAGCTTGTTTGGTGTAAATTGAGTGCACTGTATAATCTGCTGTTTGTGGAAAAACTGATGGGAGATTTTTTCCGAAAAGCTAAACTCACAATTTTCTGTCTTGAATAAAGCATTCGTTGTATTAAATCAGCAACTGTTAACAAAGAATTTTAAAGAATTTTAATGTTGTCACTTCATCCTATTAGAAATGTTAGGTGTTTTCACCTTTTGGTTGTTATCCATCCATTAGTACAAATAATTCGTATAATTCCATTTTAATTTTTCTCCTTAGGGGGATAGCTCCTATGTGAAGGACCGATGGTGTGTCTTTGATGGATTCATGGTTTTTTGTCTTTGGGTGTCATTAGTTTTACAGGTAATTATATTGTGCTAAAATTCAAACTTCACCTCTGACCAAGTCCTGAGCTGAGTTAAGAAAAAATTAAAATAGCAGGAGAGCCGTTTTTCCTCCAGCAACAGCCAAGTTTGGAACAGTAGAGTTGGTCTCATTCTTCAGCTAGGCCAAGACGAAAGCTTCTCTCCAGGCACACAATTTAATGGTAGTTTGAGAGCAAAACCACTCTTTCCTCTCCCACCTTCCATATTGCAAAATTTCAAATCAGTGGGTGTGCAATTGTTTCTTCAACCGTTAATAGCTATGGAGTACAGGAGAATGTTATCTGTTAGACATTCCATATTCTGAGAGTATAGTTTTATGTTTAGTTATATTTTGCTCTTCTTAGTAATCTCAGTCAGAAGATGTGCCTTGACAAGACTAAAGGAAAAAGGAGGCTGGATACTGACTGATTTCATCCTTAATGCACTGCAAGTGTGTGCTAAATGGAATTTCTTGACAACAGAATATGATATAGCTTGGCTACATGTGTAAATATACAGTCTATCCTCTTGATATGTGAACTCACTATCTGTGATTTCGTTTATCTGCAAAAGGCAGAATTGCTATTTTCTTCATTATCTGCACCTCTGTCCTTGTTATCCACTATGCAGAGAACTTCCAAAGGCTTCAGGGAGCTTCATACTGGCAACTGTGACCAGCACTGACCCCTTTAAAATGGCTGGCAGAAGCATGTTTAAGAGGTCCATACTGGTTGCAGATTCCATTCTGAAGATCCTTACAGCCTCTGGAAGATCTCTGCAGCATTCAGAGATCTTTTGGCACTTCCTGCTGCACTCTATTGGCTTCCTGAGGGTGTCTGCTGGATTCTTCTGAAGGCAGATAAGGTACCCCTTGCACCTAACCCCATTGATCCCATAGAATCAATTATTTGTTATCTGTGAACTCATCTGCTAGTATTTCCAGCAGAGGAACCACAATCGCAGCAGTGTCATAGCTGACATTGGAACAGGGCCACTCCCCTTAAGGGGGAATGCCCTGCTTCCGGTTCCCCTGGTGAGTTGACTCAATTTGGGAACTGCTGCAGGCCCTATGCATGCATGGCTGCATGTGAGAAAGGAGGGATTATGCCCTCTACTCGAATATATTCCAAATGCAAGTATGTTAAGAACATGATGTGGTTTCTTTTTAAAATATTTTGATTTTGATTTTTTTATTTCAGCTTCATAATCAAGATAACTGACATTTTATGTTTCAAGATAAGCTATGTGAATTGTTAAACCAGTTGCTAAAAGCATTGTAATTGAAACATTATTTTAAGTATGGAAATCATCACTGAATTGAGAAAAATCATTGAACAAAGGTTGACACTGAAAATACATTGTATTGGAAATTATTTTGCAATCTTCAGAGTGTGTGTGTGTGTGTGTGTGTGTGTGTGTGTAAAGCTCAAAAATAGTGGTATGTTCAGGAAAATCAAAGAAAAAAAGACATGCGTTTTTTTCTCTAGGTATTTGAAATTGCTGAAATAGTTGATCAGATGTCACCTTGGGGTATGCTCAGAATTCCTCGGCCTCTTATTATGATCCGAGCTTTCCGAATCTATTTCCGCTTCGAGTTGCCAAGAACCAGGATAACCAACATCTTAAAGTAAGTCGGGTTTTTTTATTTCAGTTTGCTATTGTATAAGAAGCATGATCTTATAAGACTATACCAATGAAGGAACTGCCTTTTGTTCAATTTTCAATGTTTTTTTATCTCAAGGCACACTGACAAGGTGCTAAAATTGTCGAAGTCACACCATCAGTTTTTTTTATTATTGATAAGGCATACCACACTGCAGGTAGGGAGCTCATATACTTAATGGCCCTACTAATAAAATATCTTCCCCCAAACCTCAGCAGAACACTTGCAGACCACTTGTGGTACATCACTGTGCTGTGGCACACTGGTTGAAAATCTTTGCTTCATACACATCATATTAGGTATTCTATACCAAAAGTTCTCATTCTATACCAGTGAAAAAGATCCAACCCCAAAATCTGCAAAAACAAACAAAAAAAACCAAAAACCCCAACCCCACAAACTTGCCTCTATTAGTCAACTGTAGGCTGGTTGGGCTGGACTAGACTAGAGGGTGCATGGGTAATGTGGCTGTATCTGCTGACCTGTATCATCTATTTAGTATACTTTTAAAGGGATTAATTTATTAAAATGCCCCCTTGGAATAAAAACATACAATAATGACCTATATGGTTCAATAGTTTGACTCAGTTGAAAGTTTTCACTTGGAATCACACTCAGAGTGCAATCCTAACCTGGAGTTAGGCTGGCACAGTTACGCCAGCCAAGTTTGGCCTGTACAAGGGACACCATAAAGTGCATTTGGACCACTTTGGGAGTCAGAGAGGTCAGCACACAGGTGTGTGCCATCCTCCCTAACTCGGAGAGTGGTCCAAACATACTTTACGGTGTCCCCAGCCAAACTTGGCTGGCTAACTGTACCAGCCTAACTTCAGGTTAGGATTGCGCCCTCATGTAGACTCAGTTCTATGGTTCCTAAGAAATTACATTGTACACCAATTCGACATAATCTGTTTTATGTGTTTTGTAAGCATTATTTTTTAGGTTCTTCACAAATACCTAGTAGTAATAGTTTTGTTCGAATATTTTCATATTGTAAGTGCATCTAATGCATTCTACTTTTTTTTCTTCTAGGCGTTCAGGCGAACAAATCTGGAGTGTTTCGATATTCCTTCTGTTTTTTCTGCTTCTGTATGGAATTCTGGGTGTCCAGATGTTTGGACCTTTTACATATCATTGTGTAACAAATGGTACACAGCCAGGGTAAGTCTAAACAGAAATTTATCTACCTTTGTTCCAGTAATCTTTTGTGTAGAGTTAAACTGGAAATTTAAGAAAGCATGTGGAAAGGGTCTTTCCAGTAAGAAACTGGGCAATGGCCTGATCCTGCTAAAAGTGGAATACAACTTGGAACTTGGAGTTCCTATGGATAGGTGTTGTGAAACACTTTACAGGGCTCTCTCATTTCCAGCAAACGCAGCTTCTGTTGCTCTGCAACAAGTCTAGCATCATAGCGAATGCATATTGGCCCAAGAAAGATTTAGAGGGCGAATCTAACTGGCTAGGGCAAATTCTTGGCATAAGTCATTCCTGAGTATTGACTCTATTGCCTTGTTCTGCTTGAATTAAGAAGTCAAAACCACAATGACCTTTTCCATTCCCTGGCCTATTAATTAGGCCTGCAGAACACACTGCCCGCCATATCGAACACAGTCACCGAGACCTATATTGCAGCCTGTCAGTTGCTTGACGACTTCTTGTGTTGCAGATCCAGGGGTAGGGGCAAAAGAGGATTTTATTGCACTATCAGTGGGGCTATGTTCAGCTCAGTGATTTGTGGATGTCAGGTCAGCCTTTAAATTAGCTGTGTTATCTTGATTTAGGTATCCAGATTGATGCAGGCTCTCTCCACTGTGACCTAAAAGGGACCATGCTGAGATCAGACCTTTCTAGTAATAACTTTGGGTCACAGGAGGGAGAATGTGATGCTTGGGAGCAAAGGCTCTTCAACTTTCAAAGTGTGAGAGACAGCGGAGTTCCACCTGTGCTTGCTGTGAGGTGTTAGCTTTTAAAATAAAACCTAAATAGTAAAAGTCAGAATACGATCAGCATAATCAAATCACCTTTTCTGCTGCTAACAAGAGTTTTTTTTTTCAATAAAAGATTGTGTGATGTATTTTCAGTATTGCTTGTCCTAATTTTTAATACCAGGTTTCCCCCTCCTCTCCCTTAAGAGAACATTGAATCCCTTTCTTGCCAGACATTTTTCACACTTATTATCCTGTTATAATCACTTATCTGACTGCATTTTTTTCAAGGCATCTATTCTTTCACATTGTATCATGATAGCGTCTCTTTCTCCCTGCACCAGTATTTTTTGTTGTTGTTGTTTAGTGGTCATCCTCTCCATAGTATAGTTCTCTTGTTTGTTCAGTCAGTCAGTCAGTCAGTCAGTCAGTCAGTCAACAGTATTTATATACTGCTTTACAACACAAAGTACACAAAGCGGTTTACAGACTAATAATAATACTGTTTAATGGCTCCCTGTCCCCAAAGGGCCAGGGAACTCGACCAGCAACAGCCATTAGAAAAGACACTGTGCAGGTGTGAACAGGGACACTCATTCATATACAGTCCGTCTTCTTGGGCATCTGTTGCACAATGGGGAGAAAAGATAGTTTCATTTTCTTGTTTAAATGAATTTTACTTACATAAATATACCCATTGTTTTCTCCTGACCTAAAGTGTTGCTCTTGGATATGCCCATGTTCAAATCGCCACTTAACTATAATATTCAGTGGGTAGTAGTATGACTTCTAGGAATGGTCTTGGAAGGGAGGCTTTGGGGGGGGGCTGTTTTTGGTGGCCCCCACATGTGGGAAGTTCACTATGCTTCCTCCTTTTTTTCTCCCTTAGAAAGCAGTTAAACACCTATTTATTTTATGAAGCCTTCCCTGATCCTGTTATGTTTGTTTAAAGCTAGTATTTCATCATGTTTGTTTTATATTTCTTTACATTTCTTTAATTATGCTTCTAGCCACATCTGGGAAAGAGGGAGAATACAAATCTTTTAAGATAAAAGAAGTATAAAGTAGGTCAAGTTTCTATACCCTTAATTTAGGAGATGAAATTTCAGCAAGAAGCAACATTGTATTTTCTCCTTCCATGACAACCCACATATGTATTATATGTTACCCCTCCATGAAGCCTAGGTGATATACACAGTGCCTCCCTCCATCCTCTCAACAACACTAGTAAGTATGTTAGGTTGAGAGCAATGGCACTGCTACCATTATGAATGGGGGGGGGGAAATGCTCTGACTGCTATGCTGGTGGACCGGGAGGTAGGCGGCAACAAGGTGGTTTGCCTTTTGCAGAGGCAAGCTGGGCAAGTGGCAAGCACCCTCCCTTGCCCCTGTACAACTCCAAAATAGAGCCTGATGTGGCATGAGGGCATGGTGGAGTGGCAAAAGGGGTGACGAGCTGGTGGAAGGGACAGCGCTCATTGTTGCATTCCCCGGGGAAGCCCCTTGGCTGGTTCCACAACTGGTTGAGAGACAGTGACTGATCGATGAGCTGGTAAGAGTGAGGACTGAGTCCAGTGGAGAATCAGGTGCAGGTCCAATATTCTGCTCCACCTTAGCCTCATACATCAGAATTCCATCTTCTATGCAGTTATTCATGCAATCTTTTAGGCAGAGATTCCAAAGGTCCTTGTTCTTGTTGCATGGGGACCAGTTAGTTAGTTAGTTAGATCCCTAACTAACGACTCTTCTGGAAGTGCAACTCTAAAGGTACAGATTTCCCTTTCCCTTTTGCAGATGTTCATCCTGCAGCCTTGCTCTCAGAGCCTGGCCATCTCAGCCTGGCCATCTCAGAGCCTAATTTCCTTCAAAGGGTTGTTATGACACTATACTGCTCCTGCTCTGAGCTCGCACTTGATAGACGAGTGGGGCACAAATGTAAGAAAAGAAATGGTTAGGATGGCTCCACAGTTAAATACGTTGAAGATGCAAAGTGTTGTGGATTTGTGTTGGTTAGAGCAGAGTTGGGGGCTTGCGGACCCATTCTAGCGCTTGCCTTAGCGCTCCGGAGCGAAGGAACGAAGCGATCGCTACATTTCAATGTCAAAGTCTTTATTGGTTTCAGTAGCGAAAGTGTGAAAGGTGAAAAAGTTCAAGCTGCCGGTTAGGAAAGCCGGCGAAGGCAGTGCCGCGCGCAGGCGGCTCTTCAGTGCGGTTTTACATCTTAGTGCACACACAGTGAGAAAATTCTTCTACACAAGAACAAAAGGATGCAACCAGAGTATATCTGGTAGGTGGATACCTGAAGACCCTTGTGCCCCATTTTACCCAATGAGGTGCCCCTTTGGACACTATGATCTCATGAGAAAGCAAAGTGTTTGTAGCCAG
>JAJKFI010000194.1:138383-218742 GCA_029204185.1 Lerista edwardsae | reverse complement strand
TTGGGAAGCTGACCAGCTCAAGGACTCACAGGTGTCTATCTGATCTGAAGAAGCAGAGACGGAATGCCAGTTTCAACCAGTTCTGGACTGTGAGATGTGAAACTGCAACACAAAGTGCCTTTTAAAAGTAAACTTGGTCCTATCTTCCCTTTGTTTTAGCATTATTGCTTCCTGTTTCGCTGACTCATGCTAAGAGCTGTACTTTTTCTCCTTCTCCTTCAGCATATTGCCCTACATTAAATCTCAATTTGCTGAGGATAAGTTCTTCTGATTGTTCTAAAGCTTCACTCTTTTCTCTTGAGCCATTGCTCCCTTAAGAGGATAACGACATGAGAATTTGATAAAATGGAGTTCACGTTGTCCCCAGGTTCTTAACGAAAATGGAGAGCCCAGTTCTCCAGCTAATTCCTTGGAGAATAGGATCAAACTGCTCCTCGCATGGGAACTATACTGTGAACCATTATTTCTCATTTATGACCTGTCAGCTAATTTTAATGCTTGCTGTGATATTGCTGTGCGGGCCAGTGATGTGAATATTCAAGAAAATGAAGACCAGAGCTACACAGATGGTATTGAAGAGGCAAGATCCAGGATTATATTAGCTTTATACACTTGCTGCAATCTGCCTCACACATTAACTAGCTTATTCAGTACAGCTCAGTTGCACAGCTCAAGTGTAAAGAAGAGTACTGTCCTGCTACACGAATGTTTAGTATATGGAATTGGTCTAATGGATTCTCTCTTTCTTCCAACAGAAACATAACCTGGAATAATTTAGCAATCCCAGACACCCACTGTTCAAAAGTGTCAGAAGAAGGTTACCAGTGTCCACCAGGATTTGAATGCAGGGATCTTGAAGAACTGGGGTTAAGCAGGCAAGAGCTGGGCTACAGTGGCTTTAATGAAATAGGTCTGTCTTCTGATTAAAATCTATTTTCAAGCCTATTTGAAAATGCTTTTTAAAGTGTGTAGGAGAGACCTTTAATGGTTCATGAATGTACAGTGAAGGGGCATGAATGTAAAGACCTAATAGATCGTCGTTCCTCTCACCTCCTCAATGCTCACATTGGAGCATGCTTTAAGGCTGTTGTCTATGCCAGTGTTATTCAAACTGTGAGTTAGGACTCACTTGGTGGGTGGCAACATGATGTCAGGTGGGTTGTGAAAACCTGGGAGCAGCCATCTTGGAAACTGCAGACCTTACTTTTGCTATATTCCTTTTGTGAGTGTTAACGGCTTGAATTTTCAAGTGCGGATTCTTTAAAATTTTGTTTTTAGTTCATGAATTTTACATGATATTTTGTCCTAATCTTGCTTTCTGCCAGGGATGTTTCATGGTTGTATAATTGCTGCAGTCCAAGAATGCCAATTTGCATTTCAGGCGTGTCATTTTATTATGTTACAATGACAGCACTTCCTTCCAGGTTAATGACATCACTTCTGGTGGGTCCCAACACGAGTGCCATTCTAAAAAGTGGGTCCCAATCTAAAAAGTTTGAATACCACTGGTCTGTGCAGCCTGATACACTAAGGGCTGAGATCCATGTGATCTCAGTTGTATGGCACTTTGTTTTTCTCATGGTTTCCTCCGTTACAAATGCAATTGAAATCCAGTATGCGGGGGATGGCACTTCTTAACCACTTTCTCCCAAGTTTTTCTATTACCCTTCTTAAGAGACCCTTCTTAAGAGACTTGCAATCAGTGTCGCGGTCAGGGAAGAGTGAGAATACATAGGTCTGTAGTTTGGAGGCATCACATGAATGCCATGTGTAGTTTGGCTCTTAAATGTATATTCAGGTTTACATTATGTGCACTTTTCCCAGGAATGAACGTTCATATCCATTAATGGAAAAAGTAAAGGGCATAATGAAAAATTCATGTGCAGAAACCATGAGGCTAGAATATTGGCACACTGTTGTTAGCGTGGCGGAATTGTATGGTAGGGAAATCACACTCAGACCACTAAAGGGTGTGGGCGCAATCTTAACTAATATTCCAGCTCTAATATAGCTGGGCCAGTGGAGCATATGCTGCATCCTGCAGTGGGGGGGGGGGGCGGGGCGGTCACAAAGTCTTCCTCAAGGTAAGGGAATTTTTGTTCCCTCACCTCAGAGCTGCATTGCCCTTACTCCAGTGTTGGAACATTGGTTAGGTGTGCACCCTGTGGGGTGGGGGGAGAGAAAAAAAAGAACCTTAATAATGATTGTCAGATAAAGATTACTTTAGCCCTTGAATTTCTTGTTTTGTTTGTTTGGTTTTTGATCTGGTTTCGTTTTTTCAAAAGTTTTATGTATGGAGAGCTTCTTTAAGGAATTAACAACTATTAATGAGTCAGATGCACTGACATTTCAGATTTATGTTTCTTTTCATCTCCTTTCCCATCTCTGACCTTTCAGTGTTATCAAGTATTGTTTAGTTCAGTAGTGTATGCTGTTTTAAAGGCTGTTTTTACAGTGTGGGGTTACCTGTTAGACTTGCCAGGTGTCCTTTATTATAAGGGACTTCCCATATTTAAGATATAAAAATTGTGTCCCGCATCAATGTTGAACGGGACTTAAAAAATCCCATTCTAAAATTCTGCTTCTGTTGCTGCTTGCTGCTGCCTCGCCATGGCTAACTGCATAATTTTAATATTATTTCTGATAACCATGGAGTGGTTTGATAGAAAGCAGTATCCCGATTCCTTTGTGATTTTGAAAACCTGGGAAGTCTATTACCTGTTCTGAAATACAACTTTGCATTCTAAGGAGCTAAACGCAGTCGTGGAATGCTTGTTTAGGCATGTGATTTCATTTACATAGGCTTCCAGGTTTTCTGCTGGGTGTCTGCAAGGACCAATAGATTACAAAGGACCTGAATGGCAGCAAAGAGGGGAAAAAGTGACAGGTCGGGTGGACATGACAGGGTAATTGCATTTTCGGCACAATTAAGTTGCTATTGTGTAAATAAGTTTCGAGAATACATTTGCACATATAAGTGATTGTGTTTCAGTGGATGTATTCAATAATGCTGTGTCCTTTGTTGTCATTTTTAAAGTCTGTCTTTGCTTTGACGTATAGCAGAGCAAAATTAGATTTATGTAGATCTGGTGAGAATTGTTTTAGTTGTAATATTAACACTTCTTTTCTTCTCATCATTCATTACTGGCAAAATGTTCTCCAGACATACACGCCTGTGTGTTCAGTTGCACTGCAGTGGGTGCCTTTGCCAGTGAGTCCCAAATTATCTATAGTGTCTTCCTTTTTTTCAAAACATACAGATCATGAATGGATGCTGTCCATTGCTGTTTCTGGCAGTGATCCTTAGACTCTGCAGGCATCCCTGTGCAGAAACAGTTAGCTTGCCTGCTTGGAACTTTTTCATACTCTGCCCTGCCAGCAGCTTCTTTGTAGCCTTGCTCATATGAGATCCTGGGCAGCTGCTGCCACTTGAAGTAGATCATATTGGGGTGGATGAACTAGTATCAGTTTAAGTTAGCTTCATGCGTTCCACCAACTGACTCACCACTGAGAAAAGTAGCTTGTCTTGTTGAATGACATTGAGTGAGCTGATTGGAAGTTACTACTTAGATAAGATCAGTGGTTCTCAGCTATGATGGTGTAGCTTCTGGGCAGAGATTGGGGCTGGAGGCACTTACCAGTGCCTGTCCCAGCGTTCAGTAGGGTTGGGGAACTTTGCGGACGCCTCTGCAGGGCTCCCTGTGTGTTAAAGCAGTAAAAAAAAACCTATTGTGACCCACTTCCTGGTTGTGCTCGTGAAACCTGAAGTGGGTCGCAATCTTTTTTTTTTTTTAAACCGTTTTAATGCACGGGGAGCTCTGTAGAGTGGTCCACAGGGCTCATCACCCCTACTGGACACTGGGCCAGGCACTGGTAAGACTCCCCCCCACCCAGCTCCAATCTATGCCCAGAAGTGATGTGATCATAGCAGACAGTTTGAGAACCACTGATCTCAGTCATAGCAGTAACATTGCTGCCATTCCCCAGCCCCCTCCCCTTAAAGGGACACAGGCAGTGCTCTTCAGGCTGGTGTTGTGATGCCCCAGTTTGAAATCCACTGGTTAAGATATGTGGAAGACGCTACAGGAGTGTGCGCAGAATGGATCTTAGTGTAATGAGACTACAATGAGCCTTTCCATGTTGCATTTTAAGGCATCCAAATATATTACTTCCAAATATATTATATTGATTATCTGTTATCCAGACTGCTTGGGACAGGAAGGTGTCCAGATTTCGGAATTGTCTGGATTTTGACATACCTACATAAATATAATAAGAAATGCTTCCTCTTACTCTTTTCACTGTTACCCACTTGGTTGTCTGCTGTCCTCTTTTTCAACAATGTGTGTATAGGAACACAACACAGAGCAGAGGATGGAACTTAAAACCTGTACGTGGGAATGAGCACAACACCTTCTTTCTACAGAAAGTTTTTTTTTTTTAAAGTCTTGGACAAAGATGTCCGGATTTCAGAATAGTCTGGATTTGGGATGTCCGTATAAGGGATCATCTGCCTGTAGTAGCTTGTTTAGATGGCTCTTTTTTTAGTTGCTGCAGTTAGATAGACGGCATTTAATGCCTTTTTCAAGGTGGGGGGGCTGTTGCTTAGATACAAACCACTTACTCTTGGGTTGCTGGCAGGAACAGGCCTATAGAGTTATTATGCATTGCTGATCTGTTGGGTAGTGGTTACGGGAAAGCCTAATGTAATATAAAGGAACGGAAGGGATTGGCTTTGGTTCCTGAGAGCCTGTGTTGGGTTTGTAAACAACTCTATCACAGCAAAGAAGATGGGGTGGGGAAACTTTGGAATTGACTTTAATGACTTTGAAATTGTTGTTTCTTTTGTTCAAATTTATCTTAGGACTTAAATTTCCTAGCAAGGGTAGCATGCCTTTACTCAGCTCCATGTTAATTTCTTTAGTCGCTTGTTTTGTGGGCAGGAGCAGTGGTTCCCAAACTTTTTAACACTTTTTAAAATGCCACTCTATCGGACCAACCTAGCTTTATGAGACTTTAAAAAACACTCAAGCCTCTGTTTTTATCTGTTTTTACTATCTGTTTATCTGTTTTTACTATGGTGTGTGTGGGGGAACATTTGTTGAGTTCCATGTTCACAGGATTGGGACCATTCTGGTGGCCTTGCCCTCCCCCTCCAATAAGAACTGAGGCTAAGTTGCCTACTCATGAGTAAATTCGCACATGCGTCTGTTTCACTTTCCGTTGGGCTCAATATAATACCTAAATTTTCCTCCTGAGCTATAAGGTTGTCAGTTTCAGTTTCATGATCCACCAACAGTCAGGTTGCGAGTGACCCACTGGTGGTTCCTGATCCACAGTTTGGGAAACACTGGCTTAGAGAATCTGTCATCCAGAGTGATCCGTTGTGGACTTGTTTTCTTATTGTTTCTGATTCTGAAGCTTTTGGACTTTGATTCACAGAGGGAATAAGATAAAAGAACATCTTATTCACAGTGGGAATAATGCCATCCTGTTGTCTTTAAAAATCTTGCAAGTGAATATGTCCGTTCTACCTCAGCTCTCTGCTTTTAGTGTTACTTTACTATTTTATGTTGTGGCATGTTTTATTACATTGATGCTTAGAAAGACAAGAGCTTATCCTAAAGCAGGCTTTATGCTGCCAGACAGAGGCATAGCTAAAAGAAGTGCGGGGGGGGGTTACAATTGCACCGAGCAACATGCTTTAGGGGGGCAATAAGCTGAGCTTGACGCTAGTGGCCAAAATTGTGAAAACCTTGGTATGTATGAATAATGCCATCATGTTATGGTAATGTAATTTAATGTAGGAAAGGTAATGTAGTGAAACAAACCAGAGTGTAATGTCCCTACTCTATCACTTATGGCCAAAAGACCAGAGAAAACAAAAATTCAACTGTGATGTCATTTCATGTTGTGATGTCACTTCCAGGGCAACATTTTGCCCTCTGCACTGAGCTACACTTTCATTGGCTACTCCCCTGCTGCCAGAACACTTCTTCCGGCCACTGCCACTACTACAAGTGGTATGCAGTAGTGGTGGCCTGCTAGCAAACCTTTCGTAGCCCCTGGCAGCAATAAGTCAGGAAGAGTGCAAAATGGGAATCAAAAAGTGTACAATGTGTCCAGACTAGCATGTCAGTGAGTTTCACCAGTTCCCTTGAGCATTCCCCTTGGATAAGGAGCTAGAGGTGATAAGACAGTTGTAGAGTAATAGTGGTAGGAAAGTATGCTTTTCTTTGTGCTTTTGGCCTTTCCAGAAGTAGTTGGTTGTCATAGTGGGAGGCAGAATGCTGGACTAGATGTGCCTTTGGCCTGATTTAGCAAAGCTTTTCTTATATTCTTAACATCATGGGATTCAATAACAAAGGCATTGCCCCTCGGTGTCTACAGTGTCTTTTTGTTTTGACACATTAGTTCTAACTGCTGCTTGTTCTTGTTTTGAACGTTTAGTACCCTCATTAAAGAACATGGAATGAAAGGGTGCTGAGGTGTTTTAATAAGTTTGATTAATTACTGGGTTCTATAATACTTTCTTTTACGAGGCTAAGATGGTCCTACCCAAACTTCCATGTCATGTTCCAGGTCCTGCCAAACTGAAATTTTGGGTGTCTCAAAGAAAGCGGAAAGATTTCACTGCAGACCCCCAGAGTTTTAATTGATTGCCATGTTGATCCCAAAGCAACTGATGCCTGCATTAAACCAGGCAGTCAGGTGAAACTAATGTGAATAGATTAGCACAGCTGCCTTGTAGCGACAGTCAAAGAAAACTCTGCAGCTGTTAAGCAGTATTCAGTGGAACAGAAATTCCCTTGGCATTCCAGACCATTTGGTATTAATCGCACCAGATAAATAATAGAACCTAAACTGTAATAAGCAACTTATCAAAAAGAGGGTCGCTCTTCTGCTTTTATTTTTTTGTTTAGCTTGTTATTAGATCATTAGTATCAACAACTTTGGACTCTTGAGACTTGTGACTGCCATGGAAGCTCTTGAGAGTCCAAAGTCCCCTGGACTGCCAGGAGATCCAATCGGTCAATCTTCCAGGAAGTCAAGCCTGATTGCTCCCTGGAAGGAGAAATCCTGAAGCTGAAGCTCCAATACTTTGGCCACCTCATGAGAAGAGAGGACTCTTTAGAAAAGACCCTCATGCTAGGAAAAATTGAAGGCAAAAGGAGAAGGGGGCGGCAGAGGATGAGATGGTTAGATAGTGTCACCGAAGCAATGAGCATGAAATTGGGTGAACTCCGGAAGCTAGTGGAGGACAGGTAGGCCTGGCGTGCTGTGGTCCATGGGGTCGCGAAGAGTCGGACACGACTTAGCGACTGAAAAACAACAACAAAGGTTTAAATATGAAGCAGTAAAAGCAATAGCCACGCTTTCTCCTATCTGTTCCTCTCTGGATCTTCCACCTGCACCCTATAGTGCCTGCTGGGCACCACACCTGTCCAGGTGTGGACTGCCTGGACTGCCACTAGTGACAACAGATAAGGGAGAGGCCCATACAGGAGCTGAGATGGTGGGAGAAGCTATGGTTGTTTAGTTTCCCCACTTTTACCCTTGGATTTAATGGTTAAAAAAAAAAATGAATCCCCGGGTTCCAACCTGGCAGTCCTATGTAGAATTCTGTGTAAATTTGTATTTTAGTAGAAGGGCCAAATTACACATTACAAGAAATGTGTGTTTTGACCAGTTCTTAACAGTTTTTCTTAAAATAGTGTCTGAGGCAAAGTGAACTTGTGACTGCCATGGAAGCTTTTTTCCTTCCAGAATTAGCATGCAGAGAAAAGGGGCATTATCCTGATCAAGACCTCAGTGTGGGTAAGGTTTTAAAGCTCCCTACAGACTTTCCCCAGTAATTCGTGTGCCACACACACTCTTTTAAGAAAACCTTTAAAAGAACTGGCCACAATGTGGGTTTCCTGTGACAAGTAGTTTAGCTCTAAGTGATTGAACAGAATAAATGTCTGCAGAGAATAAATATGATGCTGCAGTGATTTTAAAAGTGCATGAAACTAGTTTAAATATAGAATTGGAAATAATTAAAAATGACCAAAAAAACTGAACATAGTATCCTTATTTAAAAACCTCTATTTCAACATATGCCAATGAAACAAATGTTTTACAATCCCCATGATAGTCCTGCTGTGTTTTCTAGATTTTTCTGCATGCTTGATTGAGTACTTTTCATCCAAAGAATGCTGAGACAAGCCATTTCTCTTTACTGTACTCTTTGCAGTATGTAACACAAACCCCCTAGATAAGTACATACAAAAATGCTGATTGCATATCCTGAAAAGTCCTTTCTGTGGGTTGCCACGGCTTCTTTAAAATTTAAAATTGCCATACTTTGTCATTGTTCATAAAATAAATGACTCCTTGTCAGAACACCTTGGTAGTCTTTACAGCTATCTATTTGTCACTTTTACCAATTTCACAAGTGGAATAATGGCCTTGTGGGATTGTTTAGCTGATTTAAAATATTTAGGGCAGTATGTTACTTTGACCAGTTGTTGCAGTTCAAGAAAGCAACAATTTTCAGCATAGGTTTTATTCGTAAGGTTGATTAGATGCCAAGCAGGACGAGCTTGTTCCTTATAATGACCTGTGAAATGATCACACCCTGACACCTGCACAAAGTCTTATTACCACATACATTAGTTGGATTTATGGAAGCAGATTTGTGGGGCCAAATTCTTCTCGCCTATGGGCTCACTTGAAGCCAGAAATGGGATGACTTACTAGTGAACAGTATATAAAAGTGAAATTTTACCTCTGAAAAAGTCAGAAGATGGAATGGAATGGAATGTTATACTCATATACACTCTGAGCAGAGAGGTACTCACAATACTCTGATATTGACAGGCCAATAGCCTACTTGGAATACTGAGCTTCACAGAATATGGAGTTGACCCATTAGGCTATGATTACATTCTTATGGTAGAACGACATGATTTGCAGTACATAGGGGCTAGAAACGCCAGCTGGTCCTTCTCCATGCAGACCAATGGAGTCAGGGTGATCAGCAGGGAAGAAATGCCAAGCAGGGAGATATTTAATTGGTGCCAATTCTTTTTTCTTCCAACCTCTCCCTGGCTGCATGGGTTTCCAAATGTGTGTTTGTCACATCAAATGGAGAAAATTGGCTGTGTGGAGGGACAGAGGTAAGTAAACCCATGTCTTCCAATGTTGGAATAATTCTGTGCATGTTGCTTGTAGCAATGGAGAACCCACTTGTGCCAACCTTAAGGAAATCTTTCATCCTCTCAAAATGTATTTCTAATTCCATTGTGTCTGAAATCCCTTTCACTTGGTTGTCATCTGGTTTTTCTGCCTGGGATTTGGCACAAGTCAGACTCATCCTGGCTTGACCTGGGCTATATGTAATTAGGAATACAGCAGTCTTTGTGCAATTTATCTGTAATTGTGAGGCAAGCTTTCTCAAGCCCCTCCTGCTTGGCAGTGACCACTCCTGTGTCCTAATATTGCAGAATGTTTTTTTTCAGGAGAGGAGACAACTTTAAAGAAGGGTAAGTGCAAAAATTACAGGAAGAAATGTACAAGTAGTACACAAACAAAAAGAAATAGAAGCTCATTAAAGCCATCACTGTTAATGAAGACAAAGAGGAAACACATATCCAAAGTGCTGCCCTGGACAAAAACAAAACAAACAAAATTGCCTCATAATCAAGAAACAAAGTAAGAGTCATGTATTTCTGAGCAGCTTTTGATGTGCACTGACTAGTATTTAGACTGCAGAACAAGGGGGAGTAGCTTGAGACACTCACAGTTATGGACCTAGAGATTCTATAATCACAGTTTATTTTTTCTTCATTTCTTCCCATTTTCTATAGCCTTTCAGATCAAGAATCAGATAAATTATGCTTACAAGATATAAATAAAACATCTCACTCAGACTTCTTAATAAGAGACACAAATGTAGAACAGAATTTGAGACAAAAACTTTACAGGATATAATAAGTTTATGTGTGTGTGTGTGTGTGAGAGAGAGAGAGAGAGAGAGCGCGCTAAATATAAATATAATGTCAATTCAAGAAAATGTGCAAAGGGGGAAATTGGATATGGCCATATCGGGTCAGGTTGTTTTTATAAACAACAAAGGGAACTGCAATATATGGCAAAACAGGCAGGAGATCCTTTGTCCATACAGTCCTTGTAAATAAAAGCGGAAGACCTGTATTTCTGGATTTGAGGAAACCATGTGAGGAGCATGGTAAGAAGGCACATGATCCATTTCTTGCTTGAGTGGAAGATTAGTGGATAATTGAAATGAGTGAGAAGTAAGAGGTGGAATGGGGAGGACGGAAGACGGAGGGGGGGTGGCCCCATGGACACACCAGCCCAGGGAGGGGGAGGAGTCAGGATCTGGTCATTTGATCCTAACCGCCCCCCCCCTAACCACCTCCCCTGACCTGCACAGTTCCAATCTGGACCACTCAAATTTGTGACTACTTTTAGCTGGCGCAGGCCCAAACAGCCCCATTGGGCTGCCTAGGGCTTACCTTGGGGTAAGGGCACAAGCAGCCCTAGCTGCCTCCTACCCTGCATAGGATGCAGCGCAGGCCAACCAGTCTGCCTGCTCCTGCACAAGTTAGAATTGGGCTGCCCATCAACAAAATTTGGAGGACACAATCCTGTGCATACTCAGAAATATACTCAGAAATAAGTCCCGTGGTGTTCAATAGGTCTTATTCCCAGGAAAATGTGCATAGGATTGCACCCTTAATCTACACGTCCTCACTTGATGATTCAGAAAGGCCGCCACGTTCTCCACTGTGGCAGACACTCCTGCTGAGAGAATTCATTAGATTATTATCAGTAGCATTTAGGAACCTCTTAATATTCTGCTCTGAGCTCAACAGAAAGCAATGTGCAATCTTCAGGGAAAAAAGGTTTTTAGTTTCTGTAAAGTTATCAGTTGTATCTGGTCATCCACAATGAATAGAAAAAGAACAGAAAAAAACATTGACCTGCGTCATGGTGTTTAGAATTTAAAATCCTACCTGATAGTTATTCAGAGCCTCAGACCGCCCCAGCCCTCCTGTGAAGGGTCACTGGAATCTTTGCAAACAAAACAATTTACCTTCGCACTGAAACTCCTGGGATCATAAACCTGATAAAATCACTGAGAACAACCCAGCAAAGATCTTTTGAGACTTTAGAGTACAGACAGACATCTTTCTAGAACACAGTACAGCAGATATAACATTAGTTGACAAAAAGCAAAATCAAGTTTGGATCATTGCACTCCCAGGTGACAGTATAATTGAGGATAAAGAGCATGAAAAGATCACAAGATATCAAGACCTGTGAATAGAACTTGGGCATCTCTGGGAGAAGGTCAATATTATGCCAATTATTATTGGAGTCCTTGGAGCCATGCCTAGAACGGAGTCGTTGGGGAATATTCTTTTATATTCTTGGCCTTGAGCAAATTACACCAGCTCAGCTCCAGAGAACACGGTTGCTTTTTAACAGCAAGAATCCAATGAAGATATCCCTGTGATTCCCAGGATCTTGGCTCTTTCCTGAATTGCAAACCGTAACCAGCCCAGCATAGATTGTGATGAAGTATAATCAAAATAATTAGCAGGAGAGAGATCATATGGAGGGATGAGCCTGGGCTGAAAATTAGGTGAAACGCTTCATGGGGGGGGGGGAGGGGAAGGGAATGAATGAGTGGAGAATTGATTGCAGTCTGAAGAGTGGACAAAACTGACAGTAAAGAAAAGTGAAGCTTGAGGAAAGATGGAGAGTCTGCATTGTTGAAGGAGACAAGATGGCCATTGGAGTGAATTCTACAGCAGGAAGGTCAGAGACCAACCGTGAAGTTAAGAGGGGTTGAGGTAATGAATATTGGTCTGGAGGCACTAGCTTAAGAAGAGGAAGCAGAAGGCAGCTAGCTTAGATAGATTATCAATATGAGTGTTGAAATAGCTAAGGGCCCAATCCTATCCAACTTTCCAATGCCAGTGTAATAATAATAAAATAATAATACATTTATTTATATACCGCCTTTCTTAAGATCACTAGATTTCTCTAATGATTGAACTCAAGGCGGTTTACATAGGCAGACTTTCTCACAAGCCCGAAGGTTTTTACAATTTACAGAATGTTCTGTCTTCCAAGAACAACACTCATACAGATCTTTCTTTCTGGATTTAGCCTTCTTTCTTTAGCCACCCGTCTGTCGTCTGCTGGCTGATGAGGCTTCCCTGCTGCCACCAGAGATGCAGCTGATTTCAGCACACTCCTCCTCCCACGAGGCAGCTGAAACTCAGCTTTTAATCAGCCGCAGTTTCCAAGGTCTGCTGCTCGCAGAGACTTCCGGCAGTCCCGAGCTCACAACCTTGAGATCTTCAGGTGTTATCTTCGGGCAAACGGGCTAAATCTTCGGCTAAATCTTCGGCTAAATCTTCTGCATTAACCCTCTCGGCTAAATCTTCGGCTAAATCTTCTGTAACCACAATGCCAAGGGGAACTAATGTTCCCCTACTTTGAGGAGGTCTCCATAACTGCACCCCCGTCGTAGGATGTGGTGCATACCCCATTGGCAGGGCTACATCAGCACTGGAAAGTTGGATAGGATTGGGCTCTATGATAGGGATGTTCTTAGAGAAAGCAAGCTAAACTGGAGTGTGAGGTGAAAGTTGATAATAGCACAGAGGAGTTGGAAAGCACTGAAAGCATTACCCAAAATTGAACATGGAATAGACAGAAGGAATTTTAATTGTGTGTAGATTAAGCTAAAAAGTTATTAGTGACTTGTTAACGCAAGTGAAGAAAATGAAGCTCTAAAAATCTAATTATCAGACAATGCCAATAATATGGCATAATGAAAGCAGCAGTCATAGAATAATGGAAGTAATCATTTTCCAAACGAAGAAGTCTTTCTCTTCCCAGCAAGAGCCTGTATGAATCAAGACTAGATTTAAGTTTGCCTTATTTATTGGTTTATCTAGATATTTGTATATCCCCCTTCCTCAAAGGCCCACAAGGCAGCTTGCATTTGACTTACAACATGATACAGGTTTCCTTCCTTCTAACTGCCTCCTCCCCACAGAGACAGTTCATAGATTTCTGGCGGCAGGGGGGGTTGGGGTTAGGGGTTTGCACAGTTAGCTTTTAAAGGCACAACAGGCGATGATGGCACAAAGCCCATTTTACATATAGGTGATGATGGCTTCTCCCCTTCTGACCTTTAATTTTATGCATGCCTACTTAGAAGTAAGCCCCACTGAGTTCCCAGAGAAATCTGTATAGGATTGCAGTTTTTATTTCAGATTACCATTACATTGTGAATAAAAGCACTAAATTTTCTTAGAATCCAATCTGGCCCAGAAGATGTCCTACATTTTTGGTAATATTCAATGCCAGTGCCCAAGATGGGCCAACAATCAGTATGAAAAATGTCAAAAATTTGTTTTTGGAACAGTTTGGCATGCTGCAGCCATTACAGAAATGTGATTTTTGCCTAGATATGTACACACTGTTGTAGCCTTAGGTGAATGTTATACTGATTCCTTACATTAGCATTTCAAAAAGTGTTGCATTCCTGGTTAGCTTTCCCACTCTTTCTGTTGAAATAGTTTTCCTTGCAAAAATATGTCTTCAGCTTACTACATGCTTAATTTTTTAAAATTGTTATCCAAATTGGCAGCCATCATTTGTCCATTTTTGATCCAGCTCCAATTTGAAGACAGAGCAGCCAGCTATTGCAGCATGTTGCTTATATGACCCAAATTCCAATCCTGATAGACAGGCTATTGACTATGTTGATGCACAGCTTCCTGTGTGGCCATTGCCCCTGAATGGATGTTTCTGATAGATCCATTCTGGACTCATTCATGGAGCAGATAGGACTTTTGTGTTTATCATACATGACAATAATAGCTGGTTTTCCTAGCTTTTGGAAGTGATTGGAGTCATTTGGGCTGTAGTCCAAGAAGAACTTGTGTGGATGGATAGGATCTGTCTGCATGTGTACACAGGGGCGGAGGAAGGGTGTTGCGAGGGGTGACACGGGCAGTAGGCGCCAGCAGCGGCGGGACACCTTTGCATGGAGGAACCCACGTGTTGTTTGGCCCACCTGCCCGCCATTGCGTCCGTCTCGCTCTGAAATGGAGCTATTCTGGGCGCAAGGAGGCATGGCTGGGCGATGCACGGGGGCGGGGTGACGTGCTGGGGGCACGGTTTTTTCACCCTGCCATGGGCGCGCTCGGGACTCTGTTCGTCTCTGTGTGTACAGTGTGATGTACACGTCTGTCTATGAGTACTGAAAGGCCAATTGGGGAACTATCTGTAGTCTCTTGATATATCTGCCAGGCTGATTTTTTTTTTTGCCTTGAAAGAAAATATCATGAAAGAAAATATTGCATTGTAATTGGAATATACTTGGCACATTTGTAAGGCTCTTGGCCTTGGACTTCTAAGGTTAGCACAGATGACATTGATATGGCAAAAGCATAAATTCCTATGGATTCTAAAGGCTTCCCAGATATATGCAAGGGATCGATTATTGAATCATGTAAATTTGCCAACAAGAAAGGCATATGTAGACAAGTTTAGCACCAGGACCCAAAGCGTGATGGATCTTGATCCACAATTTTGGTATCAGCTTCTTCATTGTAACTAGACGATGATGGAACTTTTGAACCCAGATGATGGAACTTTTGAACCTATTAGATTGCATACTCCTCCATAGCCTTGCCTGTTTATATAGTTTATTTGCTCAAAACCATGGGTTTGCCACAAAGCCCATTTTACATATAGGCAGCTACAACCATGTAAAACAAGGTAAGAATAGCTCCTGCGTGTTCAACAAGTCACAAAGGAAGTTAATCCACTTGCCAGGCATAGTCATTTGTTCTGCTCACACCTTTCCCCTTTTCTCCAGAGTGGTCTGTTTCAAATTAACTGTATTCTGCAAAAAGTCCATCCTATTTGCAGGAAGCTTATTTGTATTATCATCAAAATATGCATGTGCCAACAGTGGCCTGGACAATGTCATTGCTGTACATCATGTTCTGGTAATTTTGTAGCAGGGGAGCATGTTGACTAGAATATATATTGTGCCTACCTTATGTGTGATTTTCATTGAAATTCGTTTGGATATTTTGGAGTTGCATATCTCTTTTTGATTTTGCATATATCTTATATTTTGAAAACAGAAACAATAACTTATTGGGAGAGGACTGTATGTCTTGGAAAGACCTCTAGGAATGGATTTTCCTTTAGCTAGATAAGTTTCTAACCGAGTTAATCTTTACTGAGTGCCCATCTTTCTGACGGCCTTTCTGGCATTATACTATTTCAGATTGCAGCTGGAAGATAGCATTCTTAACTGATATTCCACATCAGACACACCTTGTGCTTAGAAACATGTCAAAAGGGAGAAGGCTTTGTTGCTGTTCCTTCCCCTGAAATTGCTAGCTTTCTGAACACAGTCAGTTGTGTCCTAAGACTTCCTTTGTCAAGAGGAAAGATATTTCCTCTGGAGGAAGGAAACAAATCCACTGAGATTTGTAGATGCAAAAGTAAGCTCAAGCTTGCAATCTGTTTTAAAGGACAAAATGATGCAGTCTCAGGAGAACTGAACTATGCAGGCTGATCTTAGGTGACCTTTGTCTTGAGTCTCTCCCCCCAATAGGAGTTACAGAACTGGTATAGTAGTATGGCTAGGTGTGTAACCTATGAGTTGAGAACTCCCTTGTTCAAATTTGACCCCTGCCACAAACTCATCAAGGGCCCAATCTTATTCAACTTTCTAGCACTGATGCAGCTGTGCCCATAAGGCATGTACTGCATCCTGTGGTGGTAGGGGCAGTCATGTGGTGGTCTCCTCGGGGTCAGAGAACATTTGCGGTAACACCACTGCAGAGCCATTGGGTCTTTTTAATTTAAAAACTTAAGCAAGATTGACAGTACAATCCTATGCATGTCTATGCAAAAATACAGTATTTACCATTGCATTTATTGGGGCTTGCTCTGAAGTACGTCTGTATAGGATTGCAGCCCAATTTTCATTGGATATTTCATTCCTCTTTTTCTGAACTGGTCTGGATCCTAGAGAACGACATGAAATCTCCAGGGAAGAGTAATTCAAACCACACAGATTATCACTAATGTATACAGAGAACACACAGGAGTTGTCATTGTTTGGAAAAGGCAGTGAAGAAAACACAATAGGAACGTGCAGGATGCCAAAATTGTTTCAGTGAATATGACAGATGTAGCTAAGCTTTGAACTGGGTGCATAAGCCCAGGACACAAAGAACATTAAATAAAATAAGGAAGCAGCAGGAGTAAAGTCAATTCAAGCAAAAACATTTGTACTCAGAGGGTGGCAAACTTATACAGAGCCTTGCTAAGAGATGAATTACTGGGAAAATGCATATGAGCAATTAAATGCACGCTTATCGTAGGCAAGTAATGAAAAGGAAAGAATATTATTTGTCAGTTAAAAAAACATTTGTCAGTTTTTTTAAAAAAAGCACCAGCTGGGTTGTGACATATCTGCTTTATCTAGATTCACTGGCTCTTGGATATCCTCTGTGAGTAACAATCATAAAAAGAAAAAAAGTGTCTTCCTCAGGTTTTCCTACTTTCAGCTTTGGCTGTGCCTATAATTTGTAAGCAGAGTTCGTCAAGGCTGAGGCTGGGAAAGAGGGCAGTGATCAAATAGGAGGGTCCCACACAATTGCCCTCATCCAGGCAATTCTTGTCATTACATACGTTCTGCAGGATTGTGACTCCTGCACGTTGGCAGTTTGTTGAGCACTGGGGCTGTTTCCTGACGGCATGCCCCAGTATTCACGGGGAATGTGTTCATGTCCCATCCCTCCCCCCCGAAGCCACTGATATGGGGAATGCTATATAAATAGCAATCTTGCTGTGTGCCCATTAAATTACTTTTGTTGTATTGGAAAAACACTTGCAGCACGGGTGTTCTTGTTTAACCGTCTTTCTTAAACTGAAGAGCCAAATGTGCAGGCAACAAGCCTGCATGCTACAGGCAGCCCAATTCTGAACCTGGGGGTGCCCTGGTCTCCAGTGGCACCGAAATGGCAACTGCTGGATGCTAATCTGCCAGGATACCACTGGAGGTCTCCTTAGGGGAAAGGAACATTTTTTCCGTTATCCCCAAAAGACCCCAGCTGTCGGCAATGTCTCTCATCGGCTGTGCAGCCATGTTTGAATGGGTATAGAGTCGAGGAGGCCCATGTTGGGCTGTCTTGGGAAGGGGATCAGGAAATGGTGGCAGAGGCTGCCACCCTCTTCCCCCTCCCTGGCCAGTTCCTCCTTAACCTATCTGGGCATCTCAGTTACTGCTTGGGTTCGGTTTGTCAATAATTTGGAGAACACGTAATTGCTCAGCAAGGGATGGGTGTAATTTATTGGCATGTGCATTCAGCATTCCACTTGTAAATTTGTGGCTTAATTCTATGCAACACTGAGGTATCAAAATAAATTTGGAGCCTAATCCTATCCAACTTTCCAGTGCTGATGCTTAATGGAGCATCCCATAGCTGCTTTTTGACTTGGGGGAAAAAAAATTTCCAAAGACCAGTGACACAATCAACATTATGCCTAGTCTCACTCACCCCAAACACTATAACCTTTCGTCATAAGGGAGGTGCCCCAGCTCAGTAATCATTTTTGTTGCTCTTTTCTGTACTTTTTCTAATTCTACTATGTCCTTTTTGAGATGTGGAGACCAAAACTGTATGCAATACTCTAGATGTGGCCTTATCATTGCCTTGTACAATGGCAATACAATATTGGCTGTTTTATTCTCAATCCCTTTTCTAATTATCCCTAACATGGAATTTGCCTTCTTCACTGCCACTGCACACTGGGTCGACATTTTCATTGAGCTGTCCACTAACACCCCAAGATCTCAGTCCTGGTCTGTCACTGACAGCTCAGAACCCATTAACCTATATGTGAATTTTTGATTTTTTTGCCCCAATATGCATTACTTTGCACTTATTTACATTGAAACACATCTGCCATTTTGTTGCCCATTCTCCCAGTAGTGAGAGATCCTTCTGGAGCTCTTCACAATCCTTTCTAGTTTTCACCACCCGGAAAAGTTTAGTGTCATCTGCAAATTTGGCCACCTCACTGCTTATGCCTGTCTCCAGGTCATTTATGAATAAGTTAAAAAGCACTGGTCCCAGGACAGATCCCTGGAGCACACTGCTCTTCACCTCTCTCCACTGTGAAAATTGCCCATTAATCCCCACTCTCTGCTTTCTGATCCTCAACCAATTCTCAGTCCACAAGAGGACCTGCCCGCTTATTCCCTGACTGTGAAGTTTTTTTAGCAGCCTTTGGTGAGGGACTGTGTCAAATGCTTTCTGAAAATCCAGATATATAATATCTACTGGTTCACCAACATCCACATGCCTGTTGACCTTTTCGAAGAATTCCAAAAGGTTTGTGAGGCAAGACTTACCCTTACAGAAGCCATGCTGATTCTCCCCCAGCAAGGTTTGGTCTTCTATATGTTTTAGGATTTTATCTTTGATGAGATTTTCCACCATCTTACCTGGAATAGAAGTGAGGCTGACCGGCCTATATTTTCCTGGGTCCCCCCTCCTACCTTTTTTAAAGATTTGGTGTGACATTTGCTATCCTCCAATCCTCTGGTACCGTGGCAGTTTTAAGGGACAAGTTGCTTATTATAGTCAAGAGATCAGCAACTTCATTCTTTAGCTCCTTAATAACTCTTGGGTGAATGCCATCTGCGCCCGGTGACTTATTTATCTTTAATTTATCAATTAAATCTAACACATCCTCTCTTTTAACTTCTATCTGACTTAGTTCCCTAGTCAAAAGGGACTGTTCAGGCAGTGGTACAGTGTTCAGGCACTACAGGTCTTCTGTAGTGAAGACAGATGCAAATTCATTTAATTTCTCTGCAATCTCTAAGTCCCCTTTTATCTCCCCTTTCCCTCCCTCACCATCCAGCGGGCCAACTGCCTCTCTGGCAGGTTTCCTACTCCTAATATATTTAAAAAGCTTTTATTATTCCTCTTTATGTTGCTAGCCATGCATTCCTCAAAGTCTTTCTTGGCCTCCCATATCACCTTCTTACATGTCTTTTGCCAGAGTTTATGGTCCTTTTTATTTTCTTCATTTGGGCAAGACTTCCACTTACGGAAGGAAGCTTCCTTGCCCTTTACAGCCTCTCTAACTTTGCCCGTTACCCATGCTGGCACCCTCTTGCATTTAGCTGAGCCCTTCTTTCTTTGTGGGATACACCTCCCCTGGGCCTCTACTACTGTTATTTTAAACAACCTCCATGCTTTCTCGAGTGTTTGGACGTTTTTCACGTTCCCTTTTAACTTCATCCTAACTAGTTTCTTCATTTGTGGGAAATTTGCCCTTTGAAAGTCAAGGGTTTTTGTATCAGATTTATTTGGCACACTACCCCCAACATGCATGGCGAAACAGATCACAGCATGGTCACTGTTCCCTAATGGCTCTGTAACATTGACATCCCTAACCAGGTCCTGGGTGTTACACAGTATTATATCCAGAGTTGCCTGTCCTCTAGTGGGCTCCGTGACAAGTTGCTCCAAGGCACAATCATTTAACATATCAAGAAACCCTGTCTTCCTTTCTTGACTGGAACACGAATTGACCCAGTCAATATGGGGATAATTAAAATCCCCCATGACCACAGTCCTACCCCTCTGATGCCTCCCTAATTAGTTTCCTCATCTCAAGGTCCCTTTCAGGTTTTTGATCTGGGGGGCGATAACACCCACCCACTGTTACATCACTCCTTGAACCTAATAGTTTAACCCACAATGCTTCTGTGGTAGAGTCAGACTCACCTTCAACCTCTACTGGAATCTATCCTTTCTTTGACATAGATGGCCACCCCACCTCCAACATGCCCCTCCCTGTCCCTCCTGTAAAGTTTATAGCCTGGTATTGCGCTATCCCACTAATTCTCCGCATTCCACCAGGTTTCTGTTATGCCCACTATGTCAATATTCTCCCTAGCCACTAAACATTCCAATTCTCCCATCTTTGCTCAAAGACTCCGAGCATTAGTATATGGGGTCCCCAAAGAAGGACTGCTTGCTTCCACCTTTAGCTCTACAGTGTCTTATTCTGCTGAACTCACTATCACTTCCCATCATGCTTCTACTCGTAATTCCTACACTATCATTACCTTGTTCTTCTGTCACCTCGCCACCCTTATTCCCTAGGGTTGAGGAGTCCTGAACCGGATGCCACTCGGTTCCTGTTGGCTTTCCCCCGGGGTTTTGTTTAAAAGCTGCTCTGCTACCTTTTTAATATTACGTGCCAACAGTCTGGTTCCATTTTGGTTCAGCCCGTCCTTCTTGTACAGGCTTGGCTTGCCCCAAAACACTCCCCAGTGCCTTATAAATCTAAACCCCTCCTCCCGACACCACCATCTCATCCACGCATTGAGACTTCTAATCTCCGCCTGCCTACCTGGCCCTGCACGTGGAACAGGCAGCACTTCTGAGAACTCTACCTTTGGGGTCCTGGTTTTCAACTTCCTCCCTAACAACCTAAATTTGGCCTCTAGTACTGCCCAGCTACATTTTCCCACATCGTTGGTGCCAACGTGCACCACCACTGCTACGTCCTCCCCAGCACTCTCTACCAACCTATCTAGACGAGACGTGATGTCTGCAACCTTCGCACCAGGCAGGCATGTCACCATGAGGTCCTCACATCAGTCACAGACCCCCCTCTCCATATTCCTAACTATAGAATCTCCCACTGCAAGAAGCCCCCGACCCCCCTCCCGCTGAGGAGTATCCTTAGTGCGACTGGATATGGGCCCGTCATCTGAAGAAGTCCCCCCTAGAGGATTGTTTCCCTCTTTTCCAGAGTCACGTCCTCCAGCCCTGAGACTTCCTACCCCAGCAGCCGAGGGGCTGCCCCTCTGAGGGTAGGACGAAGCCTGCAAGTCCCCGGAAGTCTCACCATGGTCCCTCTCTACCTGCCTCTGCTTCTCTAGGTCCGCAACCAAGGACTCTAGGGAGCAGACTCATTCCCTGAGTGCTTGGAGCTCCTTGCAGCGAGGACACACCCATGAATTATGCCCAAGAGGCATATAGTCATACATATGGCACTCAGTCCAAAACACTGGATAGCCCCCACCCTACTGCTGTCTGTCTGTCTGTCTGTCTGTCTGTCTGTCTGTCTGTCTGTCTGTCTGTCTGTCTGTCTGCATAGCTATATTAGATGTAGGAATTGGCAGTTCAGTGTTAGCTATTATTTTTATAATGTAGGAACTCCATCCAAGAACAGTCAAGAGTTTATATTGGACTTGGGGCAGATATGGGAAAATTCCTCTCCTGGGTGTGCCGAAATGCTTTGCATAAAGGTCAGAAGTGTTCCTACTGAAAGGAGATGAGCTTACTAAAGAGAATTAAGTAAGGAATGTTGGAACTTTGAATTTCCCTCCCACTTTATCTGGCAGTTTGTTGCAAACACATACCAAAGGTTTTGACTTCTTTCTTTTAAGAAACCGCCAGCGAGTAAACCTATCAGTTCTGGGTCTTTACGGAATTGTTTTGCTAACTTCTGTATAACCGGGCAACATTCTGAGAAAACATTCTCACAAGAGTGGGAAACTGATGTAGGATTGTTGTTCTTTAACAGATACAATGTTGGAGTTTTAGAAATATACGTTGACTCTCTCTCTCTTTTCCTATGGGGGCGGTGGTGGAAGGAAATGCTGTTATGTAGGAGCCTGAGCTCCTGTGTAAAGCAGCCCCTTCACCTTCAGAGCCATTCGCAGTTCAGAGGCTTTTCTCTCTGAGCCGCAAATGGCTCTGAAGGTGAGGGGGAGGAGTCACTTCACACAGGAGCTTAGGCTCCTGCATAACCTAGCATTTTGTCCTCCCTCTTGGAGGACTACTGTCTCTTTGGGCCCAATGCTATGCCCTGCCATCCCAGAGCATGCAGGGCCGCCAATGGAGCACATGCTGCATGCTGTGCTGGTGACCAGATGGCCCAAAAGAGGTTAGTAAAAATCTTCTTTATGTTCCTTCGCATAGATTGCCTGCCCGCCAATGAGTCTCCTTGGACCTACGTCAGCTGTTTAGCTGGCGTAAAACTGAGAAGCCTCAGGTGGCTTGTTCAGCCAGGAAAGAGGGGAATAGGACTGTAGCGAGCACTGCTACTGTAAAGATTCTCCCCTAAACCACCCTGGTTCACCCGCTTTCTCCCCAATCCTTCCCTGAACCATGCCCAGTGATGTGTCCAGGAGCCACAGGCACATGTGTGAAGCCTCTGACCACTTGTACCAGCGGCTCTGAAGCACGTAGTGGCAGCCCAGCTTTCACACCACCAGATCGTGGCTTATGCTGATGGCTCCCAAGATCTGTCAGTGTATGCTCATGGTAGGGATGGGGGGATTTGTCCATTTTGACAGAAAACAGATTAGATTGAAATGACTAACAGCAGCATCTTAAGCATGTTTACTCTGAAGTAAGTTCCATTGTGTTCAATGAGGCTTAAGTCCAGGAAAGTGTGTATAGGATTGCAGCTTAAGCCACCTTGTGCAGTTCTAAAAAACCAGGAAAGGTGGGTATATTTTTTTTAAAAAGTATAGTATAGTATCCCACATTAGGATATATACCCTCACATATGTATTTCTAAAGAATGCTGCCTCAAAATCTGGGAGAGGCAATATTGTGAAAATAGCATATTAATGCAAGGTATTTACTTATGTGTCAGCAACTTGGCAAATCAGTTCAGAAGATGCTTGATTTTTGTCCCCCTCCCCTGAATAATACTGTGTAAAGTGTACTGTGGATAGTGAGTATTACCATGTAAAGATGTACCTTTAGAAACATTATGGTGCTACTTTATTACAAATTATCAGCCTAGCTCGCTCTTTTATGCACAATAAAGTGTACAACTTTATCAGACTTCAACTTTGAAGTTGAAGCTTCAACTTTGTCAGACTTGTAAATAGTAGGGTTGCAGTCAGAATATTTTTGACTGACAGATATGGAAATGCAGTAGTGAATTACATGAATTTTCCCAAGTTCCAGGCACATCCAGATTTCTGTTTGACAATGACATTTGTCACTACATGCATTGATGTTGGGTTCAACGCATTTTCCAGTACTTTAGTAATGTTCTGATTTAAGAGCTGAAATGTATCCTATCCCCAGCCTAAACATTCTGCACGCCTAAGATAACAAGCTGTTGCTTTTTTTGGTTTGGGAAGAAACAAATTCCTATTGTCTTTTTTGTTTCTAAATAGTCACTCATAGACTATACAGTTAGTTAATGGCCCAAATCAACTCTGCTAGCATGCAGCCACTAGTGAAGGGCAATCTGTTCATAAGGATATACATTGAACCAATTCATTGTTCCTTGGCTGAGCACCATGGTGTGGATGCACATCTATGGCTACTTCAGCTGTGTGGAAGAATCTCTCTTGCTGATGATATTTAGACTGGAGAATAGAAAATGTGCTAATAATTATCAAGGGAGTGGCAACAGGATGCAAGCATCTTGTTGTCTCATGCCTCCCTGGAGCACCTCTTACCTAGAGTAACTTGTCTCTTCAAACGGCCACGGTGCCAGAGGATTGGAGGATAGCCAATGTCACGCCAATCTTTAAAAAAGGGAGAAGGGGGGACCCTGGAAACTACAGGCTGGTTAGTCTTGCCTCACAAACCTTTTGGAATTCTTTGAAAAGGTCAACAGGCACGTGGATGTGGGTGAACCTGTGGATATCATATACCTGGATTTTCAGAAGGTGTTTGACACAGTCCCCCATCAAAGGCTGCTGAAGAAACTTCATAGTCAGGGAATAAGCGGGCAGGTCCTCTTATGGATCCAGAATTGGTTGAGGGCCAGGAAACAGAGAGTGGGGGTCAATGGGCAATTTTCACAATGGAGAGAGGTGAAAAGTAGAGTGCCCCAGGGATCTGTCTTGGGGCCCGTGCTTTTCAATTTATTCATAAATGACCTGGAGACAGGGATAAGCAGCGAGGTGGCCAAGTTTGCAGATGACACTAAACTTTTCCGGGTGGTAAAAACCAGAAAGGATTGTGAAGAGCTCCAGAAGGATCTCTCCACGTTGGGGGAATGGGCAGCCAAATGGCAGATGTGTTTCCAACGTAGACAAATGTAAAGTGATGCACATTGGGGCAAAAAACCAAAACTTCACCTATACGCTAATGGGTTCTGAGCTGTCTGTGACAGCTCAGGAGAGAGATCTTGGGGTGTTGGTGGACAATTCAATGAAGGTATCGACCCAGTGTGCAGCAGCAATTAAGAAGGCCAATTCTATGCTTGGGGTCATTAAAAAAGGGGTTGAGAATAAAACAGCCAATATTATCATGCCATTGTACAAATCGATGGTAAGGCCGCACCTGGAATATTGTGTCCAGTTCTGGTCGCCGCATCTCAAAAAGGACATAGTGGAGCTGGAAAAGGTGCAGAAGAGAGCGACAAAAATGATTACGGGGCTGGGGCACCTCCCTTATGAAGAAAGACTGCACGTTTGGGGCTCTTCAGCCTAGAAAAAAGGCGCCTGAGGGGGGACATGATTGAGACATACAAAATCATGCATGGAAGGGATAGAGTTGATAAAGGGATGTTCTTTTCCCTCTCTCACAACACCAGAACCAGGGGGCATCCGCTAAAACTGAGGGTTGGGAGAGTTAAAACAGATAAAAGAAAGTACTTTTTTACCCAGCGGGTAGTTAATCTGTGGAACTCTTTGCCACAGGAGGTGGTGATGGCATCTGGTCTTGATGCCTTTAAGAGGGGATTGGACTGATTTCTGGAAGAAAAGTCCATTGTGGGCTATAGGCAATGATGGGTTGTAGCCTCCTTACCTTCGTAGTAGGCTACTTCAGAGTACTGGGTGCAAGGGAGTGGCAACAGGATGCAAGCATCTTGTTGTCTCATGCCTCCCTGGGGCACCTGGTGGGCCGCTGTGAGATACAGGAAGCTGGACTAGATGGGCCTTTGGCCTGATCCAGCAGGGCTCTTCTTATGTTCTTACGTTCTTAATTTCATAATTTTAAGTGGGGCTTCGGCTTCCACAGGGGAAAAATATATGAGGGGGAAGGGAAGGAGCAAAATGCATTTGAGGGGATGAGTAAATTTTGTCTTATGTTAGATTGCTGAAAGAAAAATAATGGTTTATTTCACATGAAGACTGTGACATTAATCCTAAACATAAACACTAAGTCCCTGGGAAACAGCTCTCTCTCTCTCTCTCTCTCCCTCCCTCCCTCCCTCCAAAAAGCATAGAGCTAAATTTTTAAAATAATCCAGTATGTGAAATGTTCTTTTTCTTCAAATCACCACAGGAATGGGGGGAGTGAACTACTTACCTAGGGACACTTGTGTCCCCCTTTGCTTGTTATTCAGTGTAACCTTCTTAAAATATATTACCCAAATGAATTTGGCACATGTACGTTTTTCTTGTAAACTTGTCAACCATTGTATTCACTTAGAAAGTGCAGGCTCATCGTTTAATGATGGGAACAAACAGGATACCTGCAAACTCTTAAAATACATTCTGTTGGACTAGATGACCTTGTAGGTCCCTTCCAACTCTATGATTCTATGTCTTGGATATAAATACACCTCATTTTTGAAATGCTAGTTGCCTAGGCAACTCAACCCTCCCGGCCATCCACTCAAGAAAAGGACTCTTCCCCTTCATTCCTTTCCCATCCCCATATATATGGTAACTAGTGTTTCAACCACTATTTTCTTATCCTTCATCTTTAAAGCCGTAAATGGCCTAGAGCAGTGGTTCCCAAACTGTGGGTCCGAACCTAATTTTTGGTGGTTCATGAAACTGACAGGGCAGTTTAGGCTATGTGTATAATCAAAGGTTAAACAAGCTGCTACTAGGCAGGGGATACTGCTGCCCAATCTGGTGATTATATCCACACCCTTTGGTATTTATAATTCATGCAGTGAGATCTAGGTCTGTGTTTCTCAACCAGTGGTAACTCGTACCATTGGTGGTACTTGAAGTGGTATCCAATGGTACATGTGGGACCCCCAGACACCCACCACCTGGTAGCAAAAACCACAATGCAACATGACAAGCCATAGGAGGGGGCTCAGTTTGGCAGGCAGTTCTAGCATGCACTTTTCGTGCACTTGGAAAAAGCCCTTTTGTCTGTCCTGAGCCTCTTGCATCTGGCTCCCAATCCTTAAGTAACTGGGAGGACCATACAAAGTGGTACAGTAGGAGACAAACATTAAGAAATGCTGTTCTAGGGTTTCTAAGAAGTTTGAGAACCATTGACCTCTAGAGCCTTGATAACCTTCAGGGAATGTCTCCTTTCTCACCTGCCTCTTCACCAACCCCCTAAGAGCCTCAGAGGAAGCTCCACTCCAAATCCCTTATTTGTCTGAGGCAGTATATCCATTAGTACACCAGTGTATACATTTATACAAACGGATGCACGCCTTAAAAGTTGGCATAGAACATCAGACAATGTCACTCCAATTTGCTAAAACTGAGCAGCAAGCAGATCAGGACTAAGTCTGAGAGCATTAACCCTGGATGGTTAAGGATCAACACCACAAGAGATCTGCATCAAACAAGCAATCACTTTATTCAGGAATGGGTTGCACATCAAGAATGGGAAACATCCCCAAAATAAATCAAATAACCTAACCCTCTACTAGTCATTTATATTCTAAACAAAGAAAACAATTCAAAAGTAAAACCATTTACACAAACTAAAATTTAATAACATTTGAATGAGAAAACTCAAAATCATAAAAGGTAAAATTTTACTGAAATGAATTTAAACTGAAAAGAAGTGCTGGTTACCAAAAATGACTACAAAGAGAGTGGTTACAGAGACCATTCTGTACAGGGAAAACATTGTCTCCCAGGGACTAGTTTTGACAGATATCAGGGAGAGGAAAGAGATGTCCCTGTCCTCCTCCTTTCAGAGTGCTATAGCATACTACCACTGAAGTGATCCCACCACTATCCTGGCAGCTGGGTGAGAGGGAAAGCAAAGAGGATTTTGGTTGCAGCAGTGTCAACGAATAAAAGGAGAGTTCTTTGGCTGAAATTAAAATATGAGCTGGTGAAAGATTCCAAGGTAGTGATGCTTAGCTCACATTTGAGAGTTGGTATGTATGATGTGAATGCCATTAATTTTCTATGTGCAATTTAGGACTTCTTGGTAAGCGTGAATACAATTTTGGTGGGTTTTAGCTTTGTACCATTGCTGTTCTTATCTCTCTCTCTCTCTCTCTCTCTCTCTCTCTCTCTCTCTCTCTCACGCACTCTCATCACTCTTGCAAGTACCCCTATTAATTCCCCCAAGAGAAAAACTCCCCTTGTGCCAATGAGAGCCTTTTTTTCTAGGGCAAATAGCAATCATCAGGTATGATGAGGCCCGATCTGAATCTGCATCATGGTGAGAGCAAAGAGTTAAAGCCTTGTCATCTTTCCTGCATATTACAACAATCAACTATACAAATCCCAATCATACAGTAGATGTACAATCATACAATACAATTAGATGCGTTCATCTAATTTGATCCTGAGATGCCAATCTTCTTGAAAGATTTTGCCTGTTTGTGCAAAGAGTAAAGCCTCTTTGAGCACCCTGTATTTTGGGGTGGGCGAGACACGGGATATGATTTATTTATTTATATCGCTGCAGTGAGTAATGGAAGACCCTGAGGGCGCAATCCTAACCAATTTTCCAGCACTGACATAGCTGTGCCAATAGTGCATGTGCTGCATCCTGCAATCATGGAGGCCTCCTCAAGGTAAGGGAATGTTTTTTCCCTTACTTCAGAGCTGTATTGCCCTCACCCCATTGCTGGAAAAATGGTTAGGATTCTGCCCTGAATTCATACAGTAATCATGGCCTATGTTCATCGCACAAATTACTTTCCTGGTTCAACAATCACCAGTAACTCCAGATGTCATATGATATAATGGCAATTGAACTGTAGATTATTATTTAAAATGTGTGACTTCCTGCGTACAAGATCTTAAACATACTGCTACATTTGAAATATGCCCCATTTTGCCCTGGGTGGCCCAGCTGGTTTATCAACCCTATGGAATAGAATGGTTAAGTGAATGACAGCTTTTATAATTATATTCAGCACCATTTAAAAATAACCACTGTTATTCTCTTGGGATAATTAGGTTTATGAGATCATAGCCATCACCAACAGCAATTATTAAGAATTGTTCAGCAAGGATACTTGTCAGGGAAAAAGAGAGTTTCCAGCATGATCTTCTGCCTCTTCTCAGATGTGTGAAAAAGAGGCAGCCATGTATTGTTCTAGGTATAATTAGCTTGGTTGGGGAAGGGCTGGAAATCACAAGGAACCATAGTATCAGTGACATGAAAATGTGAACAAGTGCACTTTTGTATCCGAGCTCTTAATTAACTTTACTGTTGAAATGGTGAATGCAATTAGGCTTGTAAATTATGCCAGGTACATTGAATAAAATGGGAAAAATTTAAAAGATCCAACTTCCCATATATCTCTTGGGGTGGTGGTATTTGAGCGCTGTAGCAGGTGTGGCTTACTGAATGCAGAATTCCTTGCGTTCTACCACTTAAATTCTGTAACAAGCATATTTTAGTTTTCTCAAAACAGGGAAAGAAACAAGAGTGAGAGAAGGCATAAAGATACTTGAGAAGTAGTATGGTCTGATTGTTCCTCACTCAATTGAATAAGCTCTTTGGTTGGCTCTTTAGAGTGTTGGCTCTTTCAAATGTCTGAAAGGAGGGAAAGTGGATCATTTCACATCAGTTACAAGTCTTTATAGCTGGCAGGAAAGAAGGCAGGAAATCCAGTCTACCCAGTGCTTGGAAATGCTACTCCCACTTCTAATCCCACACGTGTAATTAATTATGACTATATGGATTTCTGGTGAACCTCCTAACTGTATTAAATCAAGTCCTCTCCAGGGTCTTTGTACCCAAAAAGCATTAGAAAAGCGCTGCGAGATCAAACGAAGGTCCATTCAGTCCATCAATGTTCAGCTCCTACAATGGTCAACCAAATGCCTTCAGAAAAACTTTGAAAAGGGCAGGAAGGCAATAGCTCTCTCCTGTTGTTATTCGCCAAGAGTGTATTCTGTGGTATGCAGCCTCTGGACTTGGAGGTTGCATTTAGCTATCATGACTAGTAGACCTTGATTGAACTCTCATACATGAGTTTGTCTCATCTCGTTTTAAGGCCACTGAAGCTAGTGACCTTTTGTGGTAGCAGAGTCCATAAATCAGCTACGTGTTTAGTGATGGAAGTGCCCTCTTTGGTCTATCCACAGAACTGGCTTATTCATCTGTCTGTTGCGTCAGGGAGCTGATTGGTGGGATTCACCCACATGCAGTGGCATACTGGGGTGTCTGTCAAGGGATGGCATACCTGGGTGCCATGCAGGGGAGGGAGCCGCCACTGACGTTGATGCCAGCACCACCTCTCTCCCGTAGCACCCCATGCTGCACCCTCAGCTGCCGGCTCTGCTCCCTATTTTTAAAACCACAAAATGGGATGGGCAGCCAGAGTGGCATGTGGTTGCTCCGTCCAGCATCTGAGGTCTTGGGCCAGCTCTGTATGTCCTGAATTAACTGCCAGTCAGTTTTGTCGGATGACCCTGAATTCTAGTATTGGGAGAAGGAGAACTAGTTGTCTCTGTTCTCCTTCTCCACATCATGTGACACATTCCAAGTCACCTGCTTTTCACCCTGCAAGCTCTGCTGCACAATCCTTGCGTTTCTTAGACAGCTCTTTTTAAGCTGTCTTTATGGAACATATATAGCCAAATTGTGTCCTAAAATAACTAAGAGAGACTTCCTTGACTTAGGATTGTAGCCCGCAGTGGGCCTTAAACATTGAGAACTCTAGCTGCTGCCAGTGGAGTCACTAGTGCAAGACCCCATCAGGGGAGGTGACTCCAAAATGACTGGCTTATTGCACTCCAAGCTGGCATTGCCCCTGTTGCCTCTTGAGGCTCCCTTGTGCACCCATGGAGTGGTTCCCTCTCCCTTCACCTTTCTCATTGCTTACTTGGAACCCAGATGAGGAGTTGCAATCACAGGCAACAGCATCAGCTGCCACTAAGAAAGCTCTGTGCTTGAAGCTCAAGGTTAGCTGGGAACAGGTAAGGGGGAAGTGGAAGCTATGTTCTTTCTCCCCCTCTCCCTGAGCATCTTGTGCAGACCGAAAGGGCTGGTTGGCTGCTGCTCTCCTTTTCCTCTGAAATTCTCTGGTGGCAGCTAATGTAAGCCCTGGTGGGAGCAATGGAAGAAATAAGCGTGGAGGCAAAGGTGGCCGTGGTAAATGTGGTCCTACTACTGCAAACAGAAGGCTGCCCTTCTTGGTGACCTCCCCAGCTGCGTGCACCAGATTGCCAGCTCAGGCAAGCAAGGTGGGGTGGGGGCAGTTAGGGAAGAAAACAGACGAATTGTCAGTTGCTTGACCCAGGAGGGAAGGCATGTTGCCTTTGCTTTGGCTCTTGCACCTTTGTGTGTGCAGGGTGCTCTCTTGATCTGTGACAATCCGGCCACCCTCCATGCTTGGCTCTTACTTCCCCCTCTCTTTTTTTCTTTTTTGCGGTTGGTTGTTTCTGCATCCTCTTGTCGAAAGAGCCACTCACTTACAGCTTCTTGACTTGGAAGGGAGTCATGCTGCCTTGGGTGTTCCCACTCAAGACGGTGCAACTTGCGTCTGTGTCATTACAATTTACAAGTAGCACTAGTCCAAAAACAGCACTGAAGGTTCTGTGTGGCCTGGAGGAGGTCCATGGGGATGACACCATGAGTTACCGCATTGGGTGATGCAGCCCTAGTGACAACACTGGCTGCTGCTACGAGCTCTGGTCGAAAGGGAGAACTACAGAGAAACCAGCCATACCAGAGAAGAAAGGAAGTCTGATAAAAATAGCCCAGAGCAACTCAGGCAAATAGTCCCTAACCCTTTTAAATAAAAGTGGGGTCAGATTTCTTACTCAGCCCAACAGGGAGACTCTTTTGCTATGAGAAACTCCCTTTGGTGCTGCTCCCATTTCTGCCTCACCTTCATCTCCTTCCTGTGCCCCTCCCTCTCTCAACAGGGATTCCTCCTTTTGTTACAAGTTCTTTGGTGCAGTCCTTTTTTCCTGCTGGTTTTTTCCCCTCCCAAGTAGCAGGTGGTACAAAATAAGCAATTTATGGATTGAAGCCTCCCCACTCCCTATCTAGCATATGTGCTCTGCACAGTATTTGGAGAAAAATGTCCTCATATTTTGCATTTTCTGCTATTCTGTGTGAAAGATCCAGGTGGTGGAGTATGAAAGGTGTGAACAATTCTTCAGTTCACTGAATCCTTTTCTTTTCTAAAACTGCCAGTTGATGCATGAAGGGATATTAGCACTAGCAAAAAGATTATTGACGATTTACCCACATAAAAACCTCCCGTTGACTGTTCATGATATTTACAGGCCTTTTTTTTTTTGCCTTGAGATTATTTATGAGCTACCTGGCAAAACAATGATTTTTTCTTTTTAAAGAATATTCCCTGAAGCATAATGGCCCAACATATAAATATGAATAAGCATTCCGGACTAGCTAGGATTAAAGGTGATATTGTGGCCACATAGCTATGAAATACCGGAGAATGCAGGAGCTGCAATTCTGAATGTGTTTGCAGCTAATACATTTCATTTTATGGGCATGACCAGGTCTTGACTGTACCGCAGTTCAAAAAGGATGACGCCAAGCTGGAAAGGATTCAGAAATATGAAATTAGATGTAACAATAAGACATCTGGAGGGCAGTTCTTATATGGCAGGTCTGGAGGAATTGCGTGTTTTGTTTTACGAAAGGAAGCAATAGGAGAGGGTAGGTTGATAAATTTTGTGTTTTTAAGAGGATGACAGAATAGAAAAAGGAAAACCATGCATTCATCATTACTGTTGAATGGTAATGTTCACTGGTATTTGCTAATTATCAATTTGCAACGGTAATTGTAATGGTAATTGGAAAATGTACAAAATGTAAGTTCCATAGTCTCTAGACACTATAGACTCCATAGACTTCCATTCCAAAGCATAAAAGCATTGTTTCCAGAATTGTTTCTAGTTAACATAAAAAAGAGCCCTGCTGGATCAAGCAGGCTCCATCTAGTCCAGTTTCCTGTATCTCACAATGGCCCATCAGCCCATCACTCAGGGAATACTCAACACAACATGATACCTGTATCTTGTTGCCACTCCCTTGCACCTGACATTCAGAGATAGGCGATCTCTAAAACCCAGAGGTTGCATATAGCCATCATAGCTTGTAATTTGTGATGTGTTTTACCTCCTTTCCATTCTTCATATTTCCATTCCATGTTTTCAAGACATCTAGGCCAGGTGTCATCAGCATATCATGTGGCAAGGAGTTTCACGGATTAGTTACTTACTGGGCAAATAAATATTTTCTAAGAAAAGTTTTCATGGGATTCTTGGTATTAGCAGAAATTACGGTTTCAGGCATCCACCAGCACTGCTCCCTGAGATAGTTGGGTTCACTTTGAGTACCAGGCTTGGCTGACTTTGTCCTGAACTATTTTTCTTTGCTCACTGTTGGCACTCCTGCAACACTGGTGTCTTTCACAGCTATGCTGAAGTGCGTGCACTGTCCATTCGCCACAAGAAGACTTTGAGCCATGCTGTTTAAAATGGTAGGGGTTATCGTCTCTTCTGTGAAAAAAAAATGTTTCTAGACTGGAGACAGATTTCATTTGACACATCTTCCTTTTCTCTCTAGTACTCAGTTAAAAATACCTATGACATTGACCATATTTTAGCAACTGCTTGTAAAATAAATGGATTCTTTAATAAGCTTTCGCAATAGCAAGGTGCAAGGAGAGACTGATCTGTCAACCCAAAACCCCAGACAAGTCCTGAGGTGTTACTAACCCCATTCTACTTTTCTAGGAGCTAGCAGTCAACAGTATCTGGCCTGCAGAAAGTACATGATTGCCACCTAGTGGCAGCCATAAAATTATGGGTTGATGAAAGGGAGGCATTTTTCATTCAGATGGCCGTGGGCTTGACAACAGAGCATGATCCGTCTCAAGCAAGCTGAGACTATGCTTGGGGAGGCACGATCGTGAACAGCATGATTTATCTTTTTAATTTGATTTTTTTCTGATTAAATAGAACATTCTGCTCAACAGAACTTGCACATAAATCCGCAGATACGCTATCTTTAAAGGGGAAAAAAAAGATGATACCAGTTTATTTGAATCCATTTTGAATAATGTATCCAGTCCGTATATCTATTGACCTTAAAATCCTCAGTTACAATGTACACGCTGTTTAACGCAGCCAAGACATTATATTATAGGGGTTGGTGAAGGGAGAAAAATACTGTTCTGCTGGTGCCATAAATGGAGTTGTCATGTATTTAGAATATGAAAAGATAAGACCTTGCTCCAACTGTTTTACAAGCTAATGGTGATGATTTATATACTTTTTAACAACAGGTAGTTCACAGAGTGGTTTGTATAGCTAATGTTTCCCTGCCCCCAAAGGCTCACAATCTAAGGGCACAATCCTAACCAACTTTTCAGCACCAGGCTAAGGGCAATGCAGCTCCGAGGTAAAGGAACAAACATTCCCTTACCTTCAGGAGGCCACCCTGACTGCCCCCCCCCAACTGTAGGATACAGCATGTGCTCAGTTACGTCAGCACTGAAAAGTTGGTTAGGATTTTACAATAAAAGACACATCAGCAACAGCCACTGGAAAAGGCACCATGCTAGGATGAATAGTTCCTCTCCCCTTCCAAATATAAGAGGAGCACCACTTTTAAAAGTGCACGTTAGCCCAGTTAGCAGGAGTTAACTACAGAAGGAATGTAGATGGGATACACATGTGATTGTTTTCCATTTCATGCATTTAAGCTTAGTTACAATAAGGAACAGGGGCTTGGGCATGGTCTCGTGGGAAAGCTGAGTTTTAAAAGGGATTGGAAGGAAGTACCTCTTGGAAGAGAGTGGGAGGCAGAGTATTCAGCAAAAGCACCCCTTCCCTATGGGGGAAAAAACAACAACATCCCACCACCCAGGCTAGTTGCTATCATCCCACACCAAAGGGAGGAGGCTTGGTTAAGGTTTCATAAGGAATACTTTCTTCATAGCTGTATACATGCATCTTCTCATTGTGATCAGAAGCCCCACTGCTTTGGAACAGAGAACCCTGGAGCTGTTCCCTTTATGTGGAAGTCTGTTGAGGATGGGCCTGGCAAATATGGAGACCTGGGAAGACACATCCTTCGATGGAAGGGAGAGAGAGAGAGAGAGTAAAAGAGGAAGAAGGAAATATTGTTAAGGATCACACTTCTTATATGAACTGTAGAGAGGCAGGTGAGAAGGCTCAGGTGATTGGACATTACACTGCCCTTCAGAATCCAGCAGGCAGCACTGCTTCCCAATTCCAACAGTACCATCACTCCCTCTAATTCAGGGCTATCTGCTCTGACAAACAGTAGCTCTGTGGGGCTCTGGATTAAGTTGTTTCTAGCCACCTGTGATCTGTCAGCAGCACTGACTGGCCTATGGGAGAAGAAAATCTAGATAGTCCCCCCCCCCACATTACGTACTCTGGTCCCTTAGGATGAGGTGGTGTAAGTGAATAATAAATTATCAACAGCTTGATTATCCCGTATCCAGACTGCTTGAAATGGAAAGGTGTCCAGATTTTGGATTTTTCTGGATTGCAAAATATAATGCAAAATACTTCCTCTTGCTCTTTTCACTCTTACCTATTTGGGTGTCTGCTGGCCTCTTTGACATTTTTCAACAATGTCTGTGCAGGCACACACCACAGAGCAGGGAATATAACTTACAGCCTATACGTGGGAATGAGTTCAAGGCCTTCTGTCAATAGAAAGTTTTTTTTAAAAAAAAGTCTTGAACAAAGATGTCTGGATTTTGGAATAGTTGGGTTTCGGATAAAGGAAATCATCTCCCTGTATTATGTTCTGAACAATATAAAATAAGTAGCATTAGCTACATTTGATTTTCCAACCCCAGCCCTTGTAAGAAACGTCCAGTACATTACAGTCTGGTTCATTCAATCTGTGTGGTCCAGAGCCCAGAAAACTGGACCTGATTCATTCTATGCCAGTGCGCTCTCACTAAATAAGCTAATGACAGAGATACTTTCAGCTTCAGCTCTTTACCTGCAGAACAGGAATTGCTGCACATAATCATTTGTGGTAATCATGCGAAAAATAAGTACTGCCCCACATTGTTTGCAAGTCAAAATTCTTCTGTGTGTATTCTAATAGCATTTCAATTTATTCACAAGCATTTGGCAATATTTGCTAGGCAATCAGGCTGTAAGTGCAACTCACAGATACTCCCTCAGCTGGTGCCATTATTTCAATGAATAGGAGCAGAGCCCAAACATGAACTTAGTGTGGGATTTGTATCCAATCTCATTCTTGCAATCTTCCTTGCTGTAATCTAATCCTGTTTGTCCTGGTCCTACCCTCTGGAACAACCAAAAACAAATCTACTCCATTTCTACATAGAAGCGTCTCAGATTTTTATAGTCATGTCCATTCTTAGTGGTCTCTTTCCCAAACTGAACATGCAGACCTCGTTGGCGCTAGAGCTCCCAAGCCAACGCTACTAGTAGTGTTGGCCTGAGAGTGCCGACGGAGGCCCTTCCTTGTGCCAGCCTAATTCAACTGGTGCAAGGGAGGTTCTGGGAGGAGGCAGAGAGGGTAGGTGGGTGGAACTGAGTGGGGGTGGCCATGCTGGCAGGCGTGCTGGCCCAGGGAGGGGGTTGTGGTTGGGATGTGGCTGTTAGGCCCCTTTGGAAGGCTGCGTGGCCCCAGTTTGGGCCGCACAGCTTCCTCGGTTCTGCACCTGCTAAATAGCACAATTCTGCACCTGCTAAATGCAGCACAATTTAGGATTGTGTTCTCAGGCAAATTAATGCGTGTCCATGTAGCTGTATTTTCTTAACTGTATTAACAACTTGAATTAGAGGACAGGGAACAACAGAAGATAATTTTTGCCATACTACCTGAATTGATTTCTCCATTCCTAATTAATATTCCAAGGCATGTCATAAACCTAAGGGTGACTATAGAAGTTGATTGTCCTGCATTTCCAGTTAACACAGTCCCTTTCTTCCCATTAAAATCAAGAAGCTGCCAAATCTAATTAAAAAACAACAGGATACCAAAGAGTTCACCAATGAAAAAGGTGACTGTGCCATTGGTGTGGGAAATATTAATGTGAACCAAGTACATTATCTTATGGACCTTTCCGCTAGTAATACAGCAGAATATATTATCGCAGAAAAGGGTGACTTTGACACTAATGTGGGTCTCCCCTTGGTGGGTGAAGGATTTGTCTTTGCTACTCCTTAGGCTGTTCAGTTTGGGTTCATTTTATGGTTTTTAGACATAAAAACACCAAGAAAAGGTAAAATTTTACAGAAAAGCAGTAAAATGTCTTAATTCATTATCAAACATCTGTGACGCAGTCTATTACAATGCCTTCTGCTTAAACTTAGGCCAAACTTTTTTTCTCTGAGCAAGGAATAGAAAAGGTGGATTTCCTACTTTCGTTCCCAGCATATGGGTATTTAAAGGTTTCCTGAAACTGAGTATAAAGCTTCAGGAATTGCTTTAAAAAACACATAAACTGCTTAACCTGATGGGCATAATGCTTATGAAATTTCAGGCCCTGTTTTATTCTGTGCAGAATAAGAAAAGGCTAAAATTTTTGTGGATAGAGGAAATGACACCACTCTTACTACAAAAGGAAATGAAATTTAGCAGTAGTATCTTCTCCAGGATATAATCTCAAAGCAGTTATCACCTGGGTTGTCCTGTACACTAACTGGGAAAGAATGACAGAGTGAGTAGCGTACTCACAACCCAATCCTGTTCAGCCACTGGCACAGTGGGGTCTTGTGGCCCGTGCCGTATCCAACATCATAACTGAGCAGGCCAGCCCCAGCTTGTCCAATGGGCCTACTCAGATCTGTGCCAGCAAAATCACTGTTGCCAGAAGCCCCCTGTAGAGCTTTCAGGCCCAAGACGGGGATTAGAATTCAGTGGCCTCCTCTTCTCTTCCCTTCCCTGGCCTGAACTTCGTGTTCCAAGAGAATCTAGCACAGGTGTGGCCAAACTAATCTCTTTAACACATAATGTGGTGGTCTTGGATTTCTGTTGGCTGAGCTCCTTTTTGCATCACAATCAATATGATAGAGTAAATAAGAAATTTTCAAGCTTTATCATTATTTACCATTATTATCATTATTTATCATTAGTGGGAATCCACTAGATCAAAACATTAATGTCCATGGTGGATTTAAATGCTTCTTAAATATTGAGGCTCTCAGACATCTGAAAGCTATGCATGTTTGGCCACCTTGATCTAGCATATGCTAATACCTGATTTTTTCTTGTACTTGCTGCAACAGTGTCTTTATTCTGAACTTGATCTAGCTCTGTATACGGAGGAAATAATCTATCTCTCTTTTCCTCCCAGCTAGCATCAAAACAAGTGGAATGTTTGCCTTTTATTATATTCATTTTTCTTATAGAAAGAAACCATGTTAAATTGCTTGTGTCTTCATCCCCATTGAGGCAAATGTTTCCAACGAGTGGGTCATTACTGAACGAGCCCAGGTCCCTCTTTTTACCCAAGGCAGTTACTGCATATCCTTTTCATTAAAATGTCATTTTACATTTGTTTTCTTCCTGAGTGAGCTCAAATCTGCGGTTGTCTTATAGGAGCTTCTCCTTGCTAATTTGAAACACATGAGAAATGAATGCAATTTAGGAGGGCCTTGGCCTCCTGTGATACTTAAAAATAATGTATTTTCCCATGTGTCCCTTCTCACTCTTTGAGAGTCTAGTGCTGACTCATTGTTATGTATGCCACTCCCCCCCCCCAATTGAATCTGCTTCTATAGGGCCTTTTCAGTGATAGGTCGTACATCTTTGAAATTTGTTGCAGGCAGAAATCCACAAGTTCTGGGAACGTGGCTCATTTAGATAGGCAATATTTGCATTGCTAGGTACTGATCCAATATCCTGTTTCTTGTTTGTTGGTCACAATGTTTTTTTTTAAAAAAATTTGCTTTGCTTTGCTGGCTGGCTGGTTTTTAAGGGGCTTGTTTTAATTTTAATTATTTTAATGTTGTTTTTAATTATTGTTTTTAATTGTAATTGTGATTTTATTTTATTGTTGTAAGCCGCCTTGGGTGCCCTGGGGCAGAAAGGCAGGATATAAATTTAATAATAATAATAATAATAATAATAATAATAATAATAATAATAATAATAAATAAAATATTTTTAATTCATATTTTAATGATTTTGAGGACATTGAGGGCGCAATCCTACCCAACTTTCCAGCACTGACATAGCTGTGCCCATGGTGCATGTGCTGCTTTCTGCAGTTTGGGGTTAGTCAGGGAGGCCTCCTCAAGGCAAGGAAATGTTTGTTCCCTTACCTCAGAGCTGCATTGCTCTTACTCCGGTGCTGGAAAGTTGGTTAGGATTGTGCCCTAAGAAATGATTTAATTTTCTAAATCAGTACATCTATGCCGGGAGTTCCATGTAGCACAGTGGCTGAAGTGCTGAGGTACAAATTCAGAGCTAAGCCCTGTAAGCATGAGTGGGCTGCTTCCTATCTTCTCAGTTCAGCAGCTTAGCGTTAAACTGAACTGTAGGAGGTATCTAGAGAAGGCAGGCACTTCTTCTCAGGTCACCTCTCTGAGCTATGTCAAAAACTGCAGACAGACCCATCATATTTCTGTTGCTCCTGCTATGGGACTAACGCAGCCTAGAGGCTTCAGGGCACCGTCTAGATGTTCACTGGAGCTTTTCGATAGAGCAAAAAGCTTTTTAAAAGGGGGGAAAAGATAAAACATTTTAGACAAATGTTCAGTAGTTCAGTTTTGCCAGTTTCCACAGAGATGTATTGCGGTTTTATATCCCTTCACACAATTTATAGTTAATGTATGGAATTTGCTGCCTCAAGATGTAGATGCTGAGGTGCCATCTTCTCATGAACATTCCACAAGTTCATTCTACTACACCTGGGAGCAGTTATTGTGGTATCTGCAGCTGCCCCCTAACCTCCTTGTTCATATGGGCCTTGTCTCTAACCACCTCATGCCTGGTAACTCCAGGTCCACTTTTCACGTTGAGATGAAAGGGAGAGTTGGGTTGTATATACGTATGCAGCAGTCTGTGCTATTTATACCCCCATGTGATTGAAGACACTGTTCAAAGTTTCTGATTGCTTGGAATCTATATATATAAAGAAGAGCGTGGGTGTGGGTGTATGTATGTATGTTTCGCATAGGCTCTGCAACGCCTGGAGCGATCGGCACGAAACTCGGCACGCATACACCTTGCGGCCTGGGGACAAACACTGCGGGGGTCAGCCCCCTCTAGCGCCCCCAGGGGTGGGGGTACGTGTGGGTCCCCACGTGAAAACGGTCAAAACCGGCCAAAATCGGCGTAAAATCCACAGTTTCAGGGGTTGCCGAGATGAGCTTCGACGCTCCCGATGCCATCGGAGTCCGGGTTCAACCCCCCCTCGCCGTGGGGGGCGAGAAGGGGTGCGAAACAAAACGTTCACCATGCCCCGCTGTGACGCCTGGACCGATTGGCGCCAAACTCGGCATGTGGAAGCCTAGCGGCCTGGCCACAAACACTGCGGGGGTCAGGGCCTCCTAGCATCCCCGGGGGCAGGGGTGCACAGGGGGCCCCACGTGAAGACGGCCGAAAACGGCCAAAATCGGCATACAGTCTGTAGTTTCCGGGGTCGCCGAGATGAGCGGCGACACTCCCGACGCTGGTGGAGTCCGGGTTCGGGCCCCCTTCGGCACGGGGGGCCAGAAGGGGTGCGAAACAAAACATCCGCCATGCCGTGCTGGAACGTCTGGACCGATCGACACGAAACTTGGCATGCATACACCTTGCGGCCTGGCAACAAACACTGCGGGGGTCAGACCCCCCCTAGCGCCACCGGGCGTGGGGGTGCCCCAGGGCCCCCGTGTGAAAACAGTCAAAAACGAACGAAATCGTCCTAGGTTCTGTAGTTTCTGGGATTACCGAGGCAAGCAGCGACGTTACCGACGCTGTGGGAGTTCGGGTTTGCCCCCCCCTCAACGTGGGGGACGGGAAGGGGTGCAAAAGGAGACGCCCGCCATGCCCCACTGCGATGCCTGGAGCGATTGGAGCCAGACTCGGTACGTGCATGCCTTGTGGCCTGGTGACAAACACTGCGGGGGGCAGACCCCCCCTAGCGCCCCCGGGGGTGGGGGTTTGTGGGGGCCCCTGTGTGAGAACGGTCGAAAACGGATGAAATCGGCGATCCGTAGTTTCCGGGGTCGCCGAGGCGAGTGGCAACACTCCTGACACGGTTGGAGTCTGGGTTCGGCCCCCATCAGCATGGGGGGGCGAGAAGGGGTGCAAAACTCATAAACTCTGGAAGATCATTTTGTTACCTGGGCAACGCCGGGTAACAAAAAGCTAGTAGTCAATAAACAAACCCAGTTACCTCCTTCAATGTGTTATGGCTAGAGAGATTGCTGATGCAATCCCACTGCCACTCTTCACACAGAGCAAACATGGTGGAGCATGTATGAGAAGAGGATGACTGTTTTTCAGCAAAATGTACCACTCAAGTTTAATCGTCAAGTGATGCTTTAATCCTAATATTTAGAGCAGTGGTTCCCAACCTGGGGGTCGGGCCCCCAAGGGGGTCGCAAACCAATTTTCAGGGGGTGTCGAAGAGCTTGGGGCAACCATTTTCAATAGCTGGGCACCACAATCCTGGAAGCTTCATTTTGATTAGCGAAGAGGTTTCCTCCTTAAACTGCCACTTCCTCAATGTTTGTGGCCATGGGAAAGGGAAATTAGCTTTGCCATGGAGTTGTCTTGGTGTGTGTGCATATGCGTGTGATGAAGTTTCTCCTGAGTCTCTTTCCGAGTAAGCATGTCACACCTTACGTGTGCATGCCTAGTTGAGTCTCAGCACATGGGGAAGAAGAACATACTCTGAAACCTGTCTAAAATTTGGCTTTACCACCTTGATCAGCAATGGCATAGAGAAGCCATAATGCATTCTGTGCAGTGCTGAATCAATCACTGAACTCAAAACTCAAATGTCACTTAGACACAAAGCATTCAGAATATTCTAAAAAGGATATGGAGTTCTTTCGAAAAGTGTGATTTATTACAAAGTATTACATCATTTCCTGCTTAATGACACCACTTCTGGTCTTTGGTTTTAGGAGGGTCCTGACAGGTTATTGTACCTAAAAAGGGGGTTCCAGTGCAAAAATGGTTGGGAACCACTGATTTAGAGACTTGTTGGGAGTTTCAGTGGCTGCCAGTGTGCTAAAACGAGTTGGTATGATTTGGAGCTAGTATGTGAGTAGAATCTAAGTGGGCACTGATATGCTTTTCCTGGCGCACAATCAAGAAAAGAGTGTCTGAACAGAGACAGCCACATAGGAAGTGTAAGTGGGAGGTGAAAGTTTCATAAAACAATGAGATAGGAGTTTCCAACGCTGTTGCAACACCACTGTCCCTCTCAAAGGACATATGGATGAAGTGGCATCTTGTAGTTCGCAGTGTCTAAGATGGAATTTTGTGAGCTAGACTGGGTTTTAGAGAAGCCAGTGTCCAGAGCTCATATTATAAAAATCTGGATCTTCACAGATTCAAGAAAATAGTCCAAAAAGATGCATAGATGGTATCAAAGAGCTAGCATAAAAGCTAGTAACTCTACTGAAAACAGAGTAGAAATCGTTAGAAATAGCTCATTATTATGTAGAATGTATATATACTCTGTGTGTGTGTGTGTGTGTGTGCATTGATTAGTTTCCTGTTCCATATGTACAATCTATGCAGTCCATCATCTTGTCTTAGATTAGAATGTAGAAAAACCCAAGCCTCCATTGCTTCCTTGTGTGTGTGCGCGTGTGCGTGTGTGCACACGCGCTCATACACAGTTTTGCATTTGTTTTTCTGTAACTCTATAACAGCTGTTGAACTTCATCTGGGAGGAGGAGGAGGATTGCAGGGCTCAGTAAAAATCCCTAGTGATTTCTTTGACACCATAATTAAGAGTAATTAAAACCTTGAAGCTTCAAAGTCTGCCTACATATCCAGAAATAAAACCTCCCATATTTAATTATTCTCATACAATTTGATTGGGGGGGGGGGTTCTTTTCATCCCTCCTCCAGGATACAGCTAGAGAACTGATGGACAGATTGGAACAGATACATATCATTATGGACAAGTTTCACTCTCACAGTAGAGGCTTGCCCAATGTTTTCTTCCTTTCTCCTGAGTCAGACAGCTTCCTTAAATAGATGCAAGGACATCCTAAGAATGAAAAGCAAGGCATGTGTTGCAGGTTGTGAAAACATAATAGCCCTTATTCAGAAACGGCAGGTGCAGCTTCCCCCCCCCAAATATCAACATTAAAGGGAATACTTTCCAAAATGTCAGAATATTCTCTAATCATTTGCAGTTTTTTTAAAAATGCACATTCTGACACACCCATTTAGGGTGCAATCCTAACCTGCACTGGGACAGTCCTTCATCCCCTTGCCTTGGGATAGGCTCCAGCTACTCCTATGGGCTACTTGGATCTTCGCCTGCACACCACGTGGCCCGGGGATGGGAATTTGGACGGCACCACCCCAAGCTGCACTCCTCTCCCTGGGCCTCCCTGCCTCCCAGAATGCCCACCCCTGCCACATTCTGCCCTCCCTCCTATCTTCCCCCCGCCCAGAACCGCCCCTGCACCAGCCAAACTCAGCTGGCGCAGGAGCGGAACACCAGGGGCTTGTGCCAGCACTGCTGCGTCTTCACAAGTGCCTGCGTCAGGGCAGTGCTGGCGCATACGTGCTTTATGGCAAGTGCGCAACAGCAGTCGGTCGGCACAACTTGCGCCTGCCGTTGAAAAGGGTTTGAATTGTGCTGTTAGTCACTTAACTGCTTGGTTTTAATGCCTCATTATTCCCAAATCACAACCTCCATCCAGAAGTACTATTTTATATTCCAAATGTCAGTTTTATGTCCTTTATTTTTTAATTCTTCTATAAAGACATTTCACAATGCCATTATTGCGGGAGGAAAACCAAAGCCTGCTGTTGCTTTTTTTTTCTTTGGAAAAAAATTTAATTGGGCAAGAAGATAATTGTAAAAGAAATACTATCAGTAGAAAAGAGAGAGGAACATGCCTTTTAGATTTCAGCATCCAGATGTAATTTGAAAAGCATCTACAACTGATAACAGATGTCGTTTTTTATTCTAAACACTTTCATTTATTAACAGATGCTCATACTCAAACTTGCTTGGAGGCAAAATACAATGTTTGTTCTTTTTTATTACAGGACCTAGTTATATTCATTTTCTTTTAGATTCTTAAAAAGTGTGGAAAAAGAAATCTTTAAAGAAACATTATAAACAAATCAGTGTAATGATCACAGAAAAAAAGAGGGAGGTTGGTGAGGTACAGAATCAAAATGGGCATTTCTTTTTAGAACACTTATCTACCTTATGCTCAGATGTGCATAGCTGTCAGAAATTGACAAGACAAATGGGATAGATCCATCCTACTATACTGAGTGTATGTTGTGTTGAATGTGTGTGTTGAATTTCCACTTGCAGTGGCTTATGACTGGTATGTTATAGTCTCTTAGTTAATGGAAGGGGTTTTCTTATAGTGATTTGTATGTTCATGCACAATTGTGCATGTGAATTTTATTGTGAATGACTGTTCATGCATTCGTTTTAAAATTCAACATACAGTGTGAACTTCTAAAATATGCAGAGTGCAGATTTTGTCTTCTGTTGGTAAACATGATGTAAGAATAGCAGCATCCATACAGATCAATATTAATATATAGATTGTGCACAGATCATATGTGCATTGATCACAACGTGAATGGGGATGTTACCCCTGTGTGGGCAATGCTGGAGTGTTGAACCTTCTGCGTTCCAACCCATGTTCCATCGCTATTCTCATTGGTATGAGCTTGAGTAGGTATCTCTTACAGCGCAATCCTAAACTGGAGTTAGACTGGCATAAACTAAGCCAGCAAAGTTTGCCCAGCACAAGGGCCACCATAAAGTGTATTTGGGCTACTCTCGGAGTCAGGGAGGATGGCGCATGTCTGTGTGCTGGCCTCTCTGACTCCGAGAGAGGTCCAAGCATACATTATGGTGTCCTTTGTGCTGGCCATACTTCGCTGGTTTAGCTTATGCCGGCCTAACTCAGTTTAGGATCGCACCCGTAATCTAATTTACTTCATAAGGATACTGTAAATATAAATTAGATTATTCCTTGCATGGCACCTGACCTTCTGAAAGGAGGAATGGGACTTAGATGTGATGTGTTGAGCAAATCTCAGTTTGAGGATACCAGGGGAGGGGATGCAGGGAGTATGTTGTATCCAGGCCCAGGGTCAAAAAGGAGGCCTAGATGCCAAAGGAGAAGAGCCGGAAATTTCCTGGGATCTTAACTGGCCTCATGGAGAGCAAAGGATGGAGGCCAAGCTGAGTGGGAGGCCAGGTCTACAAGCAGGTATACCTGGGCTCTGGAAGCTTTTCCAGTTGTTGCCACCCTCATGGCTCTGTTTTATTCCCACCCCTTTGGGGCCCATAATAAACTTTGTACCCCCTGATGAAATTCCTCTTAGAGGCCCTGCATTGATTCTGTTGTTTTTGTGAAGGCAGAATAGTGTTCAGGGTGGTTGACAAGGTTGTTCTTATCCCTATCATGCCATATCGTCTCTCCTAATTTTGTGTCATGCACCTTCTTTGCATCCCATTGAGGGCACAATCCTAACCTGAAGTGTCTCAAACACGCTGTCAAGTATGTTTGCATCACTCTTGGAGTTAGGGAGGCTGGCACACTGTCTTCCCTGATTTTGATAGTAGTCCAAATGTGCTTTACAGTGCATTTGCAACACTCCTGGGCACCCTTGTGCCAGCCTAACTCCAGGCTAGGGGTGCAGCCTAAGAGTTCTCAAAGGACCTGCAGCAAGCCACATTCTTCTCATAGTGTGAAATATCCTGAATTGGTTTATGACTCAGTTGTGGTATTATACCAGCATAGCCATTATTGTTACAAGCTCTTTTCAACCACCAACCTATCTAATCAAACAACTGGAAAAATAGCTGACAGGAATAGAGAAGAAAATTAAGTAAAATGCATGTGTATAGGCATGTGCATAAATTATTTCATTTATACATGTCTTGATGTACTTGAAGTAGATGCTTTCTCATTCTGTTGTGTTTTGATGAGTTATAATTAAGTAGAGATTTATGAAGAAGAAAAAAACTATTGCAATCAAAAGGAGTTCCTCTTTGCTTTCCATGTTTCATTTTAAGGCTTGTAGTCGTCTGTATCTTAAAAGAGATGAGTTGTGGTTTTATTTTGTGGTGGGATCAAGCAAGTGGCCATATATGGTAACAGGTATTTGTGACTGCTTTTAGATTAATTGAAGATTACGCTTAAGTATCTTTGCAAGACAAAACAAAATCTCTACCTAAACCCAAAACTCATGCTGAGATGCCACTGAAGTGTTATAAAGAAGACCAAATCCTGGTTACAGATACTTAAGCACTTGGATCATATTCATAGTCACAGATACCTGTGTATCAGAATTGAATATTACGCAGTGTAAATGCTGCGACAATTGAAAGCTAATCCTAAATGAAAACCTATGCTTCCTGGCTTTGGGGCTTGCTTCGTAGACAGGGATAAGCAGCGAGGTGGCCAGGTTTGCGGATGACACAAAACTTTTCTGGGTGGTGAAGACCAGAAGGGATTGTGAAGAGCTCCAGAAGGATCTCTCCAAGTTGGGGGAATGGGCAGCAAAATGGCAGATGGGTTTCAATGCAGACAAGTGTAAAGTGATGCACATTGGGGCAAAAACCCAAAACTTCACCTATAGGCTAATGGGTTCTGAGCTGTCTGTGACAGCTCAGGAAAGAGATCTTGGGGTGCTGGTGGACAATTCAATGAAGGTATCGACCCAGTGTGTGGCAGCAATTAAGAAGGCCAATTCCATGCTTTGGGTAATTAAAAAAGGGGTTGAGAATAAAACAGCCAATATTATCATGCCATTGTACAAATCGATGGTAAGGCCACACCTGGAATATTGTGTACAGTTCTGGTCGCCACACCTTAAAAAGGACATAGTGGAGCTGGAAAAAGTGCAGAAGAGAGCGACTAAAATGATTACGGGGCTGGGGCACCTCCCTTATGAAGAAAGACTGCAGCATTTGGGGCTCTTCAGACTAGAAAAAAGGCGCCTGAAGGGGGACATGACTGAGACATACAAAATTATGCACAGAAGGGAGAGTCGATAGACAAATGTTCTTTTCCCTCTCTCACAACACCAGAACCAGGGGACATCCGCTAAAACTGAGGGTTGGGAGAGTTAAAACAGATAAAAGGAAGTACTTTTTTTACCCAACAGGTAGGTAATCTGTGGAACTCTTTGCCATAGGAGGTGGTGATGGCATCTGGTCTAGATGCCTTTAAGAGGGGATTGGACTGATTTCTGGAAGAAAAGTCCATCGTGGGCTATAGGCAATGATGGATTGTGCAACCTCCTTACCTTCGTAGTAGGCTACTTCAGAGTACTGGGTGCAAGGGAGTGGCAACAGGATGCAAGCATCTTGTTGTCTCATGCCTCCCTGGGGCACCTGGTGGGCCGCTGTGAGATACAGGAAGCTGGACTAAATGGGCCTTTGGCCTGATCCAGCAGAGCTCTTCTTATGTTCTTAAAGTACATTGAAGTCCATTGAAGTAAATGGATGATGACTGCTGATTTTGAAAATGCTTTTAAAAATCTGCACTGAATATATCTTTCATTTTCCATTTCCAGGTACAAGCATATTTACTGTTTACGAAGCTGCTTCTCAAGAAGGCTGGGTCTTCCTGATGTACCGAGCAATTGACAGCTTCCCCCGATGGCGCTCGTACTTCTATTTCATCACCTTAATTTTCTTTCTTGCTTGGCTTGTTAAGGTACTGTCAAAATGGTTATGGCATATTTACTCAGAATACAGGCCATGTTAGATCAGGCTCTTTCCCCCCTCTCCTCTCTTAAGCCATTGTTTTAAAACATATTCAATTCTTTTGTAGAACGTATTTATTGCTGTCATCATTGAGACATTTGCTGAAATCCGTGTGCAGTTCCAGCAGATGTGGGGATCCAGGAGCAGTACCACTTCAACTGCTACTACACAGGTAGACATGCTTAAATTTTCTCTGTCCTATTTCGTTTTAATAAGCCTACACTTATTAGGCTTATTATAAGCCTAATAAGCCACGTTTCACTATGTGTTGTTCAGCTCCTATGAATACTGTCACATTTTACAATGCAGCACAGCAACTGATTCAGAATTAAAGGATTTAAAAGCCTGCATAGTCCAGTGTCTGTCTGCTTAGCTAACAGATTAACTAACCGTGCCTATACAGTTATTCAATCCTAACAGATACCCAATCAATTCTTTTGTGTAGTTGCAGTGGCGAAAGGCATTGCTGATTGAAAAAGAAAGTGGCTTGTTCTCCAACAGGAGTATGAATGTAAAAGCAACTTAGGAATGCTATCATGCTGAAACTGGAAAGGTGGCAAGAGGGAAAGCAGTAGGGAAGTGTCATGCTGTAAATCTAAGGTATAAGAAAGCAAGATTGCCAAAGGGGGGGAAATATAAATAAATAAATAAATAAATAAATAAATATATATATATATATATATATATATATATATAAATTAAATATATATATAAATTAAAAATAAAATTTCATTTATTTATATCTAGATCTAGATATATAGGGGCTTGTGGCAGAACTGAGTGGTATGAGTTAGCTGGGAGGAGGAAACAAAAATCAAAGTCTTATGTCACGTTCAAGATGGAACAATTTTATTGTGATACCAGCTTTCATGGAGTTGAGTCCATTTTGTGAGATGCATGAAATTGTACTTGAAATTGGAGGGCTTCACCCAGCACAAGTTGGAAATCAATAATACTCTAACTAGGTGCCGTACCCCAGGTGTTAAGACTGTATGCAACCAGATATCCAGATATATGCAACCAGATAAAGTTAGGAAGGTGTAACTTTTGTGAGCTATAATAAATAAACCATCTTGGTGTAAATCATGAGCATGTATGAGCAATTATGCCACTTGTTTTTCTTTTCTTTTTTCTTCCATTATAATTTAGAGCGTAATCCTAAGGTTGGGGAGGGGGTTGGGGTTGGGATGCATTGCCAAGCCACAAGAGCGCGATTTGGGCTGCATGGCTTTCTTGGCTCTGCGTTTGCTATACAGCAGGCGCAGTTCTGAGGGATCCATAGGGGAGGTTCCCCAGCGCTCCTAAACTGTGCTGGATTCAGCACAGGCCTGCTGACCTTGCTGTTCCAGCATAGTTTAGGATTGCACTCTGGGTTTCTCCAGACTTAACAGTACTGGGAAAGACTACAACCACAACAGAAGGCTTCAGATTTCACTCTTGCCAACCATACCATACCTCCAACGCAAAAAGTACATGTAACAAGACAAGTCCTAGAGATCTTGAAACATGGGGGTATGCAACAGAAGTAGAGAATGGCCTGATTCCTGTTGTTGGAATGGTAGCCTGCTTCCATTCTTGTTTCATCTCAACCACTCACAGCCCCAGACATAATGACATGCCTCCCTGCATCCAAAATTCATTGGCACAAGACTCCAGAAATCTCATTCATTTGTCCTGGCATCCATCAAACCCATCCTCTTATCGCACGAGTCATGGCCCGGACAGCCAAGCTTCTTGCTGCATCCTCTAAATCTTCCCTCCTAGCTAAGACTTAGTGCCTTAGAATGTTTCCCACATATTATCTTGGTAATCCATGGAACAACTCTGTAAAATGGATCAGTGTTATAACGCCTATCTTTACTGATTAGGGGAGGAGGAGAAAAAAAGTACCTAGCTTAATAGCATCTACTGGCTTCACGGCAGTCTCTCCAAACCACTTTACTAGCTCAAAACACATATAGGCGTACCCTGGTATCCACAGTTTCAATTATTCACAGATACCATGGATATTGGGATGCCTATTAAAAGGATAGGGGGACATTAAACAAATCTCTTTTTTTACCTTGTTTCAGCAAAACCACTGATATTCCCCTATCTTTAAAAAGGCATCCCCAGCACCCACGGTTTCAGGCATCCCTGGGGAGGCCCGGAACGGAACCACAGCAGATACCCAAGCATGCCTGTACAGTCAGCCCTCTTTACGTGCAAACTTGCTATCTGTAAATTTGCTTATCTGCAAGGTGCAGAATTGCTACTTCCCTCATCTGTGCCTCTGCCCTTGTTATCCACTATGCAGAAAAATTCCAAAGGCTGCAGGGACCTGCATACTTGCACCTGTGACCAGCACTGACCCCTTTAAAATAGCCAGCAGAAGCATCCACCAGCCATGTTCATGCTGGTTGCAGGTGCCATTCTGAAGATCCCTACAGCCTCTGGAAGATCTCTGCAGCATTCAGATATCTTTTGGCACTTCCCACTGCACTCTGCTGACTTCCTGAGCACCTGTGTCAGATTCTTCTGATGGCAGATGGTACCACCTAACCCCACTGATCCCATAGGATCAATGGTTCATTATCTGCGAATTTGCTATCCGCGAGGATTTCCAGGAACCTAACCCTAGCAGATGAGGACTAACTGTATATGTCCGTATTGTATTTATATGTGTATATATACTGTAGGATACAAGTGTGCAATAATCGCAGGTAAATATATAGTGTTTCATTCTCATTTCTGCATGGAAGGACATTTCATGAAGAAAGTTATAGCATTTCAATTGACCATAGATCTACATTTTATAGGCATCAGATCATACTTATTCTTCAGTTCAGGAACTGCTGTTCACAAAATATTTATCATTGAAATGCTGCTGGATGTGACAGTATGAAAGCAACGGCGTTGGAACGGCATTGTCTGTAAAAACAAAAGGTTTCTTTCAAGAACGATCTCATCAAAATTCACAGTGATCGGAATGGAGTTCAAGAGAAAATATATCACAAGTTTTGTGTACCTGAGCACGTAAAACGCTTCTGACAAGTGTTTCCCCCCTCCAGATGTTTCATGAAGATGCTACTGGAGGATGGCAGCTAGTGGATGTTGATGTGAACAAGCCTCAGGGCAGAGCTCCAGCATGTCTGCAGGTAAGGCATTGCTTTTTAATAAAGCTATCGGTCTAGTGAACCAGGCGGGTAAGTTACTGCTGGAGTGTAGGCAGCAAGAGAAAAATCACAGCGACCCTCAACACAGAAACTGTTCCAAATGCAATATTTACTTGCCAGTTCTATTGCACATTTTGAATGTTCAATAAAAAAAAGATAGCTCTCAACCGAAGCTGTCCACACATCACTGGATAGAAAGCCAGAGGGGAAAAGTGATATTCATTAAAACGTAATAGCCTTTTCTCAGTTGGTATTATGTCTCCTCCTGGAAGATGCTGTAAAGTGGTGGCCTCACCTCCCATATTTTCTGAAATTCTTTCAGTGCTGCTGTATGGCATGGGCATGTGCCATATTATATAGGAACATATCAAAGGAAGGTCATCCATTTTAGAAGATCCTTTAGGATCTTGTTATGGCGCATGTATGAATAAACAGTAAAAATGGAAATAGACACACACACACACACACACACACACACAAAAGGGACTGTGGAGAGGGTAAAATTAGATTATATTAGGTATATACCTTAGCTTTTCAGATTTGGAACTAAAATCTAAATTTCAAAGGGGAAGGTGAGACAGGCAAATTTATCTCCTTAACCCAAAAGAAATGAGATGGGCAAGCCAAGAGTGTTTTCTCGGTGTCTCTGCCCACTTGGCTATTCCATGCAAAGTATGAATGACAGAGCTGTTTGGGTGGTGGCAAATACTTGCCTGCTGCCCTTTTGAGCTGGCACTGCCAGCATGAGTGAAGAATGAATTGAAGAATGGTGATTTAGAATATCTTATGTTATGATATATTATTTCACACACACCCCAAACGGAATTATTAGGATATTTAGGAAGCTCCTTTTTAAATGATGAAATGATTGAGATTTGTTAACAGCAGATTGACTATCAGCTATTGCCACATTTTGAGGGCACAATCCTAAGCAGTGCCAGACTGGTGAGGCTGATGGGCCAGCGCCATATCCGACACTGCTTAGGAGAGGCTCGAGCCGCCCCGCAGCAAGGGAGCGTTTGCTCCCTTACCATAGGGGAGGCTCAAGCCTCCTCTATGCGCTCTTCAGATCTGCGCCTGCTAAACAGCCGGCGCAGATCTGAGAGGGGCGCGCAGCCCGAATCGGGCTTAGGATGTGACCGTATGGCCGCCTCCCAAGCCCACCCACGTCCCACCCCAAACCTCCCTCCCCTCCAATCCCCGTGCCGTCCTCCAATCGACGGAGCCTCCCTCGCGCAGACTGGCTTCGGTCAGCACAAGGGAGGCTTCCCGCAGGCGCTCTCATAGCATTGCCTTGAGAGCTTTAGCGCCGATGTGGGGGTGCTGCTCGGCGCTCCTGTGTCGGCGCTAATGCCATAGCGCTGATGCAACAATGTTGCGTCAGCGCTATGCGCCGAATCGGATGTCGCTGCCCATTAAACCAGAACCACTCTCTATGACTGGCTGACTAAAGTGGTTTTGAGATATACTTAGTAAGGCGGGGTAGAAATCTCTTAAATAAATAAATAAATAAATACTATAACGTATCAATATATCAATGTTGTGCCTTGGGTGCCTTTATTATATATTATTATATAATAAATAATAATAACATTGTGAGACTTATCAACAATGTTACTGTTATATTTATCAACAATGTGAACATTGAACACATTTATACAGAAATGAATTTTATTTATAAATTACTGGCACAATAATTGATCTACAATATTGATCTACATTGGTTATTCTTATTTTGAAGAAAGATAATGGGACAATTTTTAGGCAAAAAACTGGTAAGATGATGGATAGTAGTGAAATGTATTGTGTTTGGTTTTCTTTTTTATATTTGTTTGTTTATAAAGAACTTTGTGGGCAAAAAAGGAGGTGAGAAAGGTAACTGAGGCTGCATACTGACCTGGGAGTAAGCTCCATGGACTTTGATGGGATTTACTTATGAGTAGATACTCAGAAGATTGGGCTCACAGTTAACTCAAATACAGCAGTGAAAATGTTTAATTTATGGGGGCTGTGTTGAGACACACTTGCTGTGTGCTACTGGGGGTGGGACATTAATTGATAATTAATGTTCTTAGTCACATTAATTCAAATGATCATAGATATATGTGGAGGAAGCAATTCTGATTGTTCCTGGTTCTTGTTACACACTTTCAAGTAAATGGTGTGTGTGTGTCAGGTGCACAGCCTTCTGCCATAGTCAATCCTCCCCGCTCCTAAGAACATCTACAGGATAGATAATAATTGCACATTATTGTCTCCAGTTGCTATGAACATATGGTAGAAAATGAGCATAGGTGAGGCGTAAATCATAACTGATGTCCTGTGGCTGTGTTTCTTCAGTGTTTGCTTTTGCATAACTTCTTTCCCCAAACCACACACAATCATAAATCATAGGTAAATGATATGTACATGAAGCAGAGTTTGCTTACATGGAGAGATTACATGGAACACCTTGAAAAATGGGGCCCTTGTCTTTATTTGCATGGTAGGGAATGATGCCCATTTAATGAAGCAGTGGCACATCAAAGCACAAACCCAAATCAAATTACCTGGTACGTGCCTTCCTGGAAAAAACCTTGATAGTGTTTGGTTCAGCCTTTGTTTTGTAGAAGGTGTTCGAGGCAATATGGTGAAAAAAAAATCCTCCCCAAACTGCATAAAGCTAAACAACAAAAACAACCTAGAGGTTTCATCCTAAAACCTCCTTAGTAGAAACTTTGAGGTGGAAGGTCAGGGGATGTGCTTCTACTTTATTTAAAGTTTCAAACTTCCATTAAAAAAAACTGGTGTAAATCCAGAGGATTTTCAGAAATGGTTTGGAGTTTCTAAGAAGGCAGATATGGAGAAAAGATCTCTTGAAAAAAAGGAAAAAACACCCAGTGAACATGCATATTCTCAGTACAAGCCCCTGCTTGGTATAGTCTCTAGGGAGAAAGCCTGCACTGGGTTCCTATGGCATACTGGTGGCACCATTTCCCTCCAGTTTACCTGACGCAGGTAATGATGGCAGCTTCTTCCACCTTCCGCACCATCCAATGGGAGCAATCCTATGATTTTGCAGGGGCCTAAGGGAGATGGGTATTTGTGTGGCAGCAGAACAAGTGTTTTGGCAGATTTGTGCCCCCAACATTAGGAGTTCAGGGTCTGGCCTGACCAGACATGCACTCTGATAGGCATGGGCCTATCAGAGCCTGAACTAACTCCTGGTGCTACCTCAGATGCTGAAGTCCTGTCCCATAGAACAGAAGCTCTGCTCTTTTTATGAAATCCAGTTTCCAGCATCCTGTCATACTAGCACGACTGACCAAAGTCTGAGAAACAATTGAGAGATCAGGTTGGCTGTTTACTCTAGTCACATGTCTCCAGGGGCAAGGACAAACTTGGCTCTCACTGTCTGACTGTCTTTCACACAAATGAATTGTTATAATTTAGTTCTATATTATATTACCTATATACCGTATATAAAAGAGAACAGGTGTTTGTGTGTACGTGTGTTTGTCTGTGTGTGTGTACGTATGTTCCGCATAGGCTCTGCAACGCGTGGACCAATTGACACCAAACTTGGCATGCATACACCTTGCGGCCTGGTGACAAACACTGCAGGGGTCAGACCCCCCTAGGACCCCCAGGGGTGTGGGTGTGTGTGTGGGGTGAAACGTAAACATCGCAAACGCCAGATATCGGTGTTGAATCTGTCGTTTCCGGGATCGCCAAGACGAGTGGCGACGCCCCCGACGCCGTTTGACTCCAGGTTCGGCCCCCCCTCGGCGTGGGGGGCGAGAAGGGGTGCAAAACAAACCGTCCACCATGCCCTCCTGGAGCAATTGACACCAAACTTGGCATGCATGTGCCTTGCAGTCTGGTGACAAATACTGTGGGGGTCAGACCCCCTAATGCCCCCGGGGTGGGGGTATGTGGGGGCCCCCGCATGAAAAAAGTCAAAAGTGGCCGAAATCGGCATCGAATCTATACTTTCCGGGGTTGCCGAGATGAGCGGTGACCCTCCCGATGCCGTTGGAGTCCGGGTTTGGCCCCCCTCAGCATGGGGGGTGAGAAGGGGCACGAAACAAAACATCTGCCATACCCTGCTGGAACGCCTGGACTGATTGGCACCAAACTTGGCATGCGGATGCCTGGCGGCCTGGGGACAAACACTCTGGGGGTCAGGGCCCCCTACCGCCCCTGAGAGTGGGGGTACGCAGGGGGCCGCACGTGAAAATGGTCAAAAATGGCCGAAATTGGTTTTGGATCCGTAGTTTCTGGGGCTGCTGAGATGAGCAGTGACACTCCCAATGCCGTTGGAGTCCGGGTTTCACCCTCCTCGGCATGGGGGGCAAGAAGGGGTGCAAAACAAAACGTCCACCGTAACCTGCTGGAACGCCTGGAGCGATTGACACCAGTGTACTTTACGGTCTGGGGACAAACACTGCGGGGGTCAGACCCCCCTAGCGCCCCCAGGGGTAGGGGTGCACAGGGGGCCTCATGTGAAAATGGTCGAAAACGGCCGAAATTGGTGTCAAATCTGTAGTTTCCAGGGTCGCCGAGATAAATGGCGACGCTCCTGAGGTCGTTTGAGTCCACGTTTGGACTTGCAAGAATTTGTTGCCCAGGCAACACCAGGTAAAAAAAAGCTAGTGGAAATATAAAAGGGCTGCATTTGAGGCACCACGGGTGACAAGACTTACCTTCAGTGGCGTAGCTAAGGGAGAGCTGGGGTGGCAACAAGCTTTAGGGGTGGCAACAACCTGACCTTGACACTAGGAACTGGGTGACCTAATTAAACTGACTAGGATCCTGCAGGAGGGTGTATAATATATCTTACCCCAAAGGATTTCTTTTAATATTCAGGCCCTCCTTTGACACAGACCCATCTATCATAATTAACTAGTTTTCAATTAAAGGGAAGATCATCTGTGACCCATTCAAAACATCAGTTAGCTGCCAAAGTATTTTTAAAGCTAGCCCAAAATGGCCTCCCCCTGCTTTTTCAGTCTAGAAAGCATGACACAGCATTGTTCCAAGGCATTCTGGGAAAACTAAGATGGCCAGCACTAACCAGGAAGAGCTCTGGTAAGTTTCTCCCAGCATCAGAAATCACAGAAAATGAACAAACAAACAAACAAACAAACAAAAAACCCAGGGCAGGGGATTACATACATTTTTCCTCTGTTACTCTCCTTCCACAAATTCCCTTCCACAAATTCAGGTGAAAGTTTACAGTGTCGAACTTTCAGTCCAGCCCTTGGTATTTTATGATTCTAAAGAATTGGCAAAGGAAAAAGTCTTCCCTTTAGAATATACTGCATAATATAAACCTGTGGCTAATTAATATTTGAGGGGTCGTATGATAGTGCTCTCTCTATGAATCTTTTTATATTCCTGGCTGTTGTTGCCTGTGGTATCTGGAATGTTTTTATAAGTGAGAAATATTTTTTCCTTAATTATTTGCTCTCCTCCATTGTAATGAATCATTTGTCATAACCACCTGCTAGGGAACTTGCTTGGCCTTGTGGTTTGCTCTCACTGTTGTCATTGGCATCGCACATTTTCGCTTTGGTAACATCGTGCCTTCCATGAATTGCTCCTGCTGTCACAGTGTGTACACTTTTCTGTCTCCTGGAAACAGCTTTCACCAGCTTTCTTTTTTGTTTTCTCTTTCGTTAAGAACAGTAAATAATAGGAGGGAAGTAATTATTTTCTTTCTTTTTTTCACTCACTCACTCACTCACTCACTCACTCACTCACTCACTCACTCACTCACTCACTATGTGTACACTCCCTTTTCTGTTAACCTAGAACACACATGGTGTGATAAAGCGGAACAGAAAGATATCTAGCAAACTGTGTGGGGAGTTGTATGTCTATTGCAATAATGACTTTATTTGATACTTGGATTAGTGCCAGAGTCCATATGCCTCCCAGATGCCATGACCAGCCATTTATCTCCTAGTAATGTCATATAAATTGAGAGGTGAATGAATAGTCCTGAACTGGATATTGGTCTTGGAGACCTGGAAAATCACTCTTCATTGGCCTCAGTTCTTTATGCATGTGCTTGTAAAGTATCCTGACATATGTCTGAGTGCTTAAATCACATTGAAATGAATTTGTTTATTTATAACTTAAGTATTAGAAGGGGATGAAATTTGAGCAGAGCCAAATTTCCATGAGTTTCAATTTTTACATTGACACTTGTTCTTTTTGATGAGAGAACATTTTGTCACGTCATTGAAAACTTGTACCAAAAAAAGATGTTTTTTCCCCCCAGCCTGTTTTGTAAGGGTGTTTTTCCAGCCTCAAACCTATGCAATCTCCAGGGGAGACTGAAATGGATAGTCCAGTAGCTCCTAGTGAAAAGTGTATCCCACTGAAGAAAAGGAAACTGCAATCCCTGACACAGCACTAAGGGGCTGTGATCAGAAAAGCAACTGATTCCTAATCCAACTGAGCTAGGCTCCCTTTATATGCCCTGTGTAAACTCTCCCATACCCCATTCCCCTCCCGTTGACTTTTAAATAAAGGAGGCATTGCCAATGTTCTATAGCTATTGGCAACCTGAATTTCAGAGTCATGCTTTGAACATATGACAAGAAACTTGGTCTTGTGACCAAAAGGTGACAGGAAGCTAGTAAATGGATTTGATAAGAGGCGTACTGTGTGCAACTGGAAAGGATTGAGCTACGTTACAACAGATAGGCTTGAATAAGTGACAGCTGAGGAAGGAAAGTCAGGACCGGATGATATTCTGGTTTCTTTTTTCCAGGATTCCATTACAGCAGAAACAGGGAGGGAGACTGAAATGACTCGTTCCCCTTTCACAACAAATACCAATTTTGAATGTCCTTGGGCTGGTTCTGATTACACACCTGTGTAATGCCTGTGCTACCAGTTAGACTAAGCTGATGCATAGTGGAAGTGGGCGCTATAAAATTGGCTCTTCCGATTTGACCTCATGGATGCTTTTTATAGAACTTCTTCAGAGAAATAACTTGGGGCCAACCTGCTTTATTTTTATTGTGTTCCAGCAACTTTTTATATGCCTTAAGGCCTGGAAATCTCTGTCCAATAGTATAGAATGATTTCATCCAGGGTCTGGATAATTCAAAAATGCACATGGCCCAAGGTTCAACAATCTACATCTATTCAAAGACTGCCAACTGTTGTATAAATCTGGATAGATCAAAAGTATACAGTACATGCCAGAAACCTAAAAAAATACTATATGTTGGTAGTTTATTTCAAGCATTTATTTGGGAATTTAGAAGAAGAACCTCAAGAACATCCTGATGGATAAAAGTGAATACTAATACTATCACTGTATTAAATATATTTGTGATGCTTGGACAGGACAGTGTTATTTTTCACATTGTTTGGTTTGTTAGTGTGGTGGTGGGGCTGCTATGAAATTCAAAGCAAATTAGACCCATTTTATATATGAATCTGGAGGATAGTGTGGCAGTGTTCTCAGGCTTCCATTGTTTTCTGCCTTTAGCATAAGAAACAAAAAGCATCTCATATTTTAAGGGACTTGGCAGTTTGCATAAATTGGCAGCTCCAGGGAAGCATACCTGACAGGTTTGTCTGGAGGGCCTCCCCACAGATCTCAGTATAGAACTATATCTTGGTTGAACATTTTCCTATAAAAAAAATTCAGAGTTTTCTCTCTGATTCCGAAGAGGGGGAAAATCATCTTAGGGCCCAATCTTATCCAACATTCCAGCACTGATGCAATCAGTGGCGTAGCGTGCCTTGCCCGCGCCCAAGGGCAAGGCATGCGTCGGCGTCATGACGTCAGGGACAGAGGCGGAGCTTCCATGCATGTCCCTCGGCTTCAATTGAAGCCGGGGGAGACGCATGGATGCTCTCCCAGCTGGGGGCTCCCCCAGAGCACAGAGAGCCTCGCGCTAGAGCGACCTGCGCAGAAAGGGCTCACGCCAACTCGGAGCCGCTCTGGTGCGCCCTCTCTGTGCTCTGGGGGACTCCCAGAGCACAGAGAGGGCGCGCCAGAGCGGCTCTGAGTCGGCGCGCGCTCTTTCTGTGTCGAGCGGCTCAGAGCGCGGCAGGGGGGCGCGGGGGGCATGCCAACGGCGCCCCCCGCCTTATGGCGCCCCAGGGCTTGTGCCCTATGCTGCCATACCCTCCCTCCGCCACTGGATGCAATGCAGCCCTGAAGTAAGCAAACAAATGTTCCTCTTACCTTACCTTGCAGAGGCCTTTCCCACCAACACAAAATGTAGTGCACACCCCATTGGGATGGATACTTCAGGGCTGGAAAAAATGGATAGAATTTGACCCTTAAAGAGAGACATTGTCTCTATCAGTTTTCCATTATTTTAAGCCTATTTGCTGTCTCTAATATGCGCAGGACTGACTTTCTCTCCATACTGGGTGGATGGTGGTGGTCATAAGAAATCCTTCTCCCATTTTTTAGAAAATTCCATGCAAGAAAGAGGCATCTAATGCTTCTCTTTCTTAGATGAGTTAAGGATTGTGCTATGGAGATCCAAACCTCAGGGGCACCTTCTCTTGCAATGCATTCTGCAAAGGGAGTTTTGTATTTTGGAAGATGGAGTCTTTCTTTCTGGGAAGCAGTTTTCAAGGAAGCCACAGTTTATTCAGTTGTTAGGCCTTGCAATAGCAGAACTCTGGTTTTGGCCAAAGCAACCTTTAAGCTAGGAATATTGCAAGCAGTCCTTCAATGAGGATAATTTTGGCTGTGGGATAGATTTACCCTTTCCTGGTAACTGTATCTCTCTGCCCAAGTACATATTGCTTTGTTCCTATTCATATCAATCCCCTTAGAATTGAGAACTGCTCCCTCTTTGTTTATATTTCGGCGGGGGCTGAAGACCTTTTTATTCCAAAAAGCTTTTAACTGTTGACAGGCTGGCTGGTTATTATAATCCACAGGGCTTGTTGTTTTTATATTGTTTTTAAATTTGTTTTTAATTGTGTTCTTAATTTTTGATTGTATTGTTTAATTCTGTTTTAATTGTTTTTAATTGTGAATTGTTATATTGTTTTTATATATATATTGTAATGCCGCCTTGGGTGCCTTCGGGCACAATAAGGCGGGGTAAAAATCTAATAATAAATAAATAAATAAATAAAATATGCTCAAAGGGGTTTTCCTTTTGCGCCTCCTTCCTGAGCCTCATAGGTGCCACCACAACCTTCACTGAAGGAGGGATATGTTAAGAAATCACAGCTGGGCAGTAATAGAAACGAGAGAGAGAGAGAGAGAGAGAGAGAGAGAGAGAGAGAGAGAGAGAGAGAGAGAGAGCGCACACTAAGAATCAGTAACAAAATCAGGGTTCTTCTTCCTGTGTTTATAGACAAGATAGTGAAGATATAAAATTGGCTCCTGCTTTTGTTTTCCTTGTGAATGAAACCTATGAAGGCTGAAAAGGAGAAGGGACCTGCTGTTTGAATTGCGCCTTTCACAGTGGCAACTTGGTTAAAATGTCAAGTTGCCAAAGTTGGTCTATGGCAGTGCTGGATTAGGTGTTCGGCAAATCTATCTAGAGGATTTGGGAAAAGGGAACCTTTGTCTATTTGAAGGAGCATTTCGGTGCAAACCTGTGTGCTATTAGGTAAGAGAATTTATAAACAGGGCCGGCTTTAGGTTTGGCGGGACCCAATGCAAGGCATTTGCCTGCCCCCACCTCGCGGGACCCCCTCTCACCAAGAAAAGCACTTGTGGTGCTGTGCACGGCACCTAGAAATAGTTGGTGGTGATATGATGACATCACAGCTTCCAGGAGGCCCATTTTGGGCCATTTGGAGGCAGGGGGAGGGCCCAAGGTAAAGCTGCTCTACTCACCCCACTAACTTATACAGTCCATTGAGATCCCGGCTGCAGCAGGTGGACCCAATGTTATGACATTGGTCACATTGTCTTAAGGCTGGCCCTGATTATAACTATATTGATCATGGAGGGGTGGAGAATACAGAAGAAGAATATAGAAGGATATCACTATTTAATATTTTTCAACAAGTATTTCATTTTACCAAGCCTAAAGCAACACACACACACACACATACACACATATGCACAAATGTTTGAAGGATTTTTTTCACTAAGTGGGTGTTATGTGTTCATTGTTGTAATTAGAAGTGGCATCACATTTCGTCTAAAATGAAATCTGCAGAGATTTTATAGTGTCCTGTCTAGTGTCACGCAAAAAGTCTGCAAGGTTTGAGAGAAGTTTTAGAGAAGTTTTAAGAATTTCAAAAAAAAATTCATGAAAGTTTCTAGGAGCAGAGTTTGTGCTTGTAGGTGTCTCCACAGCTCTGTTCCTTTTTCTCCCTTTTCAAAACACTCTAGTTTTACTCTGTGACTCCTCAGCCTTCCATTTTATCCAAATTCGTCATCAGTGGTGCCTCACTAAGGCGGTCATTTTAGTCAGCAGCATGCTATGATTGCTATAATTGTGCTAAAGAGGAAAAAAAAAGACATGGCAATTTAAATGCCCGTTTTCAGCTTTATGGAGGTTTGAAATACTGGACACAGTTAACCCCACAGATCAAGCTTTACAGAAGAAATTAAACTGAACATTAATTATAATGGTGGTATTGAATACTTCCAGAGCCAAGTGACATCAAAGCAGCTCAAAAATAGCCTATAAAAGTGAATGATTGCCAGCAGAACCAATGGATTAATTCACTATTAAAAAGAATTCTAAAACCTGGAATGCCCATTCCAGTCAGTAAGCCTATGGCAATTTACAGCCCAATCCTATGCAGATCTACTCAGCAGGAAGTCCCATTGAATTCAGTGGGACTTATTCTTGGGTAACTGTGTATAGGACTGCAGCTTTAGTTTGCTCACAACCCAATTACAGCCAAATGTGTATTCTGCCAAGACTTGCTGTAAAACATGGTTGTAAAGTGCCTTCCAGCAACTTGCTGAGTAGTGGATTGCTGGAGTACTGGTGGGAAGGCCTTGTGCATGTCAGTACACCTTGTAAGGCAGGAGTGGGAGGTCAGAATGGGAATGGGGATGCTGCTGGGAGGGGGGTGTAACAGGGATGGGGAGGCTGTGGGAGGGGGTGAATCCAGTGGGCATATTGGATCCTATCTCCTTTTCTGCAACCCCCCTGCCCCTGTTCCTTGCTCCGACTTGCACCAGAGTCCAGCAGTTGCAATCAGGCCAGCAAAAGTTCATAATGCCTCAGTTTATTGATGCTCTTTAAATCTACGTTTGATTATTTAGTGTTTATAAACTGAGTTTAGTATTAAAGCAGAACTGCATGATTCTTACACTTGTTTCTTCATATGAATCCGAATTCCTGTCTCTTAATTTCTTTACTTTTGTTTTGCAGTGGGGGAGGCAGCTAAATTGCCTCCATTTCTTTTGAAATAGCAGTCTTTTAGACACGGACCTGTTTCATTTTAGTACAATGCTAAAAAATTTCCAAAGGAAATAAATGAATGCATTTGAAATAACACCATGGTAACAAGATGCAAATTGCATTTCAAAACTGCCACTTTGAAGTTTAAGAGCTTTTACTAGAATAAGTTTTCTGAGAACTGAAACCCAGCTGGCATCAGTTCTGTTATCCTGAGGCTATAAAATGGAGTACTTCAGAGAATGCCATCCTGGTCTGGTTCAAGGGTTAAGAACACAAGAAAAGCCCCACTGGATCAGGCCCATCTAATCCAGCTTCCTGTATCTCACAGTGGCCCACCAGATGCCTCAGGGAGCACACAAGAGAAGATGCCTGCATCCTGTTGTAACTCCCCCACACCTGGCATTCTGAGGTAGCTTACTTCTAAAATAAGCAGGTTGCATTGCCCATTATGGCCTGTAGCCTGCAATGGAGTTTTTCTCCAGAAATTTGTCCAATCCCCTGGATTTGTCCAATACAGGCCCCACCTAGGCCCCTATTTCAATCAAAACATATACACTATCATTACCTCCTGTGGCAAGGAGTTCCGCAGATTAATTACACGTTGGGTAAAAAATTATTTCCTTTTATCTATCCAAACTCTCCCAATGCTCAATTTTAGTAGATGTCCCCTGGTTCTGGTGTTGTGAGAGAATGAAAAGAACATCCCTCTATATATCCCCTGCCTAATTTTATATGTCTCAGGCACTTTGGCTCATCAGTTGGCTTCTGATCAGTGTTGTACAAATCTAGCTGCAAGGACATTGGAAGCCCCCCACACTGTCAAGAGAAGAACTCAGTCCTCCAGATGGACCATGGTTGGTGTGCATAGCTGGTCCTCCAGTTTCAGATGAGTGAGGTCCACAAGGGAAGAGGAAACTGTCCCCATGCAGCTGTCTCCACAAGAAGCTTGGGCTTTCAGAAGGGAGGACTGATATTTTTCCAAGCTGGGAGACATGTCCTGGTGCAGCAGTCATTCCTGGTACTCCAGCCTTTTTCCTTCATGCAGAGATTTCTCTAATATTCTTTGGTCTTCACCATATAGTGACAACACTCCCACAGCGTGTCTGCTCTGGTAGGAAAGTTGGCCATTCTAAAGTTGGTTTGAGTTTGTGAAACTTGTGAAATTACACAAGGCATGACTCCGTATTGTAATATGCTTAGCTTGGCTTGCCCTGTTGGAATACTGGAATACCTTGCAATCGCGTCTGTGTGCGCGTGCGTTTTAGACCCAAGAGCTATTGTACTCAGTACAGCTTATTCCCAGGCAAGTGTTCTTATGTACTTGTATGTTTTGCCTTATAGGGCAAAGAACAGTTTGTCAGAGGACAAGATAATTTTAACTTGCAAAATGGAATGGGGCAAAGGGTTTCACCCCACTGCCCTTGGTGTCCAGTTCCAGTTTGAATCCATTCCCATGGCTGCTATTAACCTCATGGTGTTTTCATTAAAACGGTGGGAGCTCCTATTCCTTGTTAGCCCTCTTTCTCCCACCCTACTCAGTTTTTGAAACTCAGGGCCAAATGTAGACAGTATAGGACGGTGTCAGCTCAATCCTGTCCATGGTCACCCAGTAGTAAGTCCCTTTTTATGCAATGAGACTCACTCCCAGGAAATAATTTATAGGATTGCAGCCATAACAGCATCCCCATGTCTGTTGCATCGGATAAACGGGATGCGTGACATGATGATATTGTATTCACATTTTCTGTCCCTGCCACCCTAAACATCTGTCAACGAAGTGGAGCGAGTACAAGTGAACTTTGATTGGTGTAATTTTTTGTATCTTTTACTAAACACTACTGGGGGAAATGGGAGGAGACACGGGACTACTGACCTAGAGGCAGCCGTGCATCCTTTGAAACATCTGCTGTAAGAGTAAAGAGAGAGAACCTTCACTAAAGCAACTGATATTACTGCTTCCAACACAATGTGATAGCCACATGCCACAGATGTTCATTTCATTTACAGCTGCAGTATGAATAAGGCCCTTGGACTGTATGTGATACAGATTTGCCACATCACCACTTTTTTTGGAGAATATGTTGGATGAAATTACACATGAAAATGGATGCAAAAATCTTCAGATCTATTAGTTTATTTTATGTTGCATCATATCTCATGCAACACCTCCTGAATTCTCCAGAGAAATTTTACTGGTTCTTCTGGGAATTTGAAATTAAGAATTTTCATACCACAAATGTAGAACAGAGGTTTCCTGCTAGATTTATCTTGTGGTCTGAAAAATATGTTTGATGCTGATATGTGTGTATTAAAATCCTTTGAAGTTCACTTCAGTGGGAACATATACCAGAAAGAAGAAAAATATCTGCAATGTGATTCCCAGAGCCCAATGATTTTAATTATACTGTACTTATTTTGATAAAACAGCTGATTTTAGTTTCATTGACTTCAGTGAAACAGCATGACTGAAATCAAATTACTGTGGCTTAACGAGGCTGTGGATTAAGCTGCTAGTTTTTTAATTAGCTACTTTTTTAAAGTATAATTACATGCCGTGGACAAGTGGTCATTTGTGGGCAAATTGCAAGCCTCCTTCCTGTCCCATAGCATCGGCTGCAATCCAGATTCCTGGGACTAAGCCCCATTGAACACAATGGAACACTTCTGAGTAGGCATGCACACCCCCTGTTCTCGCGCCAGCAGGGACCAAAGAACTAAGAGAGGGTTTTGTTGGCTGTCCTCTATAACCAGATAGAGCATTGTGAATTGCAGTATCTTGGTCAACTGCACTAGACAATTGATAGTTGCTTTTTGTATCCTAGCAATGGGCATCCCTTGAGTGTTGTTTTGCTCTTTGGCTCTTTCACATCTCTGCTTTTTTTAGACATCCAGCTAAGTATCATAGCAATGGCTGGTCCTAAGTTTTTTTCAGAAGAATCCATTTGCAGTTATGGGAAGTTCCATTCCCTGCTGTTCATTCCAAGTTCTAGCATTTGTGTTAAGCTCCGTGCATTAGTCATCTTTACTCCATTTATTTGTACATCAGCTGTTCTATTAGAGATTAGACTGTGAATCTAGCTCCACAGAATTTCTATTAATTCATATTAATCATCCAATCATTTTTTCCTACTGCAGCATTTTATTATCTCAAAGCATCCTCCACTTTCATATGCAAATGTTGTCCTGTGCTTTATAAAAGACTATAGCAATTAAGCAAAGCAAGAAAAGGTGAGGAATTTGTTTTAAAACCTTCGCAGTTGGTAATAGAGGAGATTCCGGTAACAAGTGTTGTGAACTATCCTACCAGCAACTTTATTAATTTTCTTCCTTTTCCACGCATACAGTTGATTTTCAGACTCTAAGGCTGCAATCCTATGCAAACTTATCTAAAAGTAAGCCCCATTGACTTTAATGGGACTCAGTTCTGAACAGACATGACTAGGATTGGGCTGCCAGAATATGTGCAAATAGGCAAATACATTCCTGGTCAGAACTGCTTCTTCTTTTAGATTACTAGTTATTCTGGAATATATTTAAGTTTATTTAGTATTTTAAAGTCTAATGACACGCAATAGATGGTTATATCCAGGGCTTTTTTTCTAATAGAACGCACCGGAACGGCGTTCCGCCACCTTTTTTGTCCTGGCAGGCGGGGAATCAGGCAGGGGGAAGCTGCGTCTTCGCCCCACCTGATTCCCCGCCCGCCGGGAGGAACCCCGCGCGCCCTTCGCCAGCTTTTCCCTGCTGCCGCCAGCCTCAAAGTGCCTCAAAAGTGCCAGCCTCAAAGCGCTGGCGTCTCCCGCCCTGGCTCCGGCAAAACAAGGAGGTGGGGCTTGGCTTCTGGACAGAAGCCACACCCCGCAACATTGTGACGTCATGATGTCACAACGTTGCGTGCATTCCTGCACCTTTTATTTTATTTATTTTTTACAAAAAAAGCACTGGTTATATCGATTATTCGAAGTAACATAAGTAGTTGTAAGGAAGTAGAAAGTGGCACAAATGGAAGTCTTTTTTCCCCCTTATTACTATGTATAGTGGCTGAGGAGTTGTTTGTGATCTGGGTTGTATGTGATCAGTACCATGCTGGGAAGAAAGGGGGGCCTTTGGAGGCTATTTTTGAAAGAAAAAGTAAACCTGACAGCAGCCTGATGGCAGGCTTAATGTAGCATCTTATATTACAGAGGAAGATTGGGATAAACATCTAATTAATAGCTGTTACTTGGCAGAGAGATTGTGAACTTTCCTCAGATATTTTCCCAGGTGCAATTCCTTTCTCCTGCTCTGTAAGCATATGTAGTGAGGGAATGAGCTACCAGTTCAGAAAATCAAGATGCCCCATCTTTTCTCCTCAAGGATAGGAAAAGAACTTCCGGACAGGTTGAGCTGAGTGGATAAATGTCAAAAAGGTTAAGGAGACCTCTCCCTTGACCTTCTTCCACTTGTGTTCACAGTGTCTGAGGTAGATTTTGATGATAGCATAGAAGCAGTTTACAGCTGTGAGGCCTGGAAAGGCTTCAAGGTCGCAGAGCTCCGGCAAGGAATCACTCAGACAACAGAGATTAGGATAGCAAGAACTTCTGTATTCTCAGAAGAAGGCTTCTTGCAGCAAAGAACAGCAAACAGGTACAGCAAAGCTCCTCCAACAGCAACACTTACATCTCCAGCAACTAACCACAGGTGTTTCTGGTCTGGATTAAATAGTCCCCAGCACCAATTAGAGATCAGATGATCTCATCCCCAGGTTGAAGCTGAGTCACAATGACTCAGCACATCACTGCTGGTCTGCTAGGCCTGAATGACTCAGCACTTTACCCCCTGAGTCAGCCTAGCGTTAGGCCTTTCCCCATTCAGGCCTGTAAATTTCTACGGACTCATTTCAGTATCCCAACAGATTTTCATTTAACTAACAAAACTAATGAGAAACTAACAAAACTAATGAGAAACTAACATCTAGTTTGATTCTCAGAAGAGAATGTTAAAAAGCAGTAAATTGTCCCTTGTTGTTTTTGTTTGCAAAAACAACATGGTGTCTTGCCAAAGCCTCTGCTCCAAACTTTCCTCCCAAATGCTATGCCTGCTTAGGCTACTTAGTCACCCAGATACAGACAATCCTGGCAATATCTACAAACTACCGGACCCCAGCACCAACAGAGAGCTCGCCCCACCCAGTGGCTTGCCTGTAGGCCACAGGTCTCCTCCTGGAGCTTCAGAGCAGGTGTCCTTCAATAATCGCCAGTCCTCAGTCATTTATCAATCAGTCAAGCCAGTAAGTCAGTCCATATATCAGTTCACCACGCCAGTCCGTTGTCCAGTAAGCCAGTCCGTTAGTCAGTCAAGCCAGTAGTTCAGTCCGATATGTCAGCAAAACCTCCACTCCTTCCACCACTCTCTCCACAACTACAGCCCACAGCTTCTCCTTCCTCCAGGTGCTCCTTATATCCCTGCTACAAGCTCCTACGTGGCTGCAGCTGTGCAGCCCAGCCTCTGCTACTTCCCTGGTGTTAACCCTGCACTTTCCTGCACTAAGAGCCACTGTCGGCACCATCCCCTGCCTCCTCGGGGTAATCTTCCGCATTTTCCCATACACATGGCTGCTGTTATGGATTATTATGCTGGAATGAATTCCTTCTTAGCCAGATTCATCATTCCTAATCAAAGCCTGCAGACAATGAAGAAATCCTTTGATTTCACAAATTAACAAATCAGTAGTAACAGACCCAGTAGCACGCAGTTAACATAATGTATACTTTATGTGCACAACATAATGACTCTGCTTTTTTTGAAGTTGAATAATCCTACTCTGATTTATCTTGAATTTTTTGGTTCAGAATTCAATCTATGTTCCCAGAGTTTGCCTACTAGAATATAATTCAATTTAAAACACAGGTTGATTATCCCTTACCTGGACTGCTTGGGACAGGAAGGTGTCCAGATCTTGTTTTTTTGTTTTTTTCTAAATTTTGGAATAATTGCATAAATGCTTCCTCTTGCTGTTTGGGGGTGAAGCTCCTTTAGAGGTTCACCTCCTCTTTACCCAACGCTCTGCAGCGACAGGCAGAGGTGGGAAATTGGGGGCAGCCGATTGGCTACTGCATGGTGGGGGCTTGGTGGGCTGTCACCCAGTGGTTGCATGCCCTCGCCTGTCAGTCCACTTCTGTTTCTGAGCCCCGCCCACCCTCCCTCTTACAGTCTGAGATTAGCTGGTTTCTTTGTTGAGGGATGGGTAGAAATTTTTTGTAATCAACCTGATTGGCCTTGGCTGGTGATTTTTTTTCGTCTACCCCAGACTGTTGGGAGTTTTTCAGGTTGGGTACTGATATCTTGTGAGTAGTTTGCCTTTGGTCACTTGGGCAGGTTACATGCAGATTGGGTTGGCAGGGTTTAGGGATCCTGGCATATAGTTCTGAGGCAGTAAGGTTAGGGGATGGGTCAGGACCACCCAGCCGACGCTTGACTGGGTCGGTGAGCTTGGCTGGCGTGTCCCCTGGCTGACTCAGTCCCATCTCTCCAACTTTCTGACATTTCAGCCTGGAAGCTCCTCCTCCTTAGTCTGCTGTAGGCTCATCTTACCTTACCCTCACCTCTGCCCAGCAGCATGCTGCTAAAGTCATTTATCTTGTTTGCCATACATCATGCCCTTCCTTTCACATGCTTCCTGTCTGCTTCAATACAAGCGCCTTTTCCTCACCTTCCAAGCCCCTCATGGCTTCCTTGGCCCTCCCTCCTCTCATCTAATATATCGTTCAACTCTCCTGTTTGGGACTTTGCCTCTTCCAGCAAGTGTAACTGTCCAAACTGTCCAATCCTATCCCCCACCAGTCCATATCATGCAGTGTTACAAGCAAAACTTGTTCTTATTTACCTCCCTGTCGGCCACCTGGACTCTAATGGGTTTCCCAGGATGTATACATGCTATTTTGCTGCTGAGGAGACTCAGAGGTTGTTTGGGGTGGGAAAAGGGGGATTGGCTATTAGAAATCTTCACTCTTAATAATGTATGTCAGGGTTGATCAGCATTTGTATTACCAGCACCACTCTATCCTCCTGGCAATGGTGACTAGAAGTGTATTTTATGCACAGCCGAATTCCCTCACCAGTGATCTGACTCTAATAATGTTGATGCCACCAAATACTATGGCCTTCTCGAGGGATTGAGAAATTTCCTACCTTATTAGACTTGAAGGTTTTCTCTGAATTCTTCAAATGTTTCACCTCATGAGAAACCTCAATGTTTGTTTCAAAATTAATTTTAGGCAAAACTAATTGAAGATCTGGAACTTTGACTGTTCTGATTATTGGAAGGGAAAGCCAGGACATTTGTGTCTTATAATAGCAAATGAATCCTTAGACCTGTGATTTTCAACCTTTTTCATCTCATGACAAGGCACATCAACAGTTTTTCGACAATTGACAAGGCACACTGCTCTGCAGGTGGGGGGCTCACATCCCCCCAATGGCCCTCCTAATAAATGACTCTCCCCAAATTCCCACGGCACACCTGTGAATCATTCATGTCATGCCAATGTGCCATGGCGCAGTGGTGAAAAATGGCTGCCTGAGGCAAAAAAAGCCAAAATCATTACATGGAATAGTTTTTTTTTACCAAGTTTTGTTGACCCCAGAGAGAAAGGAATGTCCAGCTTTCATAAAAGCACTCTTTGTATTTTAAACATTGTTGTAAACAATGTAATTTGCACTGGAATCTTCTAGGTTTTGAGCACACATTGCATTCAGCCATTGTAGTTGCATAATTTTTCACTACAGGTAGATATCCGGACAGCCAAAATCCAGACTACTCTGAAATCCAGACATCTTTGTCCAAGACTTTTTAAGAACTTTTTAAAAATGTATAGGTTGTGAGTTCTATTTGTTTTTGTCTGTAAACCACTATGTGAACCTTTGTTGCTGTGGTTGAAAAGTAGTATACAAACAGAGCTAATAACAATAATAGCAGCAACAACAACAGGAGGAGAAATGACTCTTATCACCAGCAAGGAAGGAATTTCTTTTCTGCAAATGCAGCAGTCTACAATGTCTTCACAGGCTCCTTTCTTTTGCCATTTATGGCTCCTATACAAGATATGGCTGTCACAGGCAAGCCAAACCAGGGCTTACAAGTCTCTCCCATGAACTCTAACAGTGCTACAAGGCCACTTCCTTCTAAGGAAACTGCCTCATTCAACCTTTCTCAGAACTGCAGCATTTCAACAATTTGCAGTGGAGATCATGTATCACCATGTTCCCCAATTGCCCTTTAACTGGGGGGAGGGGGGTTTTCCAGGGAACTATTACACAGAGTAACACAAAGCATGTTACACAAATATACAAAGCATGTGCTCTGCCACCACAATGTAACTTCTTGCTCCCAGCTTTCCTAGTCACACTGCCCCCCAAAATGTACCACCGCTTTAGATATGTGACTCTGTGGGTTGGACCTCAGAATGTTCGGGCAGGAACTGCCCAAAGTTGTGGCTGCAAGAAGTGCTGACTTGCTTTGAGCAATACAGTACCTTGCTACATCATTTCTTTGTGTTTGTGGTGCTGAAGCACCACATGATATTTCCCCCTCCAAAAAACAAGCCAGCCTTCCCCTCCCCTTGTTTCCTCCCTGCTCTCCCAGATTTTGCTAGTGTAAATCTGAGAAGAGGAAGGGTTTGCGTCAGGTTGCAAAAAAAGGGAATAGCATCCAGCTCAAGTTGCTGCAACAGGACCCACCCCCTACAATGCACAAACTTCGCCTCAAGCCACCATAGCCTATCCCTGCTGCCACCTTACCTGCTCCGGCGTGGGCCAGGTCTGACAGTGACAGGCACTGTTTGTGTTGACAGCTTCAAAGTTCTTGGTAGTGATGTACTATTTATAGCAGTGCTGTGACATTAGTGAGAGTGGAATGCAAGTTCCGCGTTGTAAATAACTCATAGGATTGGGCTGCGTATCCTGTGTATAGGATTGGATGTGTATATACGAACAATACAGCAGGTGCACTTGTGAGTTTATTTTTTGCAGAGGAACTGTTACAGTTTTCCAGAAAGCACAAGGCCGAAGAAAAGGTGTATTTTCAAATGTCACTGCTCAGCAAACGTTTTCTTCTTTGGATATTTGCAAGTATAATGAGATTTTTTTTATTACATCGGTGAATAAAAAGCAAGATATCTGCAGAAACCCCCCCCCCCCCACACACACACACTCACTCACATACACTAACTTTGGGCATTATGGCAACCCCATCCCCAGCTTGATTTGGATCAGAATCAACAATTGCATTGTAAAACTCTCAGGAAACAAGTGGCCATATCAGGTTTTTCCAGGAGCAGTCAGCATATCAGAAGGAGTTGGTAAGAGGGACTTCTGGCCACGGTCACACCACCTGCTCTGAAAATTCAGGTCCAATTCAGGATTACCCTCAAGCTGTAAGCCTGCTGCTTCAGGGGAAGTGCAATCGTCTCTCAAACAGGCAATATACCTCCTCCAAGATGGTCAGTTCCTCCAACCAACAGATTACATTTCTTGTCCAGATTACATTTATTCATCTACATTTATTCCGAATCTGATGCTGGTAAAATAATGGCCTCAACAAAAATTAATTTGGACTAGGACAATGTATTGTTCCGTATGCTCAAATGCTATTAGATCAGTGGCACCATCCTAGCTAAAGCAATCAGAGTGACACCCACAGTATAGCCATAATGGACAACAAGCAAATCTGTCTTCAGTGTATTTACATCAGGAGAGTTTTTTTTGCCTACTTTTGTGTACCATCTGTGCAAGAATACTTGCTGATTTAGTTTTGTTCTGGAATACTGAATGTTGTTACCAACCCACTCCCCCCCCCAAAAAAAAAATCCCCACCACACTCAAGTTTTACTTTGCAATTCAGGCAAACAGGAAATTTTAAGGAAATTGCTCTAAAGGTGATGACATGCCAGCAATCTTAAGACCTGAGTGGAAGATAATCATCTTAATGTGTCATTGTTGTAAACTGTTTCTGTAGTATTTTTAGATTCCCTTTATCACACACCTGTCACTCTCTGCATTTCCTGGAACTAGATTATGCTTGTTGAAATACTAGGAATTTCATTGTCATAGAGGCAATGATTTGATGTCTGTTACTGATGTATAATCAACAGAGGAGAATCACTTTTGATCTGAAACACAACCTATTTCATGACTTCTGGGCCCATTTTGAATATATTCCTATAAATACCTACCAGGAAAACAACATCGTTGCTGAATTCATTTTCTGCAAGTGGCTATTATAAAACATAAATTGTCAAATCATTGGCACTCTTAAACAGCCACAGTTAATGTCTGTATTTCACATAACATATTCACAATTAAAGAAAAGATTTAAACTTTTAAAATAAAGCTCTTGAAAAATCTGTAGTTCTTAATATTGTACAGAGCTCGGCTTAGATCCAATGAACAGTAAGTGGAAGAAAGAAACGAGTTACTACTACTGTGAATGCTTGCACAAACAAATTCATCAGGGCTTTTATTAACAGTACAAGAAACATAATAAATATTTGAAGATACCAGATTTAGGCTGCAAACCTGTTCATGCTTACCTGGGAGTAGATATCGCTAAATTCAATGGAACTTATTTCTGAGTTATCATGCATAGGATTGGGCTATTCAAATATACTGTGGTGCTGACACAAGTTTGCTATGGACCTTGGGAAAAAAGACTGCAATGGGTTCCCCATCTGCCCCTTGATGGTGTATTAAGTGCTAGCACTTCCACTGATACTGAGCTTTAGGGGTTGGTCTGGATAGGTGGGCCCTCAGTTGGTGGTGGGCCCTTGGTCAGTGCCTTATTTGGCTGACACTAGAGCAGTGTTATTCAAACTGTGTGTCAGGACCCACTTGGTAGGTCGTGACCTGACGTCAGGTGGGTTGCAGAAAGCTGGGATCAGCCACCTTGGAAGCTGCAGACCTTACTCTTGCTATATTCCTGTTGGGAGGGTTAACAGTTTGAATTTCCAAGTGCGGGTTTTTAAAAAAATGTTTTTAATTCAGTGTTTTTATATAATATTTTGACCTAATCTTGCTTTCTGTCGGTGATGTTTCATGGTTGTGCAATTGTTAAAGTTCAAGAATGCCAGTTTGCATTCTAAGAGTGTCATTTGATTACATCACAATGATGACACTTTCTACTGGATGATGTCACTTTCGACTATGACAACACTTCCAGGTTAATGACATAATTTCTGGTGGTTCCCGACACAAGTGCCACTCTAAAAAGTGGGCCCTGGTCTAAAACATTTCAGAACCACTGCACTAGGGGATCATAAAATGTCTTGAAAAGAGCTTGTTCAAAGTCTTGCACACTGAGCTCAAGCAAATGAAAAACCACCTGGATTTTTCTAAGGCAGTGCTCATCCCAGTGATTGGAAATGTCAGAAGAAGCTTTCCATTAACTGAAGCACCCCTTTTGATCCAAGCCCATATGTTTGTCTGCACAAATTGTAGCTGACCGTGAGAGAAAACATTATCAAGACTAAGGAGCTGCCGAAAGAGAATCAGTAATGATTGCAAAAGTGTAATTTACTGAATTGATAGTTTCTTATTAATGTTTTTAGCCATGGGAAACCTTTATGGTAACAATGACTCTTTATGGCCAGAATGTGCATTCAACACAATACAGTATTTGACATTATTTTTCTTCTAGTCCACTGAAATGAACCAAGTTATTAATGCTGGAAAATTTTGGTTTTACATTTTAAAAAACCACCAGAGTATACCACTGCAAACAACAAAGTGGGTACTGGTGGTTCTGCTTGCCAAAAGTATCATCATGCACACTGCACAGAGCCACAGTAACAGACCATTAAGGGAACTCTTAACCTTACTGTATATCATCCTAGTGTGTTTGGGGGGTCTAGGGACCAGTTGCCCTGGACCTCACATGTAGACAGGACCACTTTGAACCACTGTTTCATGATTTGAAAATGACCAGATCCTTTTGTTCAAGGCAGAAACACTTCTTTACTAACTCAAGGATCATTACAATCTTATGTTTCCCTGGTGCCACATGGTTCAGTAGTGCCAAAATGGCTACAGCTGTATCCCATGGGGCGAGAGCAGCCTCTGGAATTGGATCCCTTACCCCATGTAGAATTCTGCTAGCCACAGTGGGTCTCCTTGGATCTGCGCCTGCTACCAAGGAGACCTGTGTCTGGCTCTGAGCCTTGGGGATATGAGCCTTGGGGATACTGGCAGCTTCTGCTGCCATCCCCGCCTCCCTCCTAGACCCAATCTGCCCTCCAGCTCACCTTCCCTCTGCTCAGTTCTGCCCCCTACCTGCCTTCCCCCATCCTCCCTCTGCCTTGAAAAACCTCCGTGTCTAGTGATCCTCTGCAGCATCCATCCAGTGTAGAGTCCCAGTGCCAACTGGTTTTGGCCTCTCCACCAGCGCCACATATCTCCTCCTCGTGACAAAGTCCCTTATGGCACTTTTGCAACATCCAGTGCCAGTGCTGCAAGGGCAGTGCCAGAGATCAGAGGATTGGGCCCTAATTTTAGTACATTAAATTTCCCCACACTCTGTTTACTGACCCATTGATTTAAGTGGAAGGATCTGCTTTTATAGTCCTGTTGTTTGACGTGAAAATTTAATCAACTTTTAGCTCATTTATTTGTTTCTTCTTCATCTGCCCTGCATACTAAATATACAGACCTATATTTTGGCTGATAGCCCAGGTAGACGGTGGTGCAATGCCTTCTCAATAGGCACTGGAGTATCATTTTCAGTTGTGCTTAGGGAAGGGAAATGTATTTATTCCAGTTTTCACACCACCTTTCTCATAGACTCAAGAGAGTTTACATCAGCAGGCTGAACATAAGCCTCATTTTTCAATGGGTTTTTTACAAGTATTATTCCATGAGAGAATCTCATAGAACCCTCCATTTCTCCAGGTGTTTTCCCTTCATAATGCAGTTATGCTGGCTGCCAGCTTCTTGCACTTTTCCAATCTTTCACAGGCAGTTGCACCAAGCTTTGGACCAGTATCTCAAGAATATTATCGTCAGCTGATTCCTCCAGTGCCCACAGCAGTGCACAATGTTATGCACAATCTTAGATGGTTTTTAGGCATCTAAGTGGCAAAGACCAAGGCAGAAACAAATCAAATCTAAAGGTACAAGCCCAATGACGTTTGATGGGCTTCCTTGCTGTCAATCTTCCATCATTAATTGAAGACTTGCTTTTTTGGCAAGCCTTAGCCAAATTACTGCCCCATTATAAAGCTTAGGCAAATTCATGGACAATTGTTCTCTCCGTGTATATTAGCCATGATAATATCCATGAGTAGAATTAGTATTCCTCTCATTATTGGGTGCATTACTGGGTGCTGTGCTATGGAATGTGTGGCTATTCCTTCATCGCCTACTTGTGGGCTTCAGATAACCCAGGGCTCACTACCATTGTTGGAGACTACACTGGACTAGATGAGCCCTTGATCTGATCCAGCAAGTTCTCTCTCACATTCTCATCTGCTGCGTAGGAGGTTCCCAGAGCTCTGTGGTGAAGCAGTCACGGAAGAATTGTATGCATCTCAGAAGAGGTACAGGCATGTGTTCAGTCCCATTCCATGTAAGCTGAACCATAATTAACTCGCTACATAGTAGTAATCACAGCTAAGCAACAATAGCGTAAATTTGGAGAATTCCTTTCTTGGTCCTTCCCACACACACCCTACTCCAATTACTCATTGTAGTTTTCGTTTATCATTTGAGATCGGCTTCATTAGCATGATTTCCACAGCTGCTATCCATCTCCAAGTGGAGCTTGTATGGGGGACCTTCCTAGTGAACTGCGTCTAATAACCTGTTGATAGCCATTATCTGGTGGAGCTTTAGTTAAAGAATGTTAGTAATTGGAAATTAGTGGAGCTTTAATAATAATGTTAGGGCTCACCATCGTTGGAAGAAATCAGCATAGGCCAAAGCAACTACAGTTCCGATCTAATATGGAACACTGTGACCTATGAAATGCAACAGGCTCCCATGCTCTCAATCTTCCATCAATATTGAAGAACAGACTTTTGTGGCAAGCTTTTGCTGCTCTGTTATAAATGGTAGCATATGTAGCTCAGGGCCCAGTCCTTTTCATCACCAGCAGTACACCTGTACTGTTGGCTCTGAGTGCTGTAAATATGCTGAAAAGCAGGTTTACAGCACCTGAAAAGAAGGTACCGCCTGTGCTGGAGCTGTGCCAATCAGTGCACCCCAACAAGGCAGTATGGACAGACAGCGCTCCAGCAGCACTGGCCAGTGGTGAGGCCTGTTGGGGCAGAGGGGAGGCAGGGATGGGGCAGAACTGGGTAGGGAAGGGGGAGGACTAGGACCGGCAGTGGCTTCCACTGCTGGATCCTCAACCCCCACATTGGGCTGGGTGACTTAACATAGCCGGCAAAATAGCCAGTGGATGAACGTCCCCTTTCCCAAAGACCCCACCAGCTGCCGCAGATCCTGTAGGATGCAACATTAGCCATTTTGCTACTGCTGCTTCTACAGGACCCAGGAAGCCCAGGGTTAGGCTGTTAGTCTCAATCTGACTTGTTATAGGTTTTAATTGCTGCCAATGTTGTGGGTTTTTTTTTCTTGTATTGTTTCTAATTGTATGCAGTGTAGGTTGCCCCAGATCAAAGGGAAAGTGCGCAATGTATTTTTGAAAGAAAGGAAAACAGACAGAGCCACGGATGGCAACTTTGGGTCTGAATAAGCAGACACTGTGGTCCAAGATGCTTGGTCAGGTTCCATAAGGCAAGGCATCACTCAGACTAGAGAGCCAAGACTGAGATAGCATCTGTATAAGGCCAGTAGGGCCCCTGTTGGCTTTTCAACTGATAAGCTGCAGAGCTTTGGATAGGACTTGTTGTCTGCCCTATCTGGAGAGGCCAGGGATTGAACCAGAGACTTCCTGCATGCAGAGAGCAGATGCCTTGCCATTGAGTTACAGCCCCTCCCTGTTAAGCGCATAAAAAAACAAGATTTTGGGGGCCATTCTGTTTTTTTTAGCTATTACTTGTGTCTTACTGGGTTAGAGTTGTGTTTAAATGTATGGAAGACCAGTTATCTGTGGCTTTTCATGCATTTCACTTCCAGGACTGATCCACTCACAGAATGTTGTGTTGTGTTTAGAAGCCACCCATCATGTTCTATATCTATAACCAGTATTTACCATGGACCATTGGTTGGGGGACGGTTGTTTTCCCCAATCATTCCAGTTGATTCAAGTGTAATAGGCTTGAACCTGGTCTCAGAGGCGTTTCTACAGGGATCGCAAAGCTCTAAGTTTTGCAAGAAGCCTTACCCTGTCATGTAAATCCCTCCTCTCCCTTGCTGCTGTAGCCAGTAAGCAACGCCAAGATGTTGCTGTTCCCTGTGAGGATTGGCTAAAACTGTGCAGGAGAGGAGTGATTTCTACCGCAAGGTAAGGCTTCTTGCAAAACTTAGAGCTTTGCCATCCCTGTAGAAACGCCACTGCCTGGTCTCATCTTACTCTGTAGAAGAAGAGCACTTGATGATATGGTTTAGATCCAACTTCCTCACTGCCTTCCTGCTGTGCTTAAAATTGAGGTCATGATTTCCAAATATTCATACCTCGTTTCAGCTCCAATTCCTGCTTAAATTAAATGAAACTTTGGCAAACTGGCTTCCTTTCTATGAATTTCTAGTTTGATCACATTGTACATGTCAATGCCCTTATTTATCTCCCAAAGAGTTGACATTACTAAAGGTGAATTATTACATGTTGATGTATGCTTTTAAGGATATTGTATATTTAATCACCTGTCTGGTGTCCTCCAGACAGGGAACAATGTCACCCTGCTTTTTACTGTCATGGGTGCCCCGCCACAATATCACAGACCTTGTGCTTAAATTCTTTACTTTGAAGTAAGTCCCGTTTACTTTATTGGCATTTAATTTGAGGAAAATGTGGCTGTGATTGCAACCTTATTTTTGTGAGCGAGAGAGAAAGCATTGTGCTTGCAACTTCCTCTGGACAACTAATCTTTGGCGCAATTTTATATTGTGCAGAGTCCTATTATACAGAGTCCTGGCACTCCTTTCAGAGCATTGCTTTCATCTCATTCTTACATTAGGAAGCTCTTTGAAGGGTTAGAGAAAGATAGTAATTTGAGAGAGAACAGCACCAGGCAAAACACTTCTCGGGTTTTTGCAACAATTTCTCACCATGTGTGCTCTGAAGAGCTTTGTTATCCAAATGGCTCAAGGCTGTGCAAGCAGCAATCTCAAATACTCTTCACTTCTGTCCAACGAGCAAACAGGTTGTTCCCGCAGCTCATTGAAGTGACCTGGGATGAACGCAGAAGCAGAGTTCAACTCACAGCTTATATTTTGAAGCAGAAGTTCAAAATGGGTGCCGTTGTTTTTTAAGCATAAGAATTCTGTAGTGCAGTGGTTCCCAGACTGTGGGTCAGGACCCACCACTGGGCCACTAGCCAATTTCAGGTGGGTCACAAAGCACTTAGGGCAGCCATATTGAAAATATGGGAATATGGGATGCTGGAAAGGGGGAGGGCTGTGTGGTTGTTTTGCTTGTGTCAAGGTTGTAAATAGGCTTTTTTCTTTCTGATTCATTTTGCCATTGGAAAACGGCTGAGAAATAACCCCATTTATTGCTGCGTTCTCAGGAAAGCAGCAGGCTCTGGCAACACAGTGACAGCACTTCTGGCCATGCCGTAACTTCTGGTGGGTCCTGGGCAGATTGCCATTCTAACAAGTGGGACCCGGTGCTAAAAAGTTTGAGAACCACTTCTGTAGCGTACACAGTAGTATTTTTATTTATGTACTTACTTCTTTTAATATGTCCCTCTTCCAAAGAACTCCAGGTGGTGCTTTTTATTCTCACAACAACCCTATGACGTAGGTGAGGCTGAGAGATAGTGACTGGCCCAAGATCACCTCACAGCTGAGCAGAGATTTGAACCTTGATCTTCCAGGTCTAATTCCAGAACCATGACACCTCCAATAAAGTGTGGAATACTTTCTTGGAAAGCCAAACGCAGTATGAGTGGTCCAGAAGACGGCATTGACTAGATGTCAAGAGGCTGGTGCTGATTAGCCAGAACGCACTGCTCTCATTGGCTTCAGTTGTTGTCAAAACAACTCAATAGAAAAAGTGCTGTAACGTAACAGTGTTAGAGGCAGCATTATCAAAGATATTAGAATAAAGTTTAGTTCCAATGTATTATGTCCCAGACAGGGCCCGAGCAAGAGACCAAAAGGAATTACCATAGTAAAGCTACTGTACTGAATTTTTACCAGTGAAGAATTCCAGTTGGACTGCTGGGGTTGGGGGGAAGGTATAGCATGTCTCTCTGAACAAAATGCCATCTTGAAAGTGCTCCCCATCCTTTTTTACGTTTATTCATGCCCATTGTTTCCCTTCTCTGCTGTTTCTGCAGTGCCATTTTAAAAATCAGAGATCAAGCAGTGCTGTCATGACGAAATGGTTATGATAGCAAAAGGCTATCCTGATACCATGTTACCTGTCCAGGTTGGCTACAGAACCATATTAATAGGTTCCTATGAATACACCTGTTCCTTAATTTGGAGTTGCTGAATATTGTTCAGTCTTGGAATACATCTTTTAACGCAATGTCAAGTCTGTGTATTTTAAACCTTTCTGGGGACATCCAAGGATGCTTATGATTTGTGACTTTCTCTTTTTTTCAAGAGTCAGGTTTTTATTTTATATCACTAATCAGGATTTATTAATTTCCCATTTTACTCTAGTTCATGGTGAAAACAGGATGTCAAAAAGGCAATGTATGTGTAAAAGTAGGAAGGAAGACATGAGAAAGGCATTAGGAAAGCAGGCATGCCTCTGAACATGGAAACCCACCACTGCTTTCTGAACCTTTATCAGAGACACTTCCTGGAGACTTTAACAATTTCTCTATACCTTGAGGACTAGAAACATGCATTAAAAAAAATTGACTTCAAAAAGAATAAGATTATATGCATGTCACACAAATATGCTCTAAAACTCATAGTTAAAATAATTCAATTCAGACTTAAAGGCCCCATGATTATAAGTGAAATGGATGTCAGAATGAATATGATTGTTATTGTGTATTATTACAAGGGTTTGCTTTTCCAGTAGCAAAAGTGCCACACTTTTGGTTTTTTTCACTCTGCAGAGAATGATGAGATCTTCAATTTTCCACATGTTTATACTAAGCATGGTGGCAGTGGATGTTATTGTTGCTGCAAGCAATTATTACAAAGGAGAGACTTTTAAGAGCCAGTATGATGAATTCTATCTTGCGGAGGTGAGTGCCGTGAAATTGTCAGCAATTTTTCTGTAAGAGAAAGTAAGTGAACCCAGGTGAATGTCAAATAATTTTAAATCTGCCATTTAGTGTTTAGTTATTATTCATAAGGCATGGTAAAATTTATTTATTTATTTGTTCAGATTTTCTGACAACGGCTGACAAGTCTGCTGTACAGCTTTCAGAAATACAATTTTCTCAAACTAAATGTCAGCAATAATGAGCTATGGCAGGCAGATACTGCCAGCAGGCCACGTTGGGCTCAGGTTTTTCACAGTAGGACTGGAGCATATCCATAAAAATTAGGTTAAACTCATATTGAACCACAAAGATAACCAAAGGTCAGGAAATTAACCTTTTGAAATACACACACACACACACACACACACACACACACACACACACACACACA
>JAJKFI010000194.1:102870-129884 GCA_029204185.1 Lerista edwardsae | reverse complement strand
CTCTCTCTCTCTCTCTCTCTCTCTCTCTCTCTCTCTCTCTCTCTCTCACACACACACACACACACACACACACACACACACACACACACACACACACACTGGATCTCTTTCTCCCCCCCACACACACACATTCAGATTGTAGTTGGCGATCTCTCCCCCCTCCCCCAGGCTTCGAAGAGGGTGCTTTTATCGCGTGAATCAGAGGTGGAGAAAAGGGATCATTTCTGAAGATCAGAAATGGAGAAAAAGTGCTGCTGCTGCTGCTTTTTAATAAAACTTAGCTTTAAACTTGAAATCAAGGTAGAAGACATAAAGAATGTATTATAGACCTTCTGCACTTCCACCTGGCCTAGAACAGTCCAAAACTGAAAACACACCAACAAGTACCTCTCGAAAGCACAGAGAACGAGCATCTGCCTGTGTTGCTCTTACAACTTTGGCTGGGAGGAGAAGTTCAGAACTCAGACACAGGCAGGGAAACAAAAGCCACCGGGTGCCTTCGCTCTTGCCGCGCCCCCCCCCCGCTGCAGATTAGCTGTAGGAGAAGAGGGTCACAGCGAAAGAGAATGGAGTGGGGAGGGTGGCCCACTGTGCGCATACAGCTCAGGACGCAAAACGGCAGAGATTAGCGGAGGGAAAAGGGAAGGCGCCGAGATCTCACTGCACTCGGCCTCAAACAAGGTCACAGGAACAAGGTCTAAAGATGGGGGGGGGAGAAAAGGGAGAGAGAGAAGGAACTACCTCCCTGCCACCTGAGCAATTCCTTCCCCACAGTCCCTCACCCGACTCCTCCTCAGAGGAACGTCCTTTCCTTCGCCCTCCCCGAAATAGCAGGAGAAGAGCACAACTGGACCCAAGCTGCTGAGGAAGAGCGGAACAACCCAAATAGCCCCTACCTCCGTGAGTGCGTCTCCCCCCTAACGGACCCCCATCCACTCAGGCGGGAAAGCTGCTACTCACTCCATCGCCGACTCATCACCTCTTCTATTGGACAACAGCAAAAGCCTCTGTTTTCTAATGGGTTTACATCGTCGTCTATCACAATCCACGAACCTTGCTATTGGGCAATAAAGGGATAAAGGCCAGGGTCATGGCTTCATTTAACCCAATCAGCATGTCAGTGGCTCTGAATGACTGGCGGGCCGGGTAAATGACCTTGGAGGGCCGCATCCGGCCCACAGGCCTTAGTTTGAGGACCCCTGACCTAAATGCTAGGACAGCAACAGGTGATTTTTATAGTCAGGCTCTTTTCTCAGTCAACCAGCTGTTAAACCAATGTTCGAAGATTCAACCAGGAACAAGCTGAAAAAATAGGTGCCTTTGAAAGGAAAGGAAGTAGACAACTAGGTGAAGGAATGGGGCATTTGCGTTGGGGATTGATTTTCTGAGGATCAGTGTCCAGGCCTGGCTGAGACTCCTTTTTTCTATTCTTATTGTCATGATGTGTATAGATTTTGATGGCATTTCAAAATCCCTGTAAAACATAGTTTGATTTATGAACATAGTTTGAGTACTGGACACAGGGTCAGCTTTGACCAGAAGCTGGTCCTTGCGAGGGAACAACAATACTGAGCACAAATGTACAGGGAGGCCATCGAAATCTATCAACATCACGACAATATGAATAGAAAAGAGGAGGCTCTTAGTCTCAGCCTGGACACCTAGTGTGTTTGTAATGCTGTATCATAATAGTTCTTAGTATGCAATTTTTTAATTTACAGATTTAACACTGATTTTGCAGGTATTAATGTTTGTTTTGATGTTGCTGTACTTAACAACTGTTACTGTTCTCATGACTTTACCCATTTCAGTGACTGAACTGTATTTATTTTTATGTCCTTTAAAACCAACAACTGTTAAGTAAAGTGGCCCAATCTGATGATGGCCACCACATTCCACCCACTGTCCTGGTGGAGAGGACAATCCAAAAAAGTGAGAATTGCCTTGCAACCCAGTTGACACATCACCGCATATGGGACTCGGCAGAGCTACACCAGTTCTGTTGTTGGAATAGTGCTGCTGAGCCACTGAAGGTGTTTTCCAGCTCATGAAGGGCAGTTGGGATCCAGCTCATCCCACCCTATCCAACTCCGCTTTCCTCGCCATTTCCTCCTCTCCAGTGGCAGGTTGTGTGGCAGCTGGTCTGTGCCCTGTTGGCACTGGGACATGGCTTTCCAGTGTATGGCATCTGTGTAGCACTTCGAAGCAAGTGGGTTTACAGGACAGTAGGACCATTTTTGTGCTGGCATACCTGTTAGCATGTCCGTGTTTGTCAGGGATAGGACTGAGGTGTAAAAAAAAAGTGTTTAAGAAAAAATTAAAAAGCAAAAAATGTAGCTCTGAATCAACTGTGATTAGCTGAAGTCCTCGTCTTTGATGGAAATTGGGGTGAAATGGGAGGTAACAGGCTATAAATCTGAAACCAGATGAAAGCGCCTACACTGAATTTATCTGTAACTCAAGAGCTCACCTACGATTTCAGGATCAGAGCTCAGTGTTGCAGTTTCACACCACACACTCCAGAACTGGTTGAAACTGGCATTCCGTCTCTCCGTCTTCAAATCAGATAGAGCACCTGCGTGTCCTTGAGGTAGTCAGCTTCCCAGCTTGTTAGTGCAATCTGCTACACAGTAGCTGAACTCCCTTTAGTTAGTGTAACATAAGCAGGCAATGTTTCTCACGGGAAGCGCTGGCTAGCAAACATCCACTTTCTCATGAGATCATGATGTTCAAAGGGCCACCCCATTGGTTAACATGGGGCACAAGGGTCTTCAGGTATCCACCTACCAGATATACTCTAGCTGCACCCTTTGTTCTTGTGTCTGTTCCATGTGTGCGCACTGAAACTGAGAATGTAACAACATGCGTTGAAAAGCCGCTTGTGCGCGGCAAGCCTTCGCCGGCTTTCGCTGACCGGCAAACAGAACTTCTTGCTTTCTGACTATCGCTACTGTAACCAATAAAAGACTTTGTTATGGAAATGTAGCGATCTCTTCGTTTCTTCGCTCCGCTCGCGCGAGGCAAGCGCTGAATGGGTCCACAAGCCCCCAACTCTGCTACAAACAATCCAAACAAACAACACTCAGGCAGGCAGATCCTTGTTTGAAAATGTAGCCCCATTGATCAGCACTGCAGAATCCCTTTTAATCCTCACCAAAGCTTTTTCTTACAAATATATTGTAACTATAATATACTAGGGAAAACAAGGGAAAACCTCAAGGAAATCAATGAACCAGAATGTTTGTTACTTTCTTATTCAACATACGGTACTTAACATCAGGAGGTTCCTTGAAATAAAAGATTCTGTGTGAAACTGGTTTGACATCCTACAAGTAAGATCAATAATCTCCTTTTTCCTTGCAGGTGCTCCGAGTAGTCCGACTTATAAAGATTTCTCCTGCGCTGGAAGACTTTGTATATAAGATTTTTGGACCTGGAAAAAAGCTTGGTAGTTTAGTTGTATTTACGGCCAGCTTATTAATTGTAATGTCGGCAATCAGTTTACAGATGTTCTGTTTTGTGGAAGAACTAGACAGGTTCACAACATTTCCAAGGGTAAGTGTAAAAAACACACACATATCAGCTACATTGCTGTTGCTTCTTTACAAATGTCTGTCTATTCTCGCTTCATTAGCAGTAGCTTTTAAGGAAGTGCAGAAAAGAACTCTGTTCTTCCTCTGCATTGGCTGGGCAGGTTCTCACTTCTGTTGCTTTGTGGAATGTACTCTGTAAGGATGTGCAATGCCTTTTGATTACCTGATTCATTGACTTCGAAATTATCTACTGCTTAGCATCCAAATGGTCACCTAAGTCAGAATGTATGTACAGGCATGCCCTGGTATCCACTGATTCGGCATCCATGGTTTCAGTTATCCATGGATAATGGGACACCTATTAAAAAGATAAAGGTCTCCCCACAACTGCATGGTCAAGTTGTGACCGACTGTAGAGGGCAGTTCTCATCTCCGTTTCTAAGCCTGAAGAGCTGGCGTTTGTCCGAGGACAAGCTTTCGTGGTCATGTGGCCAGCATGACTATACGCCGTTGCGCACAGAATGCCATTACCTTCCCACTGAAGTAGTTCCTATTTATCTACTTGCATTTTTACGTGCTTTCAAACTGCTAGGTTGGCAGGAGATAGGCAGGAGTTAAACAGATAGGGGAACATTAAACAAATCTCCTTTTTTTACCTTGTTGCTGCAAAACCACTGATGATCCCCTACCTTTAAAAAGGCATCGCCAGTATCCACAGTTTTAGGTATCCATGGGTGTGGGTGTGTAAAACGGAACCTCAGCGGATACTGGAGCATGCCTGCACTTACCTTGTATACAATTTGTATCCAAACTAACATGAGCTGAAGCTTGAGCCAGCCGCTCCATGAGGCTGAGTCAGGGGCAGCAGGTTGGTAGGGAGCATACACCTCAGTGCACCCACTTGCCTCCCCCATGTCTCTTCCTCCCACTACTTGGGCTGGAAAATGAAGACAGTGCAGAAGAGGAGGTACAGCAGTGGTGTCATCTACTCACCAGTAGACGGTACGCTGGGCGGGACTTAGCGTGATCGACAGCCCGTCCACTCACTTCCGCTTTCTTCACGCTCCCCGTGTGGCTTTCCCTCGCCTCGGAGGGAGCGCCTGCTCGCCAGGGGGGATGGGTGGGGGCGTGCCGGGTGCCTGGGCGAGCAGGTGCCCCCTCCGAGGCGAGGGAAAGCCGTGCGGGGAGCGCGAAGAAAGCGGAAGTGAGTGGACGGGCTGTCAATCACACTCAGTCCCGCCCAGCGTACCGTCTACTGGTGAGTAGTTGACACCACTGAGGTACGGAGGAGAGGAGAGTGGTGGACTAGAGTGTCAAAGATAGCCAGAACTCTACCCCAACACTCCTCCACACTTCTACTCTGTCTCCCTCTTTCTTTTTCAGTCCAGGTAGTGGAAAGAGCAGAGACTGGCACATCACCAGGTAAAGAGGGAATAGCATTTGACATGCAGCCTGGGGCATCAAGAGATCTCAGGGTAGTTTTGTCGGAAGAAAGCTCAGAAAGGATATTTTTCTGCCCCTCCTCCCTTCTACTACACTCCCCCACAGCTGCTTGAAGAGTCACTCTGAGGATTAGGGACCTCTCAAGACTGGAAATCATATGGCACAGGAAGACTAAAGGAACTGAAACTGGCTGGATCCATGCGCCAGAGCACAGGGGTACCTGGCTGTTTTCTAGTCTGATAAATCATATGGCTAAATAAGGCTCATGGCAAACGTTTGGGCCACATTTTAACAGTCCATTGCAAAGCAAATGCTCCTGTGGTCATGTAAAGATACTAAGAGTTATACAATTGGTTGTAAACCATCAGTGCTCGTATTTTGTGTCATGAACAAGCACTGATAGTTTACAACCAATTCTATAGCCAATTCCAACTATTCTTAATTGCTGTCTATAAAAGGCCACTGTGATAGGTGGTGTATTATTGAAACTTTGATTTAAGCACATTACGATATCCGCTAAAACAGTTTCTCTTAGCCCCAATCCTGTTAGGCCCTTTCACTTCTGTAACTAGTGTTCTGATAGTGCAAGGTCTTTTGCAGGAACATGGGCTGCCATAAACAGGCCGGGGCACAACACACACAGCAATGGCTCCAGAGGCTACCATTGGCACAGGCAAGCAGAGATATGTCATGGGCAGGGAAAGGGAGGGTATGGGGAGTTTCAGGGAGGACTTGGGGGAGGGCAGGGGAGAGGGAATGGTGGATAGTGGCACTATTGTGCACCAGATCTCCCCTCCCTCCTAAGCTTCCTTACCCCTTTTACGGCCTCAGACATACACCAGCAAAATGGTTGGTGTATGTCAGAGGAGACTTATAGGTGATCAGGCAGTCTACCAGGGGTAAGTGAAAATATTTTTACTACTGTACCTCCTGATGACTATCCTGTTGCTCTGCCATCTTGGCTGCAACAGCACCAATGATGGGGGATAGGATTGGGCAGCTTGTCTGGTATTTAACTTTTCCCCTCAGTTGAAAAAAGGCCCTGTCTGACTTTCCAAACCATATATTTAACATTTGGCTTAAATAATAGTTGGTATATATTAGAGTGAAAAGCAGAAATGCATCAGACATTGGTTACTAATGTAATTAGTGAAGCCTGCCGCTTTGAATGAAAGTTCTGCAGTTTTCATAATAATTTGCTAGGCTGAGTTTATGTGAATTCGAACCAATTCATTGGTATGAGTGAGTCAAAGCCACTTTTTCATTATTACTAGTTTTAGTGAACAAATGATGGTCAGAGCAATTATTGCAATGAATAAGGAAGTGCAATAGTCATGTGTAAAAAGAGTTAAAGCACCTATTTTTAATTAGGTCCCAGGGTAGAGAATGTGGGGTGGCAAACAGGAGGCAACAGAGTATGTGCTTCATTATTCTACCATTCTGGACAGCCTGACGAAAAGAAAATGCAAATGAAGGTTTTTTTTTCTAACATTGAGATGAGGCATTTTAAAAATAAACATATTGATATAATTCAAGAAGCTTATGATCTTGAATGCGGATGGCCCTTTCTTGCCCTAATATAAGAAAATCACTGGTTCCAGATAGCAAAGCAAATTCTTCCCACACACCCTAGAGTCATTGCATTCTCATCTAATATTACTAGTCTGCTACAGTCAACATTCTTAACATCTTACAGAGTAATGTGAGTAGGAAAGAAAGGGGCTATCTAAATTTAAATACCAAGGCAACAAAATACTGTGTTGCTGAAAGACATATAAAATCATAAATGATGATTATGATAATACACCTGTAGAGTGGTTCCCAAATAGATTTGTCAAGGGCTCTATTAAGAGATAATGTCCTTGTTGAGATGCCTACTGCCTTGGTCTGAACATCAAGGAGCTCACTAGTCCTTTGAGTCATATTGTTTGAGTCACGTTCCCTTTTCTTTTTGCGTCATGTTCTCTTCTGTCTCTTTTAGCCTATGGAATTACAAGCAGGGTCTGTCTTTTTTTTTTCTTATAAAAACACTGTTGATATAAGTGCAGAATAAAGGACCAATATTTTTATAAGTTTCAGCAATCCCTGATAGCAGTCTCCTAGTTCAGTAGATATATTATCTTAGGCTGGATGTATCAGTGTACTGTACTAATGTAGTAGTTCCCACATGTTTTAGTATTGGGACCCACCTAGAAGACTGTTTCACTTTACCAGCCACTCAAGCCTCTGTGGCTATAATGGTGATTGGGCAGCTGTGCTCACCTCCAGTAGCTGGTTGTTGCACCCTTGATTCACATAGCCTAATTACCCAGTCAGTTTTGCGACCCACCAAAAATTGGGTCATGGGCCATGGATCCATAGTTTGGGAACCACTGCACTAGGATATTGTAGTGGAGTCCTGATGTGGTAGAATTGTCAGTATGGAATTACATTTTGAATGTTACCCTACTTTTAAAAAAGTACAGAAACTAACACAGTGGAGAAACGAATGGATTAGAACCTTTCTCCCTGATTTGCTATTTTTTTATTTCCAGGGAAGCATTCAAAAACATTTTTCCCACCTGCAGTTTAAAGTGATATAGTCCAGTCTATCATCTCATTCTGTCACATGTGCAAGTCTAGACTTCATTTAACAATAAGCAGTGTGCATCCCACTGGTGCTTATCTTGTAAACTTGGCCCTGAAGTCTGAATTTACGTTTGCTTGTATACCACTACCCTCTTAGCAGCTCAGCTACCACAAGCAGAATGCTAAATGTGCGCGCAAGCCTTTAATTATGGGTCTTCAACTCTGTAGTTCATGCCTACAAAGATGTGAACCATTTCAGGTCACAGAAATATATGTCCCTTTGTCATGATGTAGTGATAGTGTGGCACTGGACAACACTGAGACGTTGTGCAAAGGAGTCAGGGCATGTGGCCAGAAATACTCAACTAGTCGTAAACTGACTGTAAGCTTCACTCTCTGTGAGAAAAAGGAGGGAGGAAAATGGTTTGACTTGGGCACAGGAAACACCATATTGAGCTGCCCTGTATGAAGTGCACAGTAGCTGGCCGCTAATGAAGAACAAAAGTAAAATGGCAGTCACAGGCTCACAGGGTACCTTTTGCTGCTTTCCCCAGAGGCTCAAAAGCAAGTACACTTAGTCAAATGAGAACAATTGATTACCATGTCCATTAATGTCACTAAATGAGAAGACTAGAACTAATAGCAGCACAAGCACTGCAGGAGCATTGTGGGTTTTTGAAAGAAAAAGGGAGAAAAAGGCAGACAACCTTCAATCCCTAATGCCTCTAAATTGCATGCTTTCACATGGTTACCTGACAAACAGTAAATAAGTAGAAGCTTATGGTTGCTATGGTTACCAAATAAGTACAGCATTCTCAAGTCCATTTTTGTCTTCTTATGTGGTCTGACAGATTTGTTTTCAAGTTATCATGAACCTCTGAAAGGGACTTTGGGAATTATTTTTACTAATTTTGTTTATCATTTTGAAGTCATGCCCAGCTAAAGAAAATGTCCTGCACCCTAAAAATATTTTATTGGTATTTGGATGCACTGCACACTAAAATAAAACCATATTGATTGTATGAGGGCTCTTTCCTAGAGAGCAAAGGCCATTGGGCCAGTAGCATAGCTGGATGCAGATAACTGGGACTAGGTGACATGATTATGTCCCCCATGTCATCCTGTCATGTCCCACACCTGTACGGTCACCCCGTTCGCCACACAGGCATGGCTCCATCCGCTGCCAGGCGTGCAGGCCAGGTTTGTGGCACTCAGTGTGCAGCACAAATAGAAGCTGTCACGTATACTCAGCAGAGATAGTGGAAAACCACCACTTGCAATGAGGGGCAGCTGGCCTCCCTAGTCGCTGCTTAGCTATGCCACTGCAGTGGAATGAGACCAAAAATGAGAGTTCTCCTTAAGTTCTCCTTGTCCTTCCATTATGTGTAGTTCCTTATGTTGTGTCCTGACATTTGCTTCTCTATTCTTGCTTCATTTTACTAGCTGATACTAGCAGAGGAAGGGGAAATGCCCAGTGTAATTGCATCATGGGACATGTGGTCCTGTATGCTATGGAACAGAAGAAGTCAATATGGAGTTATGATGTGACAATTCTGTCTTCCTTACAGCATATTCTTCCTTGGGTTCTTCCTGCATGAACTCTGAATTTGGCAATATCAAAATCCTTCCACCTCCCCACCTCCTCTACACTAACATTGGACGTTATCTCTTTTACAGATCGAAAAACAACAACAACAAAAAATATTTTTTTAAATACTAAAATCCCCCTAAATTTCTGAAAAGTATTTTAATATGTATTGATGTGTATACAGTACTAAGGGACTCTCTATTTGACTCTGATCTCTCTGAAGAGCTTCTATTTGACTTACAAGCATCAGTCACTAACATTCAAAATAAAAAAAATTAAAACTCACTTATTTTTTATTCCTATGATATGAATTAATTCAAAAATTCTCATTTGCATAAATCTTCAGGTCTCATTTTCACAGCTGTTAGTTCTGTCAGCTAGATAGCTGCATTTTAGATTCATTTTAGCATAAAAAGTGAAAAGTGTACCTTTCAACTAAAAATATCTTAGCCTGAAAGAAAGATTGCTACTTGCTGAACTTGAAATCACTATACACTGCCATATTACTTTCTTAAAATAAGTATTTTTCAATAGGGGAAATGTTAATAATAGAAAAGATTTCAATTCTGTTGAGATACCATTTGAATGAAGCATATTTTAAATGGAAGGTTTGGTTTTCATTGGAATGAAAAGGTTAGCTAGCTTTTGTTTTAACATAACATTTATTCTTGCTAAAAATAAATGAGGTGGCATAGAACATGAGTGCCATTTATCTGCCATGAAGACAGAACTTAGAAAGAAAATGTTCTTTTTAAGTGAGGCACTGTAATTTTAAGTGATTCAGATGCAAATACAATAGAAGTGCTGAAAAGATCAAATGAACTTTAGCTGTTCCCATCTGTACATAGTCACCCTGATTAAGGTAAACTTGCTTAAATGTGGTGGTAAAATTTTGGTTGCTGAATTTTGAGATTAAGTTAGTCCTCACAAATGTTGCCATAAATAAAACCCTAAATTCATACCAAATATGGTATTCTTTTTGTGCCATTTGTAATGGCAATGTGTACTGAGTTGTCTACATTCACCTCAGTTACAGATCACAGAACAGGACAAAATATATTGTTGATTTGCTTTGCTCCTTATTATAGTTTCAGCGCAATCCTGTTCATGCTCACCCATTAAGTTCAGTGGGGTTTACTTTAAGATACATGTGCATTGGATTGCAGGCTTAGACACATCTCTGGTTTGTGTAGTAAAAGAGATAAGAAGGATATGAAGGGCCAAATTGCCATATCAATGATCCAAAGAGCAATCTCCGCATGATGTGTGTACACTTGTTCATAATTTGTTCTTAATTTTATTTTATTCAGAGTTTACTTTTCAGAAATTATCTCAACAGAATTCACATACTGCTACTTAAACCTCTCCCAGTCAAAACACTAGTTTGGGGAGTTGGCATAAGAGCTCTTGAAAGGAAAGAAAATGATGTACAAATTCTCCATATGTCTCATTTGTGAAGTGCTTGGGATTTGAGGAGTTTAAAGCATATGTTGGAGGTTCTGTTGAGAACGATGAAAAGGAAAGGTGCCAGAAAAATCCAAATGTGCACACATGTGGTGCATGCATCTCTTTGAATCATGACCATATTATTTTAGCATTGTGCTTAGCATATCTCCTAACATTTGTTCCACATGCATTGCATTTTATTAATCATGGACTGACAATGCACTCTTATGTATGTTTGCTCAGAAGTAAGTCTTATTGAATTTAATGGGTCTTGCTCCCTAAAAAGCATGCATAGAATTTCAGTCTGAAAGATGATTAGAACTATTCCAGTATCACCCTTTTGATGAGCAGGCAATGGGGGAAAGCTGGCTATTGAGAGCTTGAAGATGCTGAGAAACATCAGATAAAATACTGTGAAAAGTAAAGATGACTCTCAGTAAGGAAAACAAACATGGACTGGTTATTGCTCTCAGGGAATAGTAGCATGAACCAATTTTGTGGGAAATCGTCATATTAACTTTGACCCTTTTCCCACAGGAAACTCGATGATGCAAATATTTCCTACAATTTTTAGTCTTAACCCAAGTCCACAGTTTGCATTTGAATAAGAAATCAGGCTTCTGCTGTACTGAGTGAATTTCTGATGAAGATAGATTGGTCTCTGAGCTGTACACTGTATCTTCTTCATTGATGTGGCAGAGAAAGATAATCCAACACAGTTTTAGCAGATCCCTGCATTACCTTGGACTGTATAGAAAGGAATTTGGATATTTCAGGAAACTTGGCTGTGACTAGGCAGAAGAGTGCTTAAAGGTGGCATTGTAAAGTGCAATGTTGTTCAACATGGTCACAGTTTTTCTAAAGAGAGATTCAAACTTCCTTCCATTCAGCCACATGTTTCTTACTTATAATTATCACAAAACATATGTAAACATAGAAAGATGCTTGGTTCCCGAAGAACGTACTAGCAACATCAGAACACATCAGAATAGTTCAAGAAACAATGAATAATCTGCAAAAGTTAAAAAGTCTTGCTAGTTTCTTCTAAGCAAGCCAAGCCCTGAAGTCTTATGACGTTTCTAACACAGAATTGCAGGTTAATTTCATAACTTACCTAGAAACAATGGACCATATTTTGGCTAACAAACTTATCATGGTATCAACAGTCAGTGCTGGTAGTAGGTTGAAATGATTTGTTTGCTTATGTCACACAAGTATAATGAGCTGGTATTGTGTGTTTGATTTTCTTCTCCTGTAGGCTTTTATGTCAATGTTCCAGATTCTTACACAGGAAGGATGGGTAGATGTGATGGATCAAACTCTTAATGCTGTTGGGCATATGTGGGCACCTGTTGTTGCTATTTATTTCATACTTTATCATCTTTTTGCCACTCTGGTAAGTTGCATACTTTGATTTTCAAACACGTGTTTGAAATGTGTTTCATGTTGGTGTATATGCAATGGCAGAAATAGATGTTAATAATAATAGTAGTAGTAGTAGTAGTAGTAGTAGTATTTATATACCACCTTTCTTTGGTCATTAGATTGCTCCTCTGACTGTAATTCAAGGTGGTTTACATAGGCAGTCTTTATTTCTCTAACCCCCTAAGGGGTTTTTATAAATTACAAAGATGTTCTGTCTTTCAAGAACTACAACAACATACAGATGGAACTTTCGTGGTCTAGTCCTTCTTTCTGGCCGCATGATTGCCTTCTTGCTGGCTGATAGACTGTTTCTCTGCTCCCACCAAAGAAACAGTTGGCCCAGCACAACTCCTCTCTCACAGGCAGCTGGAGACAGCTCAGCCCTTATCAGTCGCAAATCTCAAGGTCTGCCACTCACGGAAGCTTCCTGTGATCTCGAACAGGCGACCTTCGGATCTTAGCTTCAGGCAAACGGAGGCTTTAACCCTCTCGACTAAACTTTTCTCGACTACTTTTCTTATGCTCACAACACTAGTGATCACATTGGGCTGATCAAACTTATGGGGTGAATCAGCAGGTAGGAAGAAGTCCTTAAATTTTCCACTGCAATGTATTTAATCCTGAGCACCTGTCTTCCAGGTTTCTTCTGCTAGTGTCCTCCAAGCAGTGTTACATCTTTCCCTTCCATGCCACTCCCCAATATTTCCTGGTATAAAAACTGCCTTGAAGGGTGGATTTGTTGAGTTAGTAGGAACAGGAAGGGTTAAGCACACCTCCCTCCCACTGATCTTCCCCTGCAAGAGCCGCTCTTCATCCCTGCATTCCTGTTATGAGATTAGGAGCAGGTGTATGTCAGTATAACAGCCTATTCAATCCTGAGTTGCCTTCCTCCTGCATACTGCCTTTGATGAGCATATTAAGCTGCTTTATATTGAGTCAGATCATTGGTTCATCTGTGTCCATTTGACTAGTAACAACACTCCTGCGTAAAAGGCATGTGCTCTGCCAATCAGCCACAGACTGCAGCCTTTCCTCTTAGCTTCATCAAACAACAACCTCTTAAGGCAAAGATACTTGCAAAAAGCAGCTGGCTATTATATGCACAGAATGCCTTTCAGAAGGATTTCCCCAGTGAACAAATAGTCTGGAAGCGCTGATCACCAGTTTCTTTGTTGATCAGCAATGAACTGATGTTTCTTAAATTGTGCACACAACTCTGTGTACACAAATTCACAAGGGGGACAAAGCCATATACTTTCCCCCTGCCCTCTAAGATTGTGGGGAGGCTCTGCTCTGCCTGACATCTTTTGCCTAGGTGAAAACAGTCAGGCCAAGGGACAGAGCCTTCCTTTTGGTGTTAAAGTACACCTGCTGCAGTATGTACTTCCAAAAGACATCTACCTTGTTACATCCCTAGCTGCACTTCGTCAGCAAAGGAAAACATTATTACTTTTTAAAGCTTTTCCCAATTTTCATGTTCATCCCTGATCCCGACCTCCATGTAGGGCCACACGGCCCTACACAGAGGCCCTTGCCTCTGTGCTGGCTGAATAGCTGATGCAGAGGTGAGTAGACTGCTCGCCTACCCATGCCCATAGCGTGGAGAAGGCCATTTCTCCCCCGGAGCCTCCCGTGGCTGCCTAGCTGCTGCAATAGCTGCCTGGCTACTGCTGCTTGCTTGGACAGCTGGGCAGCTTAGGATTGTGCTGTCAGTCCCTAGCAGATCCATTTCCCCCAGTAAGGGAAATGATTATGTTGTGCTGTTTGCACATGGAATCTTGCTTCTGGGCGTGGCTTGTCCTTGCTGGATTTAGGCACCAATGTTCATAATGTGTTAGACTCAAGACTTCAGCCCTACAGCATCTGAGGGTGGCCAGGCTTTGCAGTGACACAACAGGAGGTTTTAAACAAGGCCTTGCACTCTCTCAATTGACCTAATGTTGAAGCTGTTACCTACCAGGGGCATTCTTTCCAGGCAGGGAATTGCGGTGAAGCAGGAACTTGCACTTCTCGTGTAGAGACACTGTGCAGTTTCATTGCACTCTCCCTCTAGCCATAATTAAATTGAAGGCTGATGCATAATAAAGCCTCAGGGCACAGACTGATAATTAGAACTTACTACCATGCTTTCCTGTTGTAGTTGGCACAAATGAGCACACGGGAAATGTCATTACGCTGCAGCATGCTCACTAACCGAACAAACATAACAATTAATACACATTCATATTAAGGGTTTTTTTTCCAAAAGGTTTCTCACTTCTCCTCATGACCTTCTACTGTGATGGATTTAGCCCTTATTACATAAAGGAATAGTCACTTTTCCAGGGTACATTGTACATGGAAATACTATTTTTTCCCTTTTACGTTATGTCTTCTGACAAATTAGATTTGTGAACGCAGCTACTGACTTCCAAGGCCAAGTCAGAGACACGCAAAGCAGCCCCCTCAGCTGTTGAACCGGCCAGTGAACCCATCGATGAAATGAGGCACATCCAAGCATAGTTTTACTTCTTCAGAAACATATATTTTAGTTGCAAGGAAAAGCCAATTAGAACAGTCCAGGTAACAGTCCGAGGTCAGTTTACATTCGGTCAGGATACATACAGCAACAGATGGTTACAGGTGTCTAAACAGTCCAGCAGCGCTTCGCCCTTTCTCTCGCAACCCACACAGAAGGCTCCTGCTCCCTGCCTGTTATCCTGCCTTCCAGCCAATCAGCATAGTGCTGAGTCATGGCTAGGTCTTCGTGCCAAACTGCACGTACACCACTCCAGCATAGGTGCATTTGATCACCTCACTCAGGCCCTGCAGTTTTCCAGAGCAAAAGAAACACCAGCGCTGGTTGCCAGAATCAATCCAAAATCCTAACACTCCTCCTCTTTTGTCTGAAAAACTGCTCACATTCTAACACTTTTTGTGAGCTATACATACACAACACACAGACTTGGCAACATTCTACATATCCCAGTGCATCATTTTAGTACATAGCACCATGCATCCCAAGCAGGATTTATCTTTACAGCACTCCTCTTTTCTTCAGTTTCAGGATACAGCCAGTTGTGCTATCTTACACTGCTGTTGCCTCCTATTCCATCCCACAGCCTCTTAAATCAACTCTCTGGCTGTGCCCACTAGGCTTTACACATGTTTTGCAATCTCACTTTGGTTGAGGGATACATGCCTCAGACACCTCGGGTGTCTCACTTGTTAACCACACCCACATGTTATCCAGTGCATTTAAATTCTTTACACCACGGCCCATCTATTATCTGGCCATGACAGCAAGCCATTACAGATACAGAAGGATGCATATAATAGTAAGGAGCCGGCTGCCGCGTTGCTTAATGGTGGGCTGGTCGTCGAGGAAACCTGACACCGACGTGGGCTACGCCATCATGACCCCTGCCAAACTCACAGGCACAGAAATCAGGGACTCCCTCACAGAAATCATCGCTCCCTCTTTTCTCACGCTTTTCTCTTTTCTCTCTTTTTCCTCACTCTTTTCATTGCTCTTCGAGGGCCTCACGAAATGTGCCTCCTAAAATCCTAAGCCTTCATATAAGTTCCTGGGATGGATGGAACCACCTGGTTCCACTCCACAGCATTTTGGGCAGCACGCAGAATGAAATTGTATCACCTAAGCTGAGTGCTTCTCAGAAGCTAGAATGGGTTCCACAATGCACTCTACATGTGGGAGTATTTTTACCCTTTCCTTTTGCATTGCAAACCTCCGCATACTGGGAGGTGAGGTCACTGATCCTGGATTAAAAAAAAAAAATCTCACTGAGTTGGGCATGGGGATAAATTGGTCTAGTGCAGCTTTAGTAGATACACCAACACTCCTCTTATCCTGAAGGCATGTGATGAAGCAGGGAGTGGCAACAGGATGCTGGTATTCTGCATGTGTTATGTGCTCCCTGAGGTGTCCAGTGGGCCACTGTGAGAAACAAGAAGTTGGACTAGGTGGGCCTATGGCCTGATCTAGTGGTGCTCCTTTTATGTTCTTATCTTCATAAGAAGATGGTTAGTTCAGCCAAGGGGTTAGTTCAGCCAAGCATGTTTTACCAATCCCATCCTGAATCTAGCAAAGGTTTAAGGGACATGTTGTACTCACCCCATGCTAGATCAGAGACCATTGTGTTGTCTTCACATGCATCAGATTCTTGGCTCAAAAGCATCACAGCCTGTATGGAAAGGGAGGCAAAACCTGTCACTTGCACTAGATGCCTCTGTATATTTCTGGAGTAGCCATACAGCCTACTGGAAAACAGTGTGTCCTGACCTCAGTCCAGAAATTTTTCTACCCCCTCATAGTTTCTGCACAGATAACTTGTGCAAGAGGAACTCTGTCCCATCCCTACAAGTTCCATCTTCAGCAACCAGCAATATGGATGTATATGTATATGTTGTTTGGCCATGGATAGTGTTTGTGACATTGCTCGTGACATTACACTGGTACTGCGCTCTTTTCTTTTTTTACAAATTTGTGGTTTGGGAAATAAGTGTTTACCTGCTTTTTTTCCATGAACATTTATGTTGTAGCCAACAAATAATGAAAGGCAATGGAAACCATGATCTCACTTTCTCTCTCTCTCTCTCTCTCTCTCTCTCTCTCTCTCTCTCACACACACACACACACACACACACACAGAGAGAGAGAGAGAGAGAGAGAGAGAGAGAGAGAGAGAGAGAGCATGATTGTCCCATCTAAAACAAGATTCCCCACTGCCACTGCATTTATGCATCCTTCCTACCACTGTGACAGAAATGGGGCTACTACACTGTGGTATTAAGGGGGGAGCAGTTCCTGTTGCTTCAAAAAGAATGACAAATACATGGTGGTGCAATGACAAGTGGATAAAAGATCTGGCAAATGTTGCAGAAAATGATAACTTCCAGCAGTCAGAAAGAGGAGGTGGGGCTAAACGCAGAAGTGCTAATTGCATGCACTTGGAAACCGTGTCTGTAGAGAGCTGGAATGAAATGAATAGCTTTCACAGCTGAAGAATTTAGACTTGAAGAAGAAAAACTGTGTTAGGAGTGAAGTCTGTTATTAAATCCAGAAGGGAATGAAGAAAACAAATAATAAATCGAGGTTTAACTATTCTTTTGTAATGATGCTCTAGATTTGTTTTTGATGTTCGGTGGAAATCTTCATTGTGTGCCTTCCGTTCTCAGCCATAAGGACTGGAAATACCCACAGATTAAACTGCCTTATATTTTGCTGCTACAGCACAACACTTTGATAGAACCAGGCTCTTGGGGAAGAAATAAATGAGAAAATCGATGTATGTTCCAAATCAACATCCTCATTTAGACATTGTGTATTGGGCCTCCCTTATAATAATTGAATACATAGCCTATCCCTTCCCTCCATTTCAGTTGGCTGATCTCAAAATGAGACACATAAACTGCCCAGGAGTGCAGTATTTGCTATTTTCATCATTTTTAATTCCTATAGGTGCTTCTCATACACTCCCAAGTTATTTGTTTAAAGTATTTTTTTATCCTTCCTTTCCCCTCCAATCAAGAGGAGACTTACAATCAAGGAGACTTACAATCAATTTAAATAAAGAGAATGCAATATACAAGCATCAAACTATGATACAAAAATAGGAGCCTCCAATTATGTAATGGGTTCAGTGTGAAAACACACACACACACACACACACACACACACACACACCAAAACCATTCTCTTTGTTTTGGTGGCAGTTCCAACTCTGTGGAATGCTGGCTCCACTGAACCCCATTGAATACCCTATAGAATTTCAGGAGACTTGTGCAATCCGGGGTGCTTGCGTCAGCCCTGCACCATTCTTGCGCCAGCCAATTTGGATGGCGCAGGAGCTGTTCTGTGCAGGGGAAGGCAGGGAGGGAGGAACAGGGTAGGGTGGGCTGGCTGGGGCATACTGGCCCGGGGAGGGGGGTGGAGCTAGATTGCAGCCTAACAACTGCATCCAAACTCCCATCCCCAGACCGTGCGGCCCTGGTTAGGGCCACATGGCATCCTCGGCTCTGCACCTGCTAAATAGAAGGCGCACCTGGCACCTACTCTGGTGTAAGGGCCCTTGCCCCCTGGAGGCTCCAGGTGGCTCCATCCTGGACCGGCTACGGTGTGGGCATGCCGGCCTTGCTATTCCAGTGCACGTTAGGATTGCGCCCTAAAGCCTGTCTTTTTGTTCAGATTTTGGAACAGGGTGAGGGTATACTAGTGGTGGGATTATTAGGCTTCAGTTTGGTTTTGTTGTTATAATACTCCTTACAATTATTTTAGATTGTAGCATTTAATTTAATTGATGTTTTACGTTTATTCCGTAAGATGTCTTAGGGTGCCTTTGTGGAAAAAAGGTGGGATATAACTGTTTAAAAAATAAATAAAAAAGGGGTACAATTCTTTCCCATTTAGCTAGATCTTCAGAAGACTCAATAGAGCTGTGTTTCCACTTTGCTACACTTGCAAGCAAGTGCCATACTAGCCCTCCTGTTCTGCACACACAAGTTATGGGAGTTCCAGAGCTTATGAACTGAATGGAGGTAGAATTGGATATGTATATGGGAACCACACATGAATTCTCATAATGGCCCATTGTACTGCCTGTGCACTGAGAGAGGCAGAGAACCAAAGAACTGTTGAGCCCTTTGAGGATTCCTGCCTGCACAGGTAGTATGCCTGCATGGGAATGGATCATACCCATATTATTTTTTTTCTGCATTGACGAACTCTCATTGATCACAGGTTGGAAGTAGAGCATGGAACCAAGTCCTGCAAAATGCAATGCATGTAAAGTAGATCTTCATTCTAATGTTATTACACAGACCAAAAGCCAAAAGAAAATGAAAGCCTGTCCTAATGTTATTACTGGTAAATTTCCAGAGGAAAGCAGTTTTTGTCATCTGTATTTAATATGGGGTATTTTTAATTCTTTTGTAGATTCTGCTGAGTTTGTTCGTTGCTGTTATTTTGGACAACTTGGAACTTGACGAAGATCTAAAGAAACTTAAGCAAGTAAGCTTTTTCATGTTGGGTACTAATTGCAACAAAGCAGTATTGTGCCCTCATTTCTCAGGGAAAATGCAGATGCAAAACACCTTTTTAGAAAAGTGAACTATACAAGATGCACATAAAGTTTAATAGGACATAAAACACCTCAGTCTAACTCTGAAAATCAGCAAAAGTTATTTCTTTCAGATTTTCTTAGTCTTATTTTAATAAGAAAGTCTTAGTAATATACCCCACCAATAATTTTGTGTTATATAATTACATTCAGTGATTAATTTCATGCAGAATGCAATGAAAGAAGCTGTGTTAAAGTATATGTATTCTATCAAATGTTATAACCAAATAACCAGTAAAGGAAAACACAACTGCCTTATGTAACAAAAGGTTGATTTCTTTAACCCAAAATAGACCAATGAGACTGATTGTTCCAGGAGCCAATGATGTATTATTATGGCATGGCAGAGAAACGATATGGTGTTAGTCTGAGAGCGAAATCCTAACCTGGAGTTAGTCCAGCACAGTTAGGCAGCTAAGTTTGGCCGGCACAAGGGACACCGTAAAGTGCGTTTGGACCACCCTCAGAGTCAAAGAGGCCAGCACACAGACATGTGTCATCCTCCCTGACTCGGAGAGTGGTCCAAACGTGCTTTATGGTGGGCCTTGCAGCCAAACATTGCTGGCCTAATTGTGCCAGCCTAATTCCAGTTTAGCATTACGCCCTTAGATGTGTATCATCAAGATGTCCACTGTTTTTTTGTTGGTTACTGATTTGTTGAGTGATCTCTACTGTTATAAATAAAGTTAATGGGGGTTTCATCAACCCTTGTGATGCCGCTGCATTTAGGGTGGATGTGGTGGCGCTGCAGGTTAAACTGCTGAGCTTGCTGACCAGAAGGTTGAGTTCCACATGACAGAATGAGCTCCTGTCGCTTGTCCCATCTCCTGCCAACCTAGCACTTCGAAAGCGCGTAAAAATGCAGGTAGATACATAGGTACCACTTTGGTGGGAAGGTAATGGTGTTCCGTGCACCTTGGTGTATAGTCATGCTGGCCACATGACCTTGTCCTTGGACAAATACTTCAGCAGAAACAGAGATGAGAATCACCCTCTAGAGTCAGTCACTACTAGACCATTCGGTCATGGGGGAACCTTTACCTTTACGATATTGTAATGTATTCTCTATGATCTGGCACTGGTCCACTACTGAATGATGCAAACCTTAGTGATGCCTCTGGTAGCACCTACAAGTTTCAGACTGGTGATCCTTTTCCTTCTGAAAAGAGTGGATATATATTGTAGGCTGCCTCTTCCACTGAAGTGAATGAGAACACAGAGTGCAATCTTATACCCCCGTTGCACCAGAGCTACGCTCTTGCACCGGCTGAATGCTGTCGCAAACATGCCGTCAAGCACATCCGCAGCAGCATTATGGTGCTGGACCAACGCAAGCAGCAAGCACCAACGCAAGCTGCAACCGTCAGCAGTGCCGGCCTTGCGCCAGTCAAGCGTCGGCAGCGCTTGTCGGCGCAGGGCCTCCACAAGGGTATTCCAGGGGCGTGCTGGGGGTGTAACTGGGTGGCACAGTGTGCAGTGATGGGAGTGGTGACACAAGATGGCTGTAGTGCCAAATCCTAAAGCCTGTCCCCGGCCAGGGCGGCCCCAATTCAGGCCGCTCTGGTCCACGTTCCTCTGTGCCTGCAAAACAGCAGGCGCAGATCCAAGCAGGCTCATAGGGGTAACTGGGACTTACGTGGGTGCAAGCGGAAAACTTCCCCTTGTCCTGCACGTTGCTGCTGCTGCTTTCTAATGGGTTTAGGATGTAGCCCTGTTATGTTGGCATTACTATGTTGGCCTTACTTAGGATTGGGCTGAAGTATCATAAACCACACTGAACTGAGTTCATTTAAATTTATTCCTATTTGAGATGCAGGTTCAGGTATTTTGATGAATTAGCTTGTTCTCTAGATTTGAGAAGGCACTGGAGTATGGTGGACTTTGCATTTTACCATCCCTCTGTTACAAAATGCTATAAAATAAAGGTTCAAGAATTATTTGTATAGCCCTAATATCTCTACATTAAAGTGTGGGGGGGGGGGGGGGGGAATTTTGCTCTAGCATGATGTCTTAGTAACACATTGCTCAGTGCTCTTTCAATTGTCTTAGTCATGTTTCCCCATATTGTAATTAACTATCAGGAATTTTCCATTTAAAGGTATGTTTAGAATGAAAGGAGCTAAAGAATTGTTTCTTTGAAATGGGTGATTGTCCACCTGATTAAGTGACTCAATGAGAAATGTTTTTTTTCCCCTTGAGGTAAATGTGAATCCCTGACTCTGTGCTGATTGCAGTTCTGAGCTATTACTGAAATATTGGTTTTTCTTATCATGGAAGATTTCATTTTTTATGAAAGAAAAAGGTTTTATTTTTTAAAAGAAAAAAATGCAGTGACACTTTGACTTCTCCATAAGAAGGAAAAAAATAGGTGTAATTGTTGCTTTTCCATCAGGCCCATTTTCTTAATGGAAATAGCTTTGCATCATTGTAGGAGGAAATATTGTTCCCATCTGTAATTAAAAAGCTAAATGGATCGCTGGGTGATGGCAGCTAATTTGCTGTGTGCTGATGCTCCAGAAGTGCCATCTGCATACCAATTCAACCTGCATCACCTCAGTTTGCTGGTGTTTGTTTTCATTTCCCATCTGTGGTATCCATAAAGATTGAGGTGAAAAGAGGTTTTCTTTGATAATTAATGACTGTCTGGAAGCCTTTTTAATCAGCATCTTCTAGCCTTTCATTATTTCCAGGGAAACGACCTGCACTACAGTGCTATTGTTACTCGCTTAGGGGTATGTCAAACATCACAGAACTAGCCAAGTTCAACTGCCCACTCATTTACATGCTGGACTGGCAGTGTCTTGACTCATGTCCTACTTGAAAGCTCTTGCAGCTTAAGAAACACAGTGGGTGCTTTTGCAGTCACTGTGGAGAAATCTGAAGTGGCTGCCCAGAACCCACCAAGCAGATGCTCAGTGTTTAGCAGAGGACAGGAAGTATTAACTGTGTTAATTGTAATGTGTTAACTGCATTTATATCAAGCATGAATAAATACTCCCCAGTGTGATATATATTTTCCAAATACGGTTATTGTTCACTGCGTCCTACTTATGAGCTTACTCTCACAATAAGTAGGACCCAGTTACATCTATTCTAGGTATGTTATACAACTGGGCAGCCCAATCGTATCCTCTCCTTCCCTCAAGCCAATGCATTGCAGATTGCCCATGCTAGAAGTCTCCTCGGGGTAAGGGGACATTCATGGGCAATGGGCAACTCAGTCCTGCACAAGCTTTGTAGCTGGCACAAGTCCATGCTATCTCATGTCATTGGATTGGGCCTGGGGAGGGGGTTAAGTCCCGGAATGCATGGCTGCCGCTAATCCTAATCTGATCTGCACATTCTACTGATTCTACATTCTACAGATTCTGATCTGAATCTGATCAGCCCATCTCTCACCCTCTCACCCTTGTTACACCCCCCCTCCTCCTCCTATTACACCCCTCCTATCTCCAAAAGCTCAAGGCGGCTTACAAAAATATATAAATATATTACTTAATATATAAAATACAGTAAAATTAACATTTAAAATCTTAAAAAACTGCTTTTACAGATGTTTTATTACAAAAACACTTTAACAGGTGTTACTCCATGAGAGGAACTCATAAAATCCTCCATTTTTCCAGATGCTTCCCTTTATAGGGCAGTTAACACCCTGGCTCCAGAGCTCTTGCACTTTCAAAGCTTCTAAAAGCAGCTGCAAAACACAGGCCATATCAGGATTCCATCCGTTTCTTGCCTCTTGACTTCTCCACATTCCACACTTCTCCATGTTCCTTTTTCTGTAACCAGTGGCTTCTGGTCACCCATCCAAGCTGATCCTGATTAGCTTTTTCAGGCAAGGTAACAGCTCCACCTCCAGACCGCACCTCCTTCCATTTATAAAGGAAATGAGAAGGAGATGAAGGTAAATGTGCAGTAGATATAATCAGGCAGTTCTTTAGTTTCCCCCTGAAGATGTTCAGCTGTATGAGAGCATGAATGAAGTACTCTTGGGGGGGGGTGCCAGAGACAGGGTGGCTCAGTCATTGGGAAAGTGGGGCAAATGTATCCTAGCAAGGCTGTTGAAGACAGGGATCAATTGAAGGTGGAACCTGCAAAGTCTAAGGAAGGGAAAGAGGTGACTGCAGTGAAGACAATGGCTTTGGAAGAAGCCACTAGATCAAATGACTACAGGCCATGGAAAATGCTTGAAGCTGAGCAACATGAGGGTGGTTTGCATGTTACGTTGAAGGAGATAATATGGTGATCACAGAGGGGTTATTCTGTCTTAGAGAGAGCAGAGACAGAACAGGTTTTCATCAAAATAAGATCAAGAGTGGCCCTGGCAGTGAGAACAGCACTCTGCAAGAGGAGATCATAGGAAGAGGCTGGAGTGAGGTGACAGGCAGCAGCTGCATCTGTAGGATTATCAGTATGAATGCTGAAATCTTTAAAGAGGAAGGTGAGGCTCTTGTCAGACAGGAAGAAGGGAAGCCAGGCATTGAGGCCAGAAATGAAGGTTATAAGGAGCCAGCCAGAAGTTCTATAAAGGCAGCACTGAAATGCAGAGAATGGTCAAGCATCACAGAACGAACTTCAAAGGTCAATCCCTCTGTTACAATCATCTGGGCAAGCCATATGAGAGAAGAAGGTGTCCCCAAAAGAGAGGACAGCAATAGAGGCAATGTCATAGGGGAGAGCTAGTTTCAGAGATGGCCAGTTGCTGGACCAGGAGAGAATTAGATCATGGACCGTGACAATGTTCTGGACAAAGGAATAGCAATTCGACCACAGGGAAAATGAGAAAGAGAGCAAGGGCAGGGACAAGGAAGAGACCAAGAACTACATTTGGGGAGACAAGGCAGAAAGGTGCCCTGATGCTGTGAGCAAATTGCAAGACACCAAATAAAAAGAGAGGGAAGGGCAGTAAAACTTGAAGGGTGAATAGTTGGGTTGAGCAGTAGGAATCAAAAGGGAGTTGGATTAGTCACAAATTGGCATCAAATGGGGATACCATTTGGCCACCACCCAAAGCAGCCTCCTTAAGTGGCTGGTCATACACTGGAATGGACTCCTGAGCAGTAGGTTCCACCTGGTTGGCTGGCCTTTTCAAATTGCCTGATCAACCAGTAGCTGGCTCCAGCCACTGACCTGTGGGACTCTGAAGTGGAGAACACCTCTTTGTTCCTGGCCTTGACAATTATAGTTCAGGGGAGGGAGGAAAGTGATTTCAAATTATAAGAACATAAGGAGAGCCCTGCTGGATCAGGCCAAAGGCCCATCTAGTCCAGCTTCCTGTATCTCATAGCGGCCCACCAGGTGCCCCAGGGAGGCATGAGACAACAAGATGCTTGCATCCCGTTGCCACTCCCTTGTACCTGGTACTCTGAAGTAACCTACTACTAATGTAAGGGTGTTGCACAATCCATCATGGCCTATAGCAGAAAATGGACCTTTCCTCCAGAAATCCTTCCAATCCTCTCTTAAAGGCATCTAGACCAGATGCCATCACCACCTCCTGTGGCAGAGTTCCACAGATTAACTACCCGCTGAGTAAAAAAGTACTTCCTTTTATCTGTTTTAACTCTCCCAACCCTCAGTTTTAGCGGATGCCCCTTGATTCTGGTGTTTTGAGAGAGGGAAAAGAACATCCCTCTATCGACTCTATCCCTTCCGTGCATAATTTTGTATGTCTCAATCATGTCCCCCCTCAGGCACCTTTTTTCTAGGCTGAAGAGCCCCAAACTCTGCAGTCTTTCTTCATAAGGGAGGTGCCCCAGCCCCGTAATCATTTTCGTCGCTCTCTTCTGCACCTTTTCCAGCTCCACTATATCCTTTTTGAGGTGTGGCGACCAGAACTGTACACAATATTCCAGGTGTGGCCTTACCATCGATTTGTACAATGGAATGATAATATTGGCTGTTATATTCTCAACCCCTTTTTTAATTGGCATCAAATGGGGATACCATTTGGCCACCACCCAAAGCAGCCTCCTTAAGTGGCTGGTCATACACTGGAATGGAATGCGTCGATACCTTCATTGAATTGTGCACCAGCACCCCAAGATCTCTCTCTTGAGCTGTCACAGACAGCTCAGAACCCATAAGCCTATAGGTGAAGTTTTGGTTTTTTGCCCCAATGTGCATCACTTTACAATTGTCTATGTTGAAACGCATCTGTCATTTTGCTGCCCATTCCCCCAACTTGGAGAGATCCTTCTGGAGCTCTTCACAATCCCTTCTGGTCTTCACCACCCAGAAAAGTTTTGTGTCATCCGCAAACTTGGCCACCTTGCTGCCTATCCCTGTCTCCAGGTCATTTATGAACAAGTTGAAAAGCACTGGCCCCAAGACAGATCCCTGGGGCACTCCGCTTTTCACCTCTCTCCATTGTGAAAATTGCCCATTGACCCCCACTCTGTTTCCTGGCCCTCAACCAATTCTGAATGCATAAGAGGACCTGCCCTCTTATTCCCTGACTGTGAAGTTTCTTCAGCAGCCTTTGGTGGGGGACTGTGTCAAACGCCTTCTGAAAATCCAGGTATATGATATCCACAGGTTCACCCACATCCACATGCCTGTTGATCTTTTCAAAGAATTCCAATACAAAAGGTTTGTGAGGCAAGACGTACCCTTACAGAAGTCATGCTGACTTTCCTTCAGCAGTACTTGTTCTTCTACGTGTTTTAGGATTTTATCTTTGATGAGGCTTTCCACCATCTTACCCGGAACAGACGTTAGGCTGACTGGCCTGTAGTTTCCAGGGTCCCCCCTTCTCCCTTTTATGTTCTTTCCCCCCACCTCCACTCTGTATACATGATAAGACTAGACGTGAGCGTCCTACAACCCCCTTCATCATACAGTCACCCCAAAACCGATACCAGGAGATACTGTATTTATTTGAAATAAACACTTGGAAAATATGGATGAAAGCAATATAATTCTTCCTGTCACACAGGATGCCATTACTAACAGTGCAATCCAACGCTGCCCATCGCATCAATGCTACATCATAGTGTCAACTCGATGGCCTCAGCACTGACGCGGGGGCGCCAATTGGCACCCCCGCATCACTGGGAGCGCTGCAGGCAGCGCAGTCCCATTGTGCTCCCGCCAAGATTTCCCCTGAAGCTAGCTGGCGCGAGGGAGGCTCTGTGTCCATACAGACACCGGATTGGGGGAGGGGGAGGTTGGGGGCGGGACATGGGCGGGCTTGGGAGGCGGCCATAAGGCCGCATCCTAAGCCTACCTGGGAGGCCGCACGGCCCTGATTCAGGCTGTGCTGTCTCCTTGGATCTGTGCTTGCTGTTTAGCAGGCGCAGATCCAAGGAGCAAATAGGGGAGGCTGGAACCTCCCCTATGCTCCCTTGCCGCAGGGAGGCTCCAGCCTCTCCTAAACAGCGCTGAATATGGTGCTGGTCCATCAGCCTCGCCAATCTGGCACTGCTTACGATTGCATTCTAATACCGGCACGAGATTTCCAGATCTCCTGAGTCATAATCTGGCTCTACTGTCCTTTTGCAGTTTCTATAGCTTTTATTATGTTCAGTTTACTCTCTCAAAGGAAAATTCTTCTGGGAAAGATCAGTTCTCTCTTACAACTTCTCACATCTGCCAATCTCTCATTCTACTGCATATTTATGACTTGGGTGCAGATGTTGTTCATTACTGAAAACATTTTTTGCAGCTAATGTGCAATGTTACCTGGAACCATACATTTTCTCTGAGGGCTTGAGTATTTTCAGTAAATGCAGTGTTCAAAATGAATGAAAATATCTGTCTGTCACCAACTAATGTACCTGTTCTTTTCTTCTATGTTCATACACATCAGGAAGCAGTTCACCCAATTCGGTTAATAATTTTTTCCCCTCTGCCCTTCTAACAGAACACACAAAGATAAGATACTATAAA
>JAJKFI010000194.1:65136-102860 GCA_029204185.1 Lerista edwardsae | reverse complement strand
TTTTTTTTTTACTTTTCTACTTCAATTATTATTGTATCACATTGAAAATTGAGTTGTAACTCTGTTCTGTGCACTATATAGAATTGGACACAAGGCACACTCCGGTACTACAATGCCATTACAAATCAAAACACAATCACAACAATAGTCTCTCTTGGCACTGTTGTGTCAGCAAGAGGGTTCACAGTGGAAGTAGCCCATATCTCAGTGGCAGTGTTGGCTTGTAAAATGCCCCAGCTTCTGTCACTGGCAACTCCTATGTAAAATACCATTGATAACCGAGCTGTGAAAGACCTTGCCAGATAGACCAGTTTTTCTCAGAGAGTCCGGACGCACTTGGTAGGTTATGACCCGATTTCTGGTGGGTCCTGCAGAGCCTCCAATAAAAACACAGGTGATAGAAAGATCAACTAAATAATTGCCTTAAGCCCTGAGGCTATTCAGATAGCTGCTAACTGCCCTGCAAAGAACTGAACTCATGCAGTCCTGCAGTTAAATGTTTAAGCATTTTTTTTTTCTGGTGAGTGTGCGTGTGTTTTTTCCAAGTCCATCAATGACCGGTAGTGGGGGCAGGTGAAGGCAGGGAAACATAACTGAACCCCTCAAGCCTTGAGGCTATTAATTAGGCCTGCTTCAGTAGTGAAATTCAGGGGGTTCGCCCAGGTTCTATAGAACCGGTTGTTAAATGGCCAGGCCCCGCCCACTCGCTTACCTTGGCTGGCTTCGGGTTTTTTTTAGCTCCGGCTATGACTTCGTAGAACCGGTTGTTAATTCATTTGAATTGCACCACTGGCCTGCTTCATTACAAGAAATTGATTGTGGGGGGGTCAAATAAATAAATAAAATATTACTTATAAAAAAATTAAGAATACTATTTCTTTCTAGATTACCTTCATAAAGTCTCATAAAGCTAGGTGGGCCTGATAAAGCGTCATTTTAAAAGGGGTGTATTGGTGCTAAAACATTTGGAGTAGACAAAAAGTTGGAGTAGACAATACTCAATGTAAGATTGTCTCTGATGTTTAAGATTCCTGATCTCATATTCAGTGCAGCAGAAGAGGACAAAGGGAGGCTGTCTTCGTAACATCCTAAGGATCGCTTGATCTCAAGAGGTTGGTATAACCATGTGTCACTGTGCTGAATTAGTATTTGGAATAGCAATAGCCTGGACGGTCATAAAAAAAAAAACACCCATTGATGATCAGTTCTGAAGATAGAAGTTCTGTGGGTAGGCAATTCAACTGCTCAGGGAGGTGGTGTTTTGCTTGTTCTGCAGCAGAATGCATTTCCTCAATGGATCAGGTCTGTTACTTGGGGGTGCTTCAGGATCCAGTTTTGTCACAAGAGGCCTAAGTGATCTCTGGGACTCAGGATCTCTGGGACACTAGCTAAGGCTGCTGGCTCCATGTAAACTCCTCTGTAATGCATTGGATGTGGGGCTATCTTTGAAGACTCCTTGAAAACTACATTTAGTTCAAAACTCAATAGCTAGATTACTGTCTGAGGGCACAATCCTAACCAACTTTCCGGCACCAACTGACATAGCTGTGCCAATGGGGCATATACTGCATCCTGCAGTGGAGTAGTAGTCACAGAGGCCTCCTCAAGGTAAGGGAATGTTTGTTCCCTTACCTCAGAGCTGCAGTACACTTACCCCAGCGATGGAAGGTTGGTTAGGATTGCGCCCTGAGATAGGATACTGGGAACACATTCAGCAAAGTGCTAAACTGACTCCAGTTCATTTCTGTGCACAATTCAGAGTGCTAGTACTTACCTTTAAAGTCCTCCATGATTTGAAGCACAGTTGCCTGAAGGAACACTTCCTCCCACAACACTCTGTGGTCCTCGTCAGAGGTCCTTCTTGAGGTGCCCCCCACCAACTGAAATCAGGCAAATGGTGCCTGGGAAGAGGACCTTTTGGTTATGATTATTCTTTAGGGAATGCTGTTCCCAGGGAGGTTTGGTGCTTATCTTATTATAAGCAGTTTCTGGAGAACACCTTTTTAAAAATTATCTATGTTAATTTATCTATGTTTATTTTGGTAAACTTCTCTAGAAATGTTTTAAATTGAAAGCTAGGGCATACATTTCAAAAAATACATGCAACAATTTTAGCAACGGGCTTGCAACTTTATGTAAGAGATTACATGCTAGTTACTTAACAGGCAGGAATCAAAAGGTGACATGGACATGCTGTGATGATGAAAGCTTTACCTGTTGATTTCTGCCTGTCATGCAGCTGTTAAAGCTGTTATTTTTCTTCAATGAAAAGAAGAAATTATTAGAAGCAGGACATTATTTTTTGCTGAGATGCCAAGTAAGATTGTTGTAAACAGGGAAAAAAGAAAGCAGCAGTCTTTTTGGCAGACGGAGGAAAATGAATTAATGAAACTGTAGGAAGGAAATTGTATAGCAACAGATTTTCAGGTTTCATTAGCACAACAGGCAGAATTTTTACCAAGGCTCTTGGCTAGCTCTGAAACCCATAAAGGAACAGCTTCTCTAAACAGCTTCTCTGTTCTCCAAACAGCTATTAGAAATATTCGCTTCTCCCATTTTTGCAATCCATCTGAGATATACCATGTTGAGCTCCATATCATTTCTTGATTCTCAGTGTAAGCAGACGCTTATTGCAGAAATGACTGTGCTTTAGAATGCAATGATTTGGGAAAAAATAATTGAGTGCATAACAAATGTATCTCCTATCTTACTGATCAAACTGTCCATCTGTTATCTCTGGGGGTAAAGAGAGAAGAAGCTTTTGCCAATATTTATAATTTCCGTAGCATTTTTCAGGCTTCAAGGTGCTTCACCATTCTTTTCTCAACCTTGAAGACAGTCCAGATAATGGTTGGAACAGACCCATGACACAGTTCTAATCAGTGGTGTCATTCAAATGATTTAGGAACAGGTACTCACTTTTGATTGGCACTTGTCGGGGTCCGCCCACCAGAAGTGACATCATAAGCCGGAAGTGATGTCGTGGCCGGCCCGGCACTCGGTCGGGCGCCCACGTGGTTGCGTGGCCTGGCAGGCGCCCGACCGAGTGCTGGGCCCGCCGGCAAGGAGCAGCAGGAGGGGGACGGGCGACCAAAAAAAGACCACCCCAGGCAGCCTACCTTCACGCTTGCTGCCTTATTCCCGCCAGGTCTCCCTCGCTGCTGCTGCTGCCGCCTCTGGTCCTCTCGCTGCGCTGCTGCTGCCATCACCACACTGCTTGCTTTGAAAGGGCGGGGCCAGCTTCGAGATAAAATTACTTTTATCAGGTACATTAGAGGGACCCTTCCAAGCCTCTTTATATTTGGTAGCATACATGGCCAAAAAATGATGGCAGAGAGCATAAAAGGCAATCGCATTAACTATTCAACGTTCATCATAATGCTCTTCTCCCTGGCCCCAGGCTTAGCACTACATCCTTTCATTAAAACACTCTCCAAGTGTTAAAATATGTGCAGAGATCAGTGTGAGAGATTTTTTTTATTTGTTTGCTTGCTTTCTTAAATGTTGCTGTATATTATGCTGATAGGTTACAATTTCCGATGGCCCTGCAGAAACCATAATATCTTTAGGTAAAACTGTTCTTTTATCGCATGGAGCTTTATTACAAAAAAAAAAAAGCACTAGTGAAAGAACATGCTATTTTTATAAATGCTGCTAGACATTCCTGCTGCTGGGTTTTTTATGTGAATGTAAATGAAGATACTCCATGAGATCGCAGCATCCTATTTTTTTGTTCTTGTTCTGTAACATTTTCCTGTGAAAGTATATATGCCGAGTGTTTCATTTTTCTGGACTATATTTGATTTATTAAAATGGATCTGCTATAACAGCAAACCTTGGTATTATTTTTTAAAATGACAATTTTTTCATTTATTTTTTCATCTTATTTATAAGATTAATAACAAAGATGTTATTCATCTTCACAGGTAAGTTCTTCTTAGGGCAGCTCATATCACTGGTGGTACCAGAGGTGCTGTCCGGTGGTACACGCGGAACCCACAGACCCCTGCAGCCTGTAATGCAACATGACAAGGAGCAATAGGAGGCTGGGGTCAGCAGGCAAAGCTCCAGCATGTTCATGGGCTTGAAAAACCCCTCCCAGCCACCCTGAGCCTCATACCAGTGTTTGTGGCTTTGCGTCTGGCATCCCAATCTGGAAGTAATTGGCAATGACATCATCGCCAGTTCCTTCCAATAGGTGGTACCATGCAAAGCGGTATGGCCGGGGACAAACGTTGAGAAACCCTGTCTTAGGGCATATTGAGATAGTGGATTCCTACATTCCTGCCTGGATAACTAGTACCCCAGCAGGAGTGCTAGGAGCATTCTGGGAAAAGGCATGCATTTTTCCCATTGTTTCAGATCTTCAACTGTTTACCCATCTTGCCTGGAAACAGTTTGGATCATGTGTACAACATGTTCCTTTGGTTACAATGAGCAAGCCTGACTATCCAACAAGACACAGAGATCTTTTTTCCCGGTCCACCAAGAGCTCAGTCCACTTTGGCCTGACCCCTTTAGTGTGCTTGCAAAGTTGGGATTTGTTGCCTCAATCGCCATCAGTTTACACTTATTTACATTGAACTGTGACAGTGGCCTTCTGAACCTCCTCCATTCCCCCCTCCCATTGCTACTCCCATTGTAAGTTAGAGATAGTGGAGGTGTGGGGAGGATTGTGGGTGAACTGGTTACTACCAGGTCAGGTTACTGCCAGGTCAGGGATGGAAGGGTGAGGATTTCAGGGGCAGCTGTAAACACTGCGACTCTCCCCCCTTTCTGGGCCAGACCAACCCCCAGGATTCTCCTTGGATTATAGCAACAAAAGAGCTAATGTGTGAGGAGACCCATAGAAGACTAGATGGCCTACTTTTGTTACTTACCACACTTGGGCTTTGTGGAGCCCCCCACCGCATGTAGCACAGAACTCTTTTGGCAGCTTTGCATGCTCTGGGCTGGTGGGTGATAGGATTGGGCCTTCAGTTTGGATAGGTCCTTTGGGAGTTTTTCACAATCTGTGCCCATACAACGGTACTTGTATAACCCCAAGAAAGGATTTCAGGAGGTGAGGCCCAGTATACCCTGCCTACAGTTTCTCTCAGTGTATCATTTTGATTGTAGCTATTGGTTGTTTGGTTTTGTTGTTGATGTTTTAAATATTGTCAATTGCCTTGGTTCTTCATTATCTCAAAAGGCAGGATTTAAGTGTTTTTAAATAACAAACAAACAGGGTTGAGTTAGGATGTTCCTCTGGAAGTAGGCAAAGCCAGATGCCAGTGTAGGTAATTTGGCTTATGAAAATACTTCGTGCTATCAGAAATATCTTGTGCTAACACTCAGCTTCATATGGTGCAGATGAAACATGGATGGATTAGAAAATGGGTTACCAATTCATTTGATTTATTTTCCCTCCAAATACATAATTGTGACTGTGTTATATTAAATGAAAGAATACGCAATTGCATGTTGGTCCAAATGGTGTTTCTGTTTGCCTTGATTAATACAAACAAGATTTCTGTAAAAAGTTCTACGAGTGCCTAGAAGGTAGTTTAAAATTCCTGAAATGTGCTGCATTCTATTTTGCTCTAAAAATAACATATGAATCCTGGCAGAACAAGATACCCTCTGGGCTGTAGCATAAGCAGTATATTTCAGGGCAAAACACTACCAATCAAAATGTCACAAGCAGCTCTTCCTTTTACTTTTCCCTCCCTAACTTTATTCTGATGTTATTTGATAAGAAGAGAGTGATCAACAGAGACATTTTACAAGCCACGAAAGGTGTTTGTTTTTCTGGGCTGTACACATTCAGTTTATTAATTCCTAAATGTTATGTTGATATTTAGTCTGATTTCAAGCTCTACCCAGCCATTAGAAAAAAAGATTAGCAGAAGAGGAATACATTTTTTTTTTACAACTTGAAAAGATGGCTTTTCAAAAGAATGTTCTACTTTCTTAAACGACAAGCTTCAAGAGGGAGTTGTTATTTGCTAAGGGATCAAGTCAGTTAATTCTTATTTTGGTGTATCTGACTGCTGCTAATTTGTTCATGACAGCTCTAATGTTGCTGATCCAACTGAATTGGTGAGGAGAGGCCTCACAGAAACACTAGGGGATTGCGGTGGCAAAAGGTCTTCTATTACATTTTCATCACCCATTATGTGCATCTTAGATGTTCTCTTCCACCATATATGTATTAAACTAGGGAGTGGTTTCTAGTGTTACAAACAAGCAGCAACAACAGAGAAGGCATAAATGTCTCTTATTCTTGACATGTAAAAACATGTCAGAAACATGTTTGTACAGGGAAGTCTAGAAGTTGTGTATATACACACATACACATACAAGCAGCCCCACATTATAAGTAATTAAAAATATTACTGAACTGGAGGCTGTGACTTTATGTTTGGAGAAATATTTGCACAGCCTAAAATCCAAACTGGCTTCTCCGATTTTGATAAGCCAAGTAAAAGGGCTCTCTAGTGCAAGCCTCTCTGGGAATTTGATAAATGTTCTATCTATCCCAGGTGGGAGACCCAGTTGGGCTCCTGACCAGGTATTAGGCCTGCAGGTCACAATGGGTGATCCAGACAGGGATCAAGGTACAAGTGTGTTCCCTAGAAAGGTTGCAAAAACTGACCCTAGTTTGAACCGTCCAGACAAATCAAGGCATAAAAGCAAATAGGGAATTGAGTGGCTGTCTTCTGTGAATTTATGAATCCAGTTGGACATTGATGATGACAATCTACGGGCAGAGGCTCTTAATACATTGAAAGAACTAGCCTATGATGAGGAAATGACAATCACAGAAAGATTATTTGCAATTTGAATGGCTCTCTTCAGGTCTATGGGAGGCACTGGGCAAATAATGAACCAATGACAACCTGTCGCAGGATGTGCAATATAAAAGACAAAAGGAACTCCTGTTCTCAGTGGATGTTCATCTTGTGCACTGGTTCCCAACCTGTGGTCTGTGGACCACAGGTGGTCTGCAAGATGCTGAGAAGTGGTGGGTTCATGCTGAGTGAATGCATTGGTCCGTCAGCCTTAATGTCTCCATTTTAGTATAGTGTGGCCATCAGTATCACTGGTATACACTATAATTTGGAACGCCTTCTAGATGTAGGACACCTGTAGAATCAAGTAGGAGGAGATGGGGATGTGCTATAACTAGGCTGGGAACCAATTTCTCACAGTTTTCATTTTGCTTGCATCAAAAAGACTTTGCAATTGTGGGGCACCTCTGTTGAATTTTTGTTTGTTTACTTCTCTATTTCCAAAATCCCTGACCCAGTGTTGAAAGCACTGTTGCCAAAATTGGATGACAATGGAGGTTTCAGGGTGCTCACTGAATTCCATAGGTTTAAAACGTGGGTGGGTAAGAAATGGCATAAGTCGTCAACAGAAAAAAAAAGATGGTATAATCTATCCCTCCCATGCACATAGCTCTGCATATGTTGTGAGTCACTCCTGTGGAAGACTGACAAATTATAATTTCATGTGAGGCACTGAAAGTCTTAAAGGTAGTGACTATAGCAGTGCTTGTCATAGTCACCTGAGTGAAGGCTGGCGGGAGGGGGGCTGTTTTAAATCTTTGATTTAAAAAATTGGAGGACTTTGATTTAAAAAATTGGAGAACTAAATTCCTTAGTTCCCTTTATTGTAGCTCCGTTTGATTATGACTGCCTGGAATATACAGTACCTATAGCTAGGTATGGCTATATGAAATCTACAGGTGTATTAATGGTACATAATATACTGCAAAATGCACTTTAAACCATGTTCCCTGCTGTGGGTTCTATTTGTCAATTCTTTGTGCTCTGGAGATCAAAAGCCACCTTCATTCATTGATACATGCTCTGGGGCCTTTCGATCCTCTCAGCAATGCTAGCGCCCAACATCCCTGGGATCTCAGAGCATCTGATTATTATGGCCTGCAGTTAGTTGGGTACCTTGTTGGCTTGTGCCTGTGTGTAAGAAATGACAGCAGGAGCGAAGGAACTCCCAGATTTGTCATTTTTGAAGAATAAGACTTGGACAGGTGGAATTCAGCCTGGAAATTTACCATGGCTGTATCACGTGCAGTAAAATAGAATCTTTCCGTAAGTTCCAGTGAACTTTTTATTTTGTTCAAATCTTTGTTTGCCATCTTGTTAAATATTTGGCTGCTTAGCAAAATGACAAATATTTCTTCACATATCAAGCCAGAATCTATGATGGTGAGTCAGAAATAAAATGGAGAGAAACATGACAGTAAAAAAAAAAAAAGCCCATGATTTATTGTTAAGTAGAGCCTGCTAAACAGTTGCTAATCTAAACTTATTGCTGTCCAATTTCAGCAGAAAACGTATCTTAATCTTGCTGCACTTGTAAAATGCAACTAAATAAAATGGACCTAGAAGGGGGCAAGATGTGTAGCACTATCACACACCATATCCTATCCCTGCTCCCTAGACATGATCCACCAGCATGGATCAGTTGTGCCACCTGGGGCTTATCCCAGGACAAGGAGACAAATGTCTCCTTACCCTTACTCCAACCTGCAGAATTCTTCCACAAGATGCGGTGGAAGTCATGCCGTTGCTACTGCACCAGACACTGGACATGCAGTACGCTGGACAAGCAGAAGCTACTTTCTGCTACTGTGTTCAATCACAGTATTTGAGATCTAACTAATCCCAATGCCTTTTTAATGAAACTTTCATTAAAAAAACCATATAAGAAGGGTTGTTGTTGTTCAGTCGCTAAGTCGTGTCCAACTCTTTGCGACCCCATGGACCACAGCACGCCAGGCCTCCCTGTCCTCCACTAGCTTCCTGAGTTCACCCAATTTCATGTTCATTGCTTCGGTGACACTATCTAACCATCTCATCCTCTGCCGCCCCCTTCTCCTTTTGCCTTCAATCTTTTCCAGCATGAGGGTCTTTTCTAAAGAGTCCTCTTTTCTCACGAGGTGGCCAAAGTACTTGAGCTTCAGCTTCAGGATTTGTCCTTCCAGGGAGCAATCAGGCTTGACTTCCTGGAGGATTGACCGATTGGATCTCCTTGCAGTCCAGGGGACTCGCAAGAGTCTTCTCCAACACCATAATTTGAAAGCATCTATTCTTCGGCGCTCTGCCTTTCTTATGGTCCAGCTCTCACAGCCATACATTGCTACTGGGAAAACCATAGCTTTGACTATGCGAACCTTTGAAAGACAAAAGAGAATTTGATTCTAGAACAACCCCGAGGTCGGCCGGATTCAACAGTGAGGGTCAATGCTAGGAGGGATTCCACCTGACCAAGTCAACCTGGGACCCTCAGTATCAGTGACAATGGTACCAACTAGTGCACCATCCAGTTGTGGGGAGGAGCACCATGGGGGCCGCAGTGCGGGATTTTGCCCAGGGACCCCGGCAACTTGGTATCAGGACTGAATTGACTCCATTAGTGAACAGATATTCTGGGAGTGTAAAGAAGGGAAAGGTTAGAGGGAAAAAAGTTTTACATATTTTTTACCGCTTTGAGATCAGTTATGATTTCAAAAATCTCAGAGGGTTAAAACGATTTAAGTATTTCTATAAATTGAACAAAGTGGAGGTGGAACAGGATGTGTGTCATGCAGAGCAAATATTACCCCAAAATGCGCTCAGAGGCACTAAGTGAAGTTAAATGCTTTGTGCTACCCAATATGTAGCATTATCTCAGCACGACGAATGTTGAAATGTACTGTAGAACGACTTTGAGCTTGGATTATTTTTAAAGCATGTTAATCATTCTGTTGTTTCCAAAAGGTGCCTTTATGTAACTTTGTTCCACTCTTTCCTGTATTGTTCCAAACCAGGCATTTATTTCTCTGCTTTCCGCATTTTAAATTCTAGCAGACACCTTTTTATTGTGGTGTAAAATGTTATGTCTGTCTTCTATGAATGACAAGCCTGAGCTGTCGTGACTAATCAGGAAAGAGATCTTGAGGTCATGATGGATAGCTCAATGAAAATGTTATGTGTAGCAGCTATGTGCATTATGTGCTGCAGCTATGAAAAAGCCAAATTCTATGCTAGGGATCTAATCATTAGGAACCAGATTAGAGATAAAACTGCTAATATTTAACACACTTATACAAATCTATGGTGCAGCCACATTTTGAACATTGTGTAAATAGGAAGTATTTAGAATACTACATGAAGTTCAAGTCAAAAATGTATGTCTAAAAAAAGACATTGTATAGCTACGAATGGTGCAGAGAAGACAACCAATCAATTGGGGGGTGTCGGAACATTTTCCTTATAAACAAATAATTCAGTGTTCGGAGTTTTTAGTTTAGAAAAAGAAGACCAAGGAGGTCATAACTAATTTTTAAGAGTTAAGTGCAAGAGATGCTTTGTCATATCCATCTTTGCTTATGCTTTCACTAGCTCACACTACAGACTGATCATGTTTCATTTTGGTAGTATGTCAAAGTGTAAAACACACTCGTGTTTTAAAGGACAAAGGCATTTTGTAAGATGGGAATAGTTATACTACCCCTGCTAACTGGGCAAGAGGCACTTTTTCAAGTGGTGTTCCTCTTACATTGAGCAGGGGGAGAGCTACTGTCCCTCTTCACCCCAGCACAGTGTCTTTCCTAGTGGCTGCTGGTGTTCTGCAGTTTTATTTTTAGTTTTGTTTTTTTTAGATTGTGAGCCCTTTTTGGGACAGGGAGCCATTTAACTTTATAATTATTTTTGCCTGTAAGCCGCTTCACTTTATGAACCTTGTTACATCCTTGACCCCACAGCCCAAAAATACTTGGACACTTTTTACCCTGGTCAGCCAGCTACACAAGCCTCTTGCTGCCAAGTGGGGAATCTCTTTCTTAGGAGAGAGAAATACTTAGCTTTACAGTACTAAGGTCCAAGGCAATCTTCGCTAACTACAGCAAACAGATGGCCTTAGTTTTTCTCAGTATTTACACAAGCAGATATTATTACAATTACAGTTTCTCTCCTACCTTTGTTGGTTCTTTTGTATTGAATAATATAGATACAAGCATAAATCATAATCCAAATTGTAGGGGAATAAAAACCAAATTTATTAAAATAACACACACTCAATAAAAATCACTTCAGCAGATACACAAGTTCCAAAGAGAGAACAGAAAAGTAAAGAGCACTTCTTTACTTTCCTTACTTTCTTCTAGCATACACAGGCTTTACCTCTAAACTTACTGTAGCTTCCCAAAAAACACTAGATGCAAGCCCCCGTCTCAGTCTTCCTGCAGGTTGCAACTTACTGTAGCTTTCTGAAGCACAAGACACAAGCCCCCACCCACAGTCTCAGTCTTTCTGCAGGTTACAAACTTGTCTCTCAGTACAGAACTTTCCCTGGTCAGCCTTAAAATACTCAAGAACCTTTCCTAGTTTCAAGCATAGCCCTTTCCCTAACTCCCCCTTCTAATCTTTTCCCTTATTTGCTTCTTATAGGGTTTCTTTACTTCTTTCTGTCAGTCTCAATTACTCCCAAGTTTTAATTAACCAATCAGGACCCCTAGTTAACAGGCAGGGCTCTGTCCCCCTCCCAAACACAGCCCAAACCAATCAACCATTACCCCTGACAGTTCTCAGGTGCTAGATGTCAAACAATACTTGACAGCTACCCATCCCCAAAACCAAAACACAAATCTTTCTTTTAAAGCAAAATCTCCCTATCTGATAACAAATAATCCTTATCCAGATCTGCTTGTACATTACAATTTGTTCCACCAAATTCCCTGCTGGGCCTCCCCAAGGGCCCTAATGCCCACACTAGGCTAACTAGTTGCCCCACAGAGCAGCCTCAGAGATAGGCAAGAGGGAGGGGGTTCAGTCACCCTTTGGGCCTCCTCCCTTTTAGCAGCTTTGTTTGGAATCACTGGCTGGTCAGCCTCCTCCAGACTGCCCTCATCACTGGCTTAGCTCCAAACAAACCCCACCACCAAACAATAGGCAATCAGCTTGCCCAAGCCTCAACTGCCTCTTCCACTTGGTGGCTCCAGGGGCATGGCAGACATACAACAGTTCCCCACAATGAGCTTACCTTAGCCAGTCTAGCAATCCATCCGTCTGTCCATCAGTCCTTCAGGCAGTCTGTCCAGCAGGCAGGCTAGTCCAGCCAGCAGTCCCTCCATCCAGCACCTTCCCAGGTACCATCCTCCAGTACCTATCCAGCTTCCCTTCACCACTCCTGCCTCCAGCTTTATACTGAGGCCAGCCAATCGGTGTCTGTTGCTAGGCAGGCTTTACCATCAGCCACACCCATCTGCACCTGTGCTGGCCTCCCTTCATAGCTGGAGCCTCATCAGCAGTGCTCCGAGGCTTGAGTTCTGGGATTAACCCCATAATCCCTGGACAAGGGGCCATTGCTGATACCATTCCCTCACTCCTTGGGGTAGCCCCTGCCTTTTCCAATACAGAACTTTTGTTGAAAAGTGGTATATAAATATGATTGATTGATTGATTGATTGATTGATAGATAATTCAATCATACCCAACTTTCCAGTCACAATGCAGCCCTGACGTAAGAGAATCAACACCCTGTTTCCTTGAAGAAGCCTCCATGACTGTCTCAGCCACCACAGGATGCCATGCATGCCTCATTGGCATAGCTGTATCTGTGCTGGAAAGACTTGGAGAGTACTGAGTCTTATAAAATTAAGCATGGTGAGTGGGACAAGATACATTTTTTCTCTCTATTTCAGAATGCTAGGACCAGGGGCCATCCACTGCAACTACTTGAGAATGAACCAAAGGGAGTGCTTTTTCACACAGCCCATAGCCTATGAATTCATTGTCACAAGATATCACGATGACCATTAGGTTGAATGGCTTTAATTGGGGAGCTTGGCCAAATTCATGGAGGACAACTCTGTCTATGCGCTACCTCCAGATTCAAACCTCTAAACCTGGAGGTAGCGCATAGACAGAGTTGTCCTCCATGAATTTCATTAATCTGTCTTTAATCTGGAAGTGATATCATCAAGCAGGAAGTAACATGATAAAATGACACTCGGGAAATGTAAGTTGGCATTCTTGGACTGCAGCAATTGTACAACCATGAAACATCCCTGACAGAACGCAAGATAAGGACAAAATATGATGGAAAAGCACTGAACTAAAAACAAAAATTTTTTTAAAAACCCTCACTTGAAAATATCAATTGTATTTTCTGAATACCAATTGTATTGTACCAATTGTCTCTGAATACCAATTGTAAAAGAGAACAACAGGAGAGAGATGTGCCTTCAACTCTCACTTGTGTGGTTCCTAGGGACATCTGGTCATCCACAGTAAGGAAAAGATGGTCTGATCCTCTTATGATGTTATAACAGCTGTCCTTGCCCAGGAGGGCCAGTATCCATATACAGTAGGCCAGCGGTGTCATCCTACCGGTTCGCTGGGCGGAGTTTCTTCGCTCGCTGGGAGGGTTTCCGTGGTGATCGGCAGCGTGCTCGCTGCCTCCTGTTGTGTAATGGCGAAAGCCCGCCCGCTGCAGCCATTATGCAACGGGAGGCAGCGAGCACGCTGCCGATCACCACGGAAACCCTCCCAGCGAGCGAAGAAACTCCGCCCAGCGAACCGGTAGGATGACACCGCTGCAGTAGGCCCTTGATATCCATGGGGGTTCTGTTCCTGGAACCCCCTTGGATACCAAAATCCACAGGTATTGAAACCTGTAGAATCAGGCACCCCCATCCTCCAAACCTGACTGGAGCTAGGGACTCTGTGGCCTCTGTGGGTCTCAGAATGGCTATTTTGGCAGAAAAAAAATTGACTCAGTTTTCTGGGGAAGTGACATTTTTATGCCTTATTGAGCATTCTGAGGCCTGGGGAAGTCCACACATTGTTCAGAACTAAGAAGGAAGGCTTAGGCTTTCCCACCCATATCAGTGGCTGTTATACCAGTTGCTGGAGCAAGTAAGCTGACGGACAGGACAGGAAGGGATGTCAGGAAGATGTAACATCGCTGGGAGAGAAAGGGGGAAGAAGAAGGTGGAGTGGCAGGTGTATCAGGTCTTGGAAGGGAGCAGGATTGGCGACAATGGTGCCGCCGATGTCCTAAACCCCTCCCCAGGTCCAATCCCATGGTATGGCACAGCATGCAATTATGACAGCTATTTAGTTGTTGTAGGTCTGAGTTGACCCAGCCACACCATGGAGGCTTACCCCTGGGTAAGGGAACGTTGTTGGACCGCCCCATCACCATTTTTGTGCCACTGCATCAATGGATGGCAGGGAGGAATAGGATTGTGTTGTGCATTTGTAATGTTTGTGTTGTTGACACTCCTGAACTCCCAGGAGAAACCTCTCATCAGTTTTGGGCTAAAAAGGATGCATTAAATCAAACAGTTGTTTCTGATAGCTGGCCACAATTGCATTTGCCTTTAATTTATTCTCCTTCCTTTAACAAGTATATTTTCTTCTCCCTCTCCTCTGCAAACAAGTTGCTTGCTTTTTCACTGGAGAATGTTCTGTCATTGTTTCCTTCTAATCTTCAAAATGTTGTCCTGGTTTTGATTCTCTTTGGTATTTGTGGCATCTTCCAATTTATTATCAAGCTATTCTAATTAGTATGCTGCTGCCATCCTTAGAATTCATTAGTGGAGATAAGGTTGAACATAATTGTGGCCCTTGCAATGCCCTTAAAGGACTTCTTTCCCTCAGCTCACTACACTATCATTAATCTGTACCCTTTGTTTATACTGAAATTCAGAGTGTTTTCAGTCCATGTGCCACTTTGTTTGCAGCAGTGATAGGGATTCTGAGGTCATTATCCTTCTACACTGGAGGCTGGGAGCTGGAGCCTGCCCTTCAGACACCCTCAAGCCCTTATCTCTGATTAGATGTTCCCCATCAGATATCACTTTGATTGCTGAAACGTAATTATATTGTTTTACAGTTTCCCACTTTCTTGAGATATTTGAAGTTTCTGGGGTGGGGGCAGCCTTATTCAAAGGGTCAGTTTCTCTTGTGAGCAGAAAGTCCTGGAAGATTATGGCACTTTTCTAATATCTGTTTGTTTATATAAAACCCTCACCCCAGGAAAATGATGTATTTTCTAGGCTCTGGTAGCCACTATCAGCACTCATTTAAGAAAGCATCTCTTGCCTGTTGAGGAACAGGCCATTTTTAAAGATTTTTATAAAAATTTTATAAAAAATTTTTTAAAGACAATTATCTCTTTACTTGACTCAACACATCAGCATTCCCTTTACAACATGTTCATTCCTTGGTGGGGATTCCTAGAATATCTGCTCAGCTTTATGGCCCAATCCTATGTAAAGGGTGCACTGGCAGAATGTGTGTTCCACTAAAGCAGGCTGCTGAAAAGCAGCCATATAGTGCCTTGCTGCAGCACAAGCAGCCAGAACACCTTTGGAAGGGGTGGAACCTTCCTAAGTGTACTGGTGGGTGTTGGGAGGCTCGTCACATCATTCAAGCTCAGCACTGGGGGCAGAAGAGGGTGGAGGTAGCATAGGGAGGGTGGAGCATGGAGGGGATGGCGCGGCTCAGGCCAGGGAGGGTGCTGGGATTGACAGTGGCATGCCAAATCCAACCCCCCTCCCAATGTCTTTTTTGCCTGCATCAGGTTACACGGATGGAGCTAGCACAGGTCCAGGTTGCTGCTTAGTGGTTGCTGGGGCTTACCCCAGGGCATGGGGACAAATTTCCCCTTATTCAGTGGTGTCATTCAAGTGATTTAGGAACAGGAACTCACTTTTGAGTTCAAATTCAAATGTTGGGGAAAAAAACAAAACCCAGAAGCAGCCACGAAGCCCGTTAGGATCCGGAACGCCCATTCTGATCCGTTCCCCCTGAATGACATCACTGCCCTTATTCCAAGGGAGACCTCCAACAACTGAAAATCTGTGCCACAGCATAAATCCGTGGGGATTTATGTAGGATTGAGCTGTAAGTTTACTAACTTCTGAGGAAAGTACTTAGTCCTTTCTCCTCTTCTGAAGATGCTCTTTTTTCACCTCCTTGCAGCCCTATTATCTTCTCTGTCCTCAGGGGTTAGAGCAGCGGTTCTCAACCTGGGGGTCGCGACCCCTTTGGGGGTCGAACAACGTTTTGCAGGGGTCGCGGCACACGCAGCGTGGCGGCGGCGGCAGCGGCGGCTCCCTCGCCTTGATCCGGTTGGCGCGAAGAGCCGCCCTGGCCGCTCTGCCTTCGAGTCGCCCTTAATCGAGACTGTGGTGGGGCTTCTTCCTCCGCCAAGTCACCCCTCGCCAACAATGGCTCGCCCCCGTGGCAGACAGCGGCCAGCTAGGCCAGTCCTCCTGCTCGGTGTCGCCGAGTAGGCTGAGCCAGAACCGGCCCCATCGGATCTCCAGGGCCGAGCCCCGCGCGACCCTCACTCTGCTCCGGTGGTGCCGCTGGAACATGGTTCACGCCAAGCCCGAGCGGCTCCCACCGCAGCTTGCCCCGGCTCGGCTCCTGCGGCGCGAGCGCCTGTCCCAGGCAATCTTCGGCTGCGGGGGTGGTGTTGCTACGACCCGCCCCTCCCCGCGGGCTTCGGAGCCAGCAGGGAAGAGAGGCCCAGGCTAGCCAAGTGCGGAGGGCGGCGGGGGACTGTCCCTGCTCTAGCGCGGATGGGCAGAGGCACCCGAAGGCTTTTCCTCGCTCCTCCCGCGGGACAGCAGTGCCATGCGTGCCTCGAGCTCTTGCCGGGACCGGGCAGCTGAGCTGTGCTCTAAGCGGGAGTGCGCAATTGCTCAGAACAGGAAGAGTCAAAAGTCTCATTGCGGGGGCGGGGGCTGGCAGCCAGAGCAGCTGTGGGTCTCTGCGCGGAGCGGGCTGCGGCTGGCACGGGGTGTGCGCGAGCACGCGCTGCTAAAATCTGCCGCCGCCGCCGCCCCCCCCCCCCAGCCCAGCACTTCCAGGCGCGGGGAGATCTCTGCGCAGCCGAAACAATTGTGGTATAGTACGATCTGCAAAGCATTCAACGCTGGCCTGAGTTTGGCCTCTGGCTATCTGGAGTCAGTCGCCCGTCAGACAGAGCCGTCGGAGGACCCAACTTGAACTGCACTGGCAGCGCCTGTTGCCCCATCAGTGGACCGCGGCGGGGAGCTCTGTGTCCCTATCATCGGCACTGCCAACGGCGGGGAGCACTCCCCAGGCGTCTGCCTGGGTCGGGATGAGACCCGGAGCCTTCCTTCTCCCAGGCCGGGTTCCGAGCGAGGGTCTCCGCTGGCCTCCTCACACGGCCTGCTCGCCAGTGCTCCGCTCCCCTAGTAGGGGGTGGAAGGGGAGGAGGCCCCGAAGCGGCCAGGTGCACAGGGGACGGGCTTTGGGGGCCGGAGAGAGAGAGTGGCCGGGTAGTGCTGCGGGGGTGGGGGTGGCACTCTGCCCTCTGCCCTGAGCCATGTGCCGCATTGCTGGCCCCAGGGTCTCCATCCCTGGCCGGCCCACCTGGGCTGCACGGCGGGAGGAGGACTGGCGGGGAGGGAGGCCACTCCATGACGTCCGAGAAGGACACCGTCTTGGGACTGGGGGGGGCAGCATTTGCAGTTGTTGCCGCCATTCTCAGCAGGCAGGCGGGGGGGGGATACCCGAAGATGGTGCTGAGAGACTCTTGCTTGGCATCTGGTTGTGATGAGCAGTTCTGCGTGTCGGACTATGGCTCATCCCCCTCTAAAGAAGCACTGGCCAGTGGCCAGGCCAGGCTCCTCTTTGAAGCAGCTGTGCGGCCCCAGTCAGGTGAGGGCATGGGGGGGCATGGAGTTGCTTGGAAGTGTAAGTGGGTTGTGGCAAGCAGCCTTCCTTGTCCTGACGGCAGCGTCTGTGTGGTGGGCTGAGGAAATGCTGTTATTAAGTCTTGAGGTGGGAATGCTAGAAACGTGGTCTTTGCTATTTGGGGTCCTGTGTGGGTCCTGTGAGTGCCTTCTGTTACGTTGAACTGCCTTTTTCTCTTGGTGTAACCTCCTATGCCAAAATAAATTGGAATAACTGGTGAGCCACTGGCTCTTTTTGGTGTAAGAAGTGGGGGCACTCATACACAGCCTGGGATGATCACAGCTGGTTCTGACACTTGTCCTGTGGGGTTCTGTCCTGCACCTTAAGTCTTTATGATGCCCAGGCTTTGGCTATGACCAGTAGCATCTGTGCCTATTTCTGAGCATCTTCCTATTTCTGTGAAGTCTTTCTATGGTTGGGGGTCCCAACAGGCTCTCATCATAAAAAGTGGGTCGCGGTGGAAAAAAGGTTGAGAACCACTGGGTTAGAGGAAATACCTTCCATGGTGTCCTTGATTGACATAACACTAACTATAAAGACAGCTATATTATATTGACTTTACCTTTAGTAGGAAGGAGTTGCGCTACCCTCCAAAGATCCAACTTGCTTAGTCCAGTAGTATTCACATTTTTTAGACCAGGACCCACTTTTCAGAATGGTACTCATGTCAGGACCCACCAGAAGTGATGTCATTAATCTGGAAGTGACATCATCAAGCAGGAAGTAACATGATAAAATGACACTCCTGAAATGTAAATTGGCATTCTTAGACTGCAGCAATTGTACAACCATGAAACATCCCTGACAGAACGCAAGATAAGGACAAAATATGATGGAAAAGCACTGAACTAAAAACAAATTTTTTTAAAAAAACCCTCACTTGAAAATTCAAACTGTTAACACTCACAAAAGGAATATAAGAAGAGGAAGGTCTGCCATTTCCAAGACAACTGCTCCTAGCTGTCTGTGACCCAACTGACATCAGGTCGCTGTTTACCAAGTGAGTCTCAGTTTTGAATAACACTGGCGTAGTCTGAAAGAATGTGGTGATTTCTCCATGGATAGAGGCTTTCTTTGGAGGCCGTTTCCTTGATCATACTGCCCAATGAAATATATTCCAATGAACTTAGTTGGGCTTAAGGGTCCATGAGATACTGTCATACAAAATCCTCCCCAATATTCAATTAAATTAGTTGGGCTTAAGGGTTCATGAGATACTGTCATACAAAATCTTTCCCAATCAGCGAAGTGTGTGAAGTATGCAAATTTCCATTTATCCATAGCAGATGAGTCTAATAATAATAAGAAATAATATTTATTTTCCTTGTAGAGTGTTAAACAGAACTGTGAAAAAACACACAAAGAAAATATGAATATTTACTCTGACATACTTTGCATTTAAGTAGTTCAAGAAATGGACTGGCCTAGCTTCAGTAGTACCAGTACTTCTAAACACAGTTGAAATCATTGTCTGAAGAACTCTAAGTATCCTCTTGTAGTTCTTTGCTGCCATCTTGTGTTTGTTCAACTGATTGTTTTTGCTGTTTTTTGATTTTAGAAAAAACGACACTTGCAACTTGGCTTATTTAATTTTTTGTTTCTTTTTTAGTTGAAACAAAGTGAAGCAAACGCAGATACCAAGGAGAAGCTCCCATTACGTCTACGAATCTTTGAAAAATTCCCTAACAGACCCCAAATGGTAAAAATATCCAAGCTCCCTTCGGATTTTACAGTCCCAAAAATAAGGTAGCATTTTTTTCAGCTCTCTTTGCATGCCAATGAATAACATTGCAAGATGAATCTATCCTGGGAATCTATTCTTTATGTCCATGTTGTTGTTGTTTTGTTGCTTTTTGTTTTTTTGCAGAATTCTTCCTTTCCCCCTTTCCAAGGTAATTTCTGTAACCTACTCCTTAGCCGAATGTGCTTGTTTTGAACTCTACACTGCCACTGTATACTTTTCTATTAGTTTCTTCTCATCTGCTGTGAGCAAGCATGGAACATATCACTACACAAAATATATATTGCTTTTATTGGGAGAAATAGTCTTCAACTTAACATGAAAGTAGATCAGTGTGCTATGAAGAAAATTTACCCAAATTTTACAGCCATCACTGCATGGTGTAAACATGTATATTCAAAGCTTTTTTCATTACGTACTTAAAATTTGACTTATTACATTTCATGTTTTATTGGCTATTACCCAAACTGTGACTTCAGTGTTCTTTTTTACATAATGTGAATAGTCAGTTCTGAGTTATACACAGTTTAACAATAAGCTAACAGAATGTTAATACAATGCACCTCTACTACCTTACAAAACTGAAGCTGTAGTCCAGTGGCATTCCCAGAGGGAGGCAAAGCACTAGGTTTTTCAGATGTCAGGATGCCTGAGTACAGCGGCCCAGCCCCTCACTTTCAGAGCCATTTGCTACTTTGGGAGCAAGGTGGCCCCTCTGCTTTGCTCTCGCACCAGCAAATGGATCTGAAAGCAAGGAGGAGAGGTTGATTTACATGGGTGCCTGAAAAAACTACTGCTTTGTCCCCCTCTGGGAAAGCCAAAGTTGTAATTCCATTCACATTTACCAGAAAATAAGTCTCATTGAGCTTAGTGGGACTTACTTCCAAGTAGTCTGTAAGATTCCACTGCAAGTGATAAAATCACATAGAATATTCCAGAAACATTAATTTGGATTTATCATTTTTGTATTTGTTGGAGATTCTGTTTTGCCGAACATAAAATATAACAACTAAAATGACTGTACATTAACTGTCAAAAGATGGCTTATGCTAAGTGTGGTCTGGCAAGATACCTCAAAAGTAAAATCTATATATATAAAGGAGAACGTGTGTGTGTGTGTGTGTGTGTGTGTGTGTTTTCCACATACGCTCCGCAACACCTGGAGCAATGCGCACCAAACTCGGCACGCAGATGCCTTGCGGCCTGGCGACAAACACTGGGGGGTACAAAGCCCCTAGCGCCCCCAGGGGTGGGGGTGCGCAGGGGGTGCTGTGTAAAAAGGATCGAAAACGGCCCATATCAGTGTCAAATCCGTAGTTTTCGGGGTCGCCGAGACGAGCGGCATAGCAATGCTCCTGATGCCGTTGGAGTCCGGGTTCGGCCCCCATTGGCGTGGGGGGCGCGAAGGGGTGCGAAACAAAACGTTCGCCATGACCCACTGGAACGCCTGGAGCGATTGACATCAAATTCGGTACGCATATGCCTTACAGCCTGGCGACAAAGACTGCAGGGGCACGACCCCCCCTGATGCTCCCAGGGGTGGGGGTGCGCAGGGAGCACCACATAAAAATGACCGAAAACGTCCGATACCGGTGTTGAATCTGTACTTTCTGGGGTCGCCAAGACAAGCGGCAATGCTCCCGACGCCATTGGAGTCCAGGTTCGGCCCCCGTTGGCATGGGGGGAGAGAAGGGGGGCAAAATAAAACGTCCACCATGGCGTGCTGGAACACCTGGAGCAATTGACACCAAACTCGGTACACGTATGCCTTACGGTCTAGTGACAAATACTGTGGGGGGTGTATTTGGAGTGGGGGTGCAAAGGGGATGCCATGTAAAAATACTCGAAAACAGCCAACATTAGTGTCAAATCCATAGTTTCCGGGATCACCTAGAAGCTTGAGATAATTTGTTACCCAGGCAATGCCGGGTAACAAAAAGCTAGTTTGAAAAAAATAAAAAGTGCTTTTTCACACAGGTGCTGTTTGAACTGCTGCTTAAATAATGTTTTTCAGAGAAAGGATGTTTTCCATGGGACTATATCAGCATTGGCTTTGCTTTGAACTTGAAGTTTATCACAGTGTAAACTAGGAAAGAGATGTAAAATGCATAAGTGACAAATATTTAAAGGAAAACATCAGAGAAACAAATTACTTGTTTCAAACTGTAGTTCAGTTGCATCCAAATTGAATGACATTTTATGATTACTTCCCAATCTGTGTTGTATAATGTGTCTAGTGTGGTTCTTAGTTTTCATTTTCTTTTGTTCTAGTAGTGAACAATTAGGACATGTAATGGTCAAGAACTATCTTGGAATATTTTAGATATTTCTTACCTCAGTTTCCATAGAGAAACAAGTCAAAACTGATATTTTATCTTAATGCTCCCTCTCTCTTTTTTAATTACAAGGGAAAGCTTTATGAAGCAGTTTATTGATCGACAGCAACAGGACACAACTTGTTTATTGAGAAGATTGCCATCAGCTTCGTCTTCCTCATGTGACCATTCCAAAAGGCTAGCAATAGAAGAAAACAAATATATCGACCAGAAGGTAGACAGATTTGAGTCCTCCACACTTGCATGCTCTAGAGCCCTATAAGCACATGGAATGATTTTTGCTTAGTGTGGCACATGGGATTCATAATTCTTTTTATAGCTTGTGTGCTTGTCTGCTTGTGTGCATTACTTGTGTAGACTCTACTCGATAGTGACCCAAGTTTTTCATAAAGACAGTGAATAAATGGGGCTTTCAGATAAATTTATATAACTTTGTTTCTCTGAAAACAAGAGTCATTCTGAATATTGACAGTCGCATTATGGCATGACAGTATAGTGAAAAAGATGGGCACGTTGGGCTATATTCACACATGTCTAGCCTTGACCAGTTCCCCATCAATAATATTTTGCACACTAATAGATTCTGAAGTTTTATGCTTCAGAATCATAACTCATTAAATGGATAGGAGCAAAATAAGTAATGGCATTCCTGGCTAAATGAGGCCTCTATGTCTGCAGCCACATACCATGGGAACAGTTGATGGCAGAGTGATAAAGCATTTGATTTGCATGCATAAAACAGCAAGTTCAGTATTCAAGTTCAGTTCTTTCAGATGGTAGCTCTAGAAAGAACCTTTCCCTGAGGCTTTAGAAAAAACATTGCCAGTCAGAGTAGCCAATACTGGGCTACATGGACTGACTCATTATAAGAAGGGTGGAAATTTTACCCATTTGGATGGAACATTTGTGTGCATTTTGTTAGATTGATTCTGGTTTTCTGCAGTTACAATTACCATAGCAACCTTCCATGTAAATGAACCAATTTCCTCCAAAACATCTTCTCTGTAACTCAAATTTTGACTACCAACTAAAAAAAAAATACACCTGTACATATTAGAATGGAAAGGGGCAAACATATATGGACAATGTTAATTGAACACACAACACTGGAACAAGAAAAATAAAATTCTGGTGACAGCTGTAGCTCCTTTTGTGCATGCTGTCTTTGTTTCACGCAGTTGACATGTTACATAGCATCTAAAATGAGAATCTGAGCTCTTCAGCCATTTAACAAAAGCATATTTTGAACTGTGATATTCCTGGGGTCCTTTGAGAAGTCATATCCTATCTTCTGAGCAAGACAACTCAAACATTAGCATGGGATAAGGTAACATTAGTTACACTCTCTGTCAATGGTGTGTCTGTGAATGGGATGCTGCTGCACTGAAGCTCTGGGTGCTATCTACAGAATGGAAGTCAAGGAACTTAAGCAGGCAACCTATAGCCCATTCTGATACATGTCTGCTTAGAAGTAAATCCCTTTGACTTTAATAGGATTGCAATCCTAGCCAAGGGCACTCCCTTGTCACTCCAAGTGACACCACTGTATGGGTCACACGAGTGGCCCTCTTTTATTTCAAAGGGCTGCAATATTGAAATTGGGCATGAATAACGTGGGTGAGTCTGCCAACACTGAATTTGAATGCTGAATCTGGCAATGCTGAGGATGGACAATAGTACGCAAAATGACTCACGCGCCATGCATAGAAATCTGATGGGCTGATGAACTGGAAAGAGCCTAATAATGAGAGAGAGAGAGAGAAAGAGAGAGAGAGAGAGAGAGAGAGAGAGAGAGAGAGATGACTCCTAATGAAGGATTTTGATGGCAAACCTCACTGTGAGATGGATAGAACCAAATTTCTCCCTCACAGATGGCTCCCTTCTAAGCAGGATAGGTCTGGGCTCGTTCTAGACAATATCGACATACAACTTGTCCCTTAGAAATGGAGGCAGTTTGGCCTACTAAAAAAGTTTTACAGAGAATTACATGCAACTTTTCTAAATTAATGTGTTCTATTCTTTGTCTCTGTGACTAAGAGGATAAAACTTGAGATGTCTTTAAAAGGGGATTAAACCATTTCTTGGAGCACAACTTTATCAGTGGCTGCTAGTTACAATGGTTATGCACTACTCCAAGTTCAGCGGTAGCTTGCCTCTAATTACTGTCACAAACATGCTATAATGCACATCTGCTCCGTGGATTTGGTCACAGAGCCAGCGCAAGCAGTAGGACCAGCTCAGGGGCACCGCCATGCCCAACAGCTGCACCAATCGAGCGCCAGCTTAGCTATTCTGGCACAGGACCACGCTGAGAGCATGCCAGAGGTGTAATGGGGAGGCGTAATGGGGCAGCACCATGGGTGGAGAGGGGTGGTGGAGACGGGACACAGTCATTGTCCTGTATCCAAATCCCCATCCCTAGGCTGGGTGGGCCCGATTCAGGCCACTCTTGTTCATGTGGACTTGCATCTTCTCCTGGTCACGTGGACTTGCAGCACAGTTCCAATCAGCCCCATAAGGCTGGCTGGGGCTTACCCTGGGGCAAGGGGAAAATATCCCCTTGGCCTGCACTGAGCTGCTGCTGCCTCTAAACATAGTTAGGATGCTAGCTCACAGGTGAGCTAACCTGCCTATTCCAGAGCAGGATTGTACCCTTAATGATTTTATAAGATGTGTATCTGTTTATGGTAGTCGTAGTCATAGGGTAATACACCAGCCTTACCTATTTATTTGGAAATCATACACTGATATTCTGGAAGCCAAACTCCATGTTACACAAGAATATCCATGATCGTTTTCCCTGATAGTTGGTGCTTTTAAAAAATGAAATTCATCTACCTGTGTATTTGCAACAGCAGCTCTAGTGCAACCTTCCCCCTCGTGTCATTTTTGCTATCTACATCTACTCTCAGGTTGTTTTATTCACAAGAGAAAAGAATATAGGTAACAGAACTTTTCCTCCCCAGTGCAAATAGCAGCTGGGGGTGGATTTTGATAAGAAAAACTGAGCAGCTGGAAAGGTTAAAAGACTCCTCAGCTCGGTATTACTTCTCTGAACAAATTGACATCCACCACCCACCCACCCATTTGCATTTCAGCAAAAAGATAAAGACCGGAGATCAACCATGAATCTCTTCACATAATGTGTAGTTCAGCCCTGAAACATTCAAGTAGTCTGCCAAAACAATAATAGGATTGGCTTGGGCAGTGGGTATTTCTCTTCTCATTACTGTCCCTATTTTTAAAAAGAAAATATTAATTTGTTTCCTGTCTAGTCCGTATATCTCTAATATAATTATTTTTTAAAGCCCAATGAATTTATTCAGAAATACTGTATATCAACAGACATGTTCTTACCCTGTGTGTATTCTTCTCAATTTTTTTTAGAAGTGTTCAGATTCTCAGAGCCTAATCCTTCTCTTCTCCCCACCACCATCCTGGCTGATGCAGCTGTGCAAAAATGACTACTGCTGCATCTTCCGGACGGGGGGGGGGAGGGGGGCAGTTAGTTCTCTAGTTTCAATTCATTTTCTCACACTGTCTTTACTCTAAAACCTGTTTTATTCTACATCTGAGACCATTTCCCGTATTATTTTTTTCTTATAGCTTTCCACAGTGCTGTTTTTAGATAGTCTTTATCAACCACATCGTCTAGGTTGTTATCAAACAGAACGGCTTCCCATGCCTAGAGCAGATGTGTTTTTGTCTTTCCTTTTTGCTGAAACCATCTGTGTTCCTTTAAGTTCTTTTATGATCATGATAGTGTTGGCAATTTTTATCTCATTATCAGATTTTTAAAAGCATGTATTCTGTTGCCATAGAATTTGGTACCATGCCTAATAAAATAGGAGGGATCTAACATCAGAAAACACAAATAGAACCTCCAACTAGTGTTCCTAAAGTTCTGACAGAAACTTTCCAATATGTTTCTTGGGAAACATCTGCATGTATCAATGTTCAATTTGAAATACATAGTGATGTTTTAAAAAAGTAAGTTTAGTCCACAGATATTCTTTTGGAGTCTTAGAGCGCAATCCTAAACTGGAGTTAGGCCGGCATAAACTAAGCCAGCAAAGTTTGGCCAGCACAAGGGCCACCATAAAGCCTGTTTGGACCACTCTCGGAGTCAGGGAGGACGGCTCACATCTGTGTGCTGACCTCTCTGACTCCCACAGTGGTCCAAACATACTTTACAGTGTCCCTTGTCCTGGCCAAACTTCGCTGGCTTAGCTTTTGCTGGCCAAACTCAGCTGAGGATTGCGCCCTTAATTTGAAATCAAAATTAGTACTATTAAGAGCTCAGTCCTAGTCCCCACCTATTTTTCGCCATGCAGCCTCTCTGACAGAGCTTGTGCTGCAAGCAATGGTGGGAGGGGGCAATGAGACAGCCTGGGAGAGGTAAGTAGAAATACTTTTTACTAAACTCTCCTTAGGCTATCTGGTCACCTTAGACCAACATAAGCTCTTTTGCTGGCGTAAGTCTGAAGAGAGCCATGGGGCACATTGGGGAAAGCACCTATGTATGCACTGCTGCCACCAGGATCCACTCTCTCCCACCCTCAAAATGCCTCCTCCTCCCTCCTTCAAACCACCCTCTCCATCATCTTACCTGCTCCAGCGCTATGTCCTAGAGCCGCTGCTATGTATGTGGGGCCTCATACCATTTCCCCCAATGGCCCCGACACATGCAGCAGCAACATGCCTTTTACAATGCCAAAGTGGCATTTACAGCAATGGACCAGCTGTCTCGCCACTGTCAATGCCCAATAGGATTGGGCCATAGGCTACCTTTAATGATGCAGGTAATCAAACTTAATATTTTTTAATGTAAGTATTTCTGAAAACAGTTAATACTAAACTGGGAGCTAGGCTCCTATGGAAGGTCCACTTACAGTTTAATTCCAGATGCATAAAAGTATCTGGTTCACACCAAAATAGAACTTGTATTTTTGTATCTAATTTAGTCTGACTGGCATAACAAAGTCTGTTGATTAGTAGGTTAACATTCTTGCATGTGACAAGCTATACAAGGTAAAGGTGCTTTTCCTTTTGTTTCACAGCTCCGCAAATCTGTTTTCAGCATTAGGGCAAGAAATCTTCTGGAAAAGGAGACGGCAATCAATAAAATTTTGAGGTAGCCACCCTGATTTGATGCTTCTTCTTCTTTTTTTATTTAAAAGCTGATTTCTGCTGCTGAAGAATAAATCATTTTGTATCATCTTGCACGGTCCAAAATCTTTTTTTCTGCATGCAAAAAGTGAAAGCTTGATATTGGGCAATGATACTTGGATGCAGTTGAAAAAGCTACTAGTGATGCGTAATTTCCCCTCCCACCCACCCCCAGTCCAATTTAAAACATCTGATTAGTTTGACAGATGTTCATTTGACAGCCAGGATACAAGCCACAATGCTGTCACTTTTCTCTGGACAATGTTCATCTGATCCTTCTACTGCGCTTGAGCTTGAGCTGAATCGCATTCATACATTCTGTTCTCAGTAGGTGTAACCAACCAAATGAACTTCAAGCACCAACATGAAATAAGACTTTGGAAGGTGCACTATTGCACTCCTGAAATTATAAATTCAGTTTTGGCAGTCTCTTAGTATGTCAAAACAGCTGCTCAAAAAATATTCTGTGAAACAGAATGACCTTTTCTGCTTGTCAAGATATCAAGGGGCGAGGCACAATGTACCTTCCAAAGTGTTTAGCATGCTCACATACAGCCAAATAGTTTCATTGTTTCAAATATCTCTTCTTGCTGTTCAGGAAGTCCAGTGCATTGTTAAGTGAAGTACATTATGCCCTATCACATCATTCGGTATACATGCATTTTTAAATCACACTCTGCTTACAAAAAGATGTAGGAAGAAAATACTCAGGAAACCGTGCTGGCTGACAGTAAAATTTAATTCTTTGGAAACTAAATATTGTAATGAGAACTACCTTTTGGAAAATTCCATTGCTTCATACAAACATTGAAGTTGAATACAGCAGGAAATATGGCTTGCTTTACACAAGTGCACCCACACAGACACACTTTCATGTGTTAAGAGGGGATTGACACTGGAATCTGTGGGGTTCTCTTCCATCCCCCCCCCCCCAGACAGTGCTCAAACTAGGAAACTGTTGTAGTTTTCTGTTATAGCCAGCCACTCAGGCTGCTTGAGACCCAATTGGACTGTTTTCAAAGAATCGTAGAGTTGGAAGGGACCTACAAGATCATCTAGTCCAACCCCCCCCGAAGGGAACTGGTGGCACTGGAAAAGTGCCACCAGTTCCAAATATTCACCCTTTACTTGGCTCCTTCCTCCACACAGGCTTTTGAATCAAAGCAGGAATTGTATATTACACTGGGATCACTCCCAGCATGCTCCACATTTCTGCTTCATTTAAAGAGCCCGCACAGAAGAAGGAGCAGTCCACCTGGCACTTTAAACAGTGGAAACGTGTGCTGGGGATGATACAATCATGTTTCGCATTTCCTGCTTTGATTCAAGAGCTGAAAGTAGGACCCAGGCAAGCAGGCAGAATCGCTGAGTTCCAGTCCTTGGAGCACAGCATACTAGCCCCTGCCTTCTTCTCACACTGTTTCTTTGTCCATCAGGCTTTTTTAGAGCCTGGTGAAGGAAAGAGCAAGGTGAGGGAGCCAGATAACTCTGCTTGGAGGACTGAAACACAGTGATCACCTTGATTCTTTACGCAAAGCAGGAAATGTGGCGCTTGATGCAGTCATAGCACATTCTGCATTTTCTGCTCTGATTTTTGAAAAAAGTATTGGCTCTGTCTGCAGAGGCAGAGGGGAGGGGAGGTGGCAGGTTGGAAGTCACCAGTCAGTTTCTCCAGGTCCCATGTTAACTCTCAAGAAGCAGCAAAGTACACACTTGAGACTGATGAGAAGAATGTCTGACTGACTATACATTGACCCTTTCTTAGTAATGAACTGAGTATATATGATTGAGAAAGAATGGAAGAGGGATCAACATTAATTTTTTTTTAAATGTAATGCAAGCGTTTACTTATCGGCACAAGATTTTCTTAACTCAGTGGTAAAATACACAGTTTGCATGCAGAGGGTGCTAGTTTCAATCCCTGACAAGGTCATCTGGGGCTGCAAAAGACCCTTGTCTGAAATTCTGAAGAGCCACTGGCCAGCCAGCATAGACAATACTGAGCCCAATTGTCCGTACGTACAGAAGAGTGCTCTGTAATTGTGTACTTTTCATAGGGCCTGCACTCGTCAACGCATGTTGAGTGGATCCTTTGAAGGGCAGCCTGCAAAAGAAAGATCAATTCTTAGTGTCCAGCACCATATACGTCAAGAACGCAGGTAAGTCCCATTACAATCTTCAAAAAATTAAGAGAGGTTTACAGTGTGGTCAGTATATTAGACATTTGCAAATTGGGATTGATTTGCATGAACATCATATCTGTACGTTTTATTGTAATAACAATTACATTTACTGTAATATGAAAAAGGGGGGAAAGAGCTTTTCTTTCAGTTGCACTGTATGAATTTGCTTTCATAATGTCAAAGCCTTTGGGGGGGGGAGTATAACTTTTCTAAGTACCACCTTTTACAAGTACTCTTTTGCAAGTCCCACCACTGACGCCAATGAATGTTGTGCCTAAGAGCGGATGACTTTCCCGACAGCTGTGGCTCTGCACTGGCCTTCCCAAGACTCTGCCTCTTTTGAAGGACTAGATAGTTGCACAACCATATTTTTCCTGCTGGCGCTCTACTGCCTCAGCCATCTCTGCTTCTAGCAGGGCCAGGCTAGGCGGAGCAGCATCACATGGTTTCCATGGTAGCAGGACCTAGTACCACCTTCCATGCAGTGAAGTATCACTGGTGATAACAAAACCACTCGATTGAAAATTAGATTGGGCCATAATTCGTTAATTCAAATTATGGACTTGATGAATAGGTGGACAATTTAGATCTAAAACATTTTACTTGGGAATAAGGAGATTTAAACAAAAGGTATTAAAGAAAAGAATAAGAGGCCGTCTAAGGGAAATAATTTTTTAATTTGAGCAGTTATCGTAGAGTTATTGTAGAGGATGAAAGCAATTTAGGGCGCAATCCTATGCAGCGCTGGAATGGCGAGGCCGATTCGGCAGCGCCATATCCAACACAGCATAGGAGAGGCTGGAGCCCCCTTCCCACAGCAAGGGAGCATGCACTCCCTTACCGTAGGGGAGGCTCCAGCCTCCCCTATGTGCTCCTCAGATCTGCACCCACTAAAGAGTGGGCACAAATCTAAGGAGACTGCACGGCCTGAATTGGGGCCATGCAGCCTTGTGGATGGGCTTAGGATGTAGCCGTATGTTCACCTCCCAAGTCCGCCCATGTCCCGCCCAAGTCCCGCCTCTCTCCCACCAATCCCTGTCCCGATATGGGATGGAGCCTCCCTCGCGATGGGCGGCTTTGGCTGACACTAGGGAGACGCTGTGCAGGCTCAACAGGACCGGCGCTGCCAGCAGCGCCGGTCCTGTTGCCTTAGCACCAACGCGGGGAGGCTGCTAGGTGCCCCCGCGTCGGCACTAAGGCCTTAGCGCCAGATAGGATGGCGCTGTTAGATGTATTACTCCACACTTGCTTTATATATTCTGAATTTAGTTTTTGTTTTGTTTTTATATTTACTTGTAAGTTTGTTTTAGTTTGTTGTAATAAAAATTAAAAGAAGAAAAAGAAAATTAGATTGGGCCAGAAAATTGGATTAGATTGGGCTGGAAAAATTTATAATCTTTAGTGAAATTTAAGATGAACTGGTCAGAAGGTACTCTGTATTGGTGCATTGTAATGATAATCACATAAGGCTCACCATTTGATCTATGTATTTATCACCCATAGGAATGAGATTTTTTTTTTCCCCAGATCACTAAGACACGGTTCCAATAGTCAACGAATCAGCAGGGGAAAATCCCTTGAAACATTAACTCAAGATGTAAGTCTAAACAGTTATAATGGGTTGAGTAAAGCAATTTTTGAGATGTCATGTATATGAAGAACTGTCATAACAAAAAAGAAGTGCTACAGTAACATTATAATTATAAGATGGATCCATAGGTTTTTGAGCAGATATCTGCTCGTGCAACAAGGTTTTCCCTCCCGGTGGCAGCCCCTATGCCTCCTAAAAGCTTCCCTAGATGATCAGAGAACGTTTCCCAGAGAGAGGGGGACAGGGCATAGAGGACCGTGGGGGAGGAGAATTGCCAAAAATCAGATGAAATCCATTCCCCCAGCAGCCTCCCATGCCTCATCCCACCTCTTCCAGAGGATTCTTCTCTCCTCAAGAGTCTTCAGAGGAGCCACTGCAGTTATTGGAAAGCCTTGTTGTGCAAGTGGACTCATGCAGGTCTAGATCCAATCCAGAGTTCTATTCTAATGCATAAATTTGTGTACTGGTATCTTTCTTTAATGGGGAATCACTACGCAAGTGCAATTGCAGCTCTACTATTACAACCAGAATAAAGAAAATTTATATAAATAAATACCTGAAGGGTGGAAGGTTTACTGGGGAATAGATAGATATAGAATGACAAATGTAGCCACAGGCAACAACCAAAACCGTATTTAGAGCATAATCCTATGCATGTCCAATTGTGTTCAGTGGGGCTTACTCCCAAGTCAGCAGTCGTTAGATTGCAGCCTTACGTTTGGGCTGCCCCACTGGCAGAACGTGTTCCACCAGTGCTGGAAAGCAGCATCACTGCATCGCTGGCAACCATCAGAGTAGTCAAGCCAGTGGAGGAGGCTGGGTGAGTGGGAGGAGGGTGAAATGGGGCTGACAGAGGGCGGATCAGGGCCGGGGGGGAGCAATGGAGGCAGGGAGGCTGTGGGAGGGGACTCTTGAGGAGAGGAGGATCCTCTGTTGGAGGAGGTGGATCTGACGGTGACGGCATGCACCGGATCCTATCCCCTCTGGCAGCAGCCTCTGCACCTCCTTCCTCTCCTCAGGCCTGCATCAGCAAAATCATTTGCACATGTCCGACGAGACCCATTGCAGAGCAAGAGACTTATGGAAGGGGATTTAAATCCCCTTTCACCTTCTGAAGCCTCCCAATTTGTCCCCCCTTTTCACTGAAAGATGTACTGTTGCCCTAGATTTAAAAAGCAGCCAACATTGTTTAAAACACAAACTTTGCTTTGAAATATATGGCTCATAGCCCCATGCACACACCAGTGGCCCACCCAGGCCATACTGGAATGGGTAAGATGGGGCTGGGTCATTTTGGGGAAGGATCAGGGTACAAGCTAGACAGGGGGCACTTCAGGGGTGGGAGGGGATGGATCTTGACAGCAGCAGAGCAAGCCAGGATCTTATTCTTCTTTCTTGGCCCAGTCCTACCCCCTTAGGCTCCTCCTACCAGCTAAACTGCAGGTGTAGGTCCAAGGAGTTCCATTGGGGGCCAGGCAACCTATTGGGAAGTAAGTAAACAATAATGTTACTTACCTCTCCTAGGGCCCTCTGTTCACCCTAACCGCACCATAGAAAGCTGCATTGGTGCAGCTGCATTGCATAACCTGGTTGGGGACAGGATTGGGGCCTAAATTATGCTAATAGGCTAACAATCTAGCCACTGTTATGCTATTAAACTCCCATCAATAGCAAATATTTAGCATATGCCTAACTCTTCTATGAAGATCAGTGGGTGGTCAGGTGTTTAATTTGGCTGGATCATGTGTCACTTAATATGTATAATGGTGAAGTAGCCAAGTGGTAATGATTAATTATGATTACTAATCAAGTTGTGAATTTTCTCAAAAACTGAATAAAAAACTTTCTTCATAGTATTGATATAGCAGAGGAAAAAGAAGCCGTTAAAAGGCTATATGCAATTACAATCTTGCTTTGATCTTGCGGCAAAGAAATAGAGCACTGATTTTGTTTTTTAAATGCCTGTTCTGCTTCTAGCATTCTAACACCGTCAGGTACAGAAATGCACAGAGAGAAGACAGTGAGATAAAAATGATACAAGAAAAGAAAGAGCAAGCAGAAATGAAAAGGTACTGAGAGTTGAAATCCCCGCAGCTTTCTTACGTTGAATAGGACAGAACAGTGTAAAGGACCACTTTATTTATTGTTTGTTATTTATATATGCCATTAAAGGTTTGAAACTGAACTGTAAAGGACCACTTCAGATGATAAATTTTTGGTACTTGGGAATAAATTTTCACACACATACAATCACACACACACACATGTGTTGAGCATTGGTCACCAAGGGAGCTCACACATGACTAGAAGGTGACTAACAGAAAACGCCTCCTGGCATGTTCAAAACTGACTGCATACATGTGTATTTGTTACTCAAAGATACTTCCTGAGTCCAAAATACATAATCTGGGGGCCCTAAATATCATTTTGTTTTGTGTTCTGCCTTTCTTTTGAGGAAGCGTGTTTTGTCCTCACAGCAATCCTGCTTTGTCACTAGTAGGAGTATGGTTGGCGCAAGAGGTGGCAGCAGCACATTTTCAGTAGTTTGCACAGAGTGTTTTGTTCCATGACCAGTATGATTTACATACTACAGGCAAGGAAAACTCCAGCCTTTAACCACCTAATAGAGCTTCCTACATCCTCACATAGAGAATGTGAAGTAGGAGATTAGATGGAAGTTGGGGGACACCACTAGACAAAGGACTGGGCTTTTGGAGTTTCCCTGAGGCAAAGCAGGCTCACCCTAGGCCTGTTCAGACAATACCCTGACCAGGCAGGTCCAACCACATGGAAGAAAAGCACGATCATGAACATATCTCTCACTCCAACTGGCACCATGTTGCAACATTGTCAAATTGCACAAGTGGTGGCTCATCTGAACTACTTATGTGCTACCTTAAAACAAGTCTAAAGGAGTATTAAAACTGCATGTAGGGGTGAGCGGTGGCGTCATTCAGCCAGTACGCTGGGCGGGACTTAGCTTTGAGCGGCAGTCTGCCCGTTGCATCACGCCGCATTCTGCCGCTTTCCCGCCCGCCCCAGTGGGCGGGCGGGAAAGCGGCAGAACACGGCGTGACACAACAGGACTGCTGCTCAAAGGTAAGTCCCGCCCAGCGTACCGGCTGAATGACACCACTGGGGGTGAGTTAGACAAATCACCCTCCACTCCTCACAAGATTAGGCAGTGGTGCTCCATTGTCCTGGAGGTACAGATGTACAGGATCATGTTCTTCCTCTGCGTTTTTGGACTGGACCTGTTTGGCTTATTACCCAGTTTGGCCCCCTGAAGTTTTCCCCTGGAACTTAGAATCTGGTTCTTAGAAACTTAGACGGCTCTGTTTCCTTGCTCCCTGCACCTCCCTATAGCTAGATATGTGTCCATTTACCATTGTACTTTCCCCCTGAGCAATGGTCACCTAGCTCATGTATATCCACATGATCTCCTAATGGGAATGTAGCATTTCAGCAGCACAGGTAGGTGGGACTGAGAAATATTGATTTCCCAAAATTCATCCAGTAATCATCACAGCTGTGCAGGAGTCTAAATCTTTGTTACTTAGCTACAAGCTCAACACTCTAATTCATGGCACCACAGTGGTTCTATTCCTGTGGTCTAAGAAAATGAAATTGAAGAGAGAGACATCTGAGACTGACACCTTGTGACTGAATATCTTACATGTCCTTATATTGTTCTGTAAAAGGAAAGTCCAAGAAGAGGAGTTGCGAGAGAATCACCCGTATTTTGACAAGCCACTTTTTATTGTTGGTCGGGAACACAGATTCAGAAATTTCTGCCGTGTCGTTGTACGAGCTCGCTTTAATGCGTAAGTGTATGAATCCTTTGCTTTGGCTCTGTAATTTTCTTCACAGCATCATATGCAGCCTCAAGGATTAGAGCTGAACTAGATGTTATCTATGTCCCAGGTCCTCATGATGACGTCTTTCACTCCATTACATAATGCCTCTAAACAGTTGCCATGCAACATGGCATCATTACACTGCAAATTCCCTTACATACAACCCAATCCTATCCTGTGCTGGAACAGACAGGCCAGCTGGCTTGCAATGTACAGTATCTGACACAGGGTTGGAGGGGGCTGCAGTAAAACCTGGAGTAAGGGCAGAGGTGTCATCTACTCCCCAGTAGATGGTTCACTGGGCGGGAGTAGGGAGTGATTGACAGTCCGTCGATTCACTTCCGGTTTCTTCGCGCGCCCCGCGCGGCTTTCCCTCGCCTCGGCGGGGGCGCCTGCTCGCCTTGGGGGATGGGGGGGGCGCGCCGGGTGCCTGGGTAATGCCCTGAGTAATGCCCCAGCCACTGCCATGGGGCTACTGGTGGGCCGCAACCTGATTTTGGGTGGGTGATGGAAAGATCAGATAATTGCCTCAAGACCCAAGGATGTTAAAAAAAATCACATACTGTATCTGCTAATTACCATGCAAGGAGCTCAGTTCCTGCAGTTTCAAGCATGTATCAAGATCGATCGATCGATCGATAGATGTTTGAGGGACTTTTATAATTCACTGAATAAAATATTTCATATTTCTTTCTAGATCTCCTTTAAAAAAAAGTCTGGTAAACCTAGGTAGGTCCCTATAGAGTGTCATTTTAAAAAGTGGTTTTTGGTGCTAAAATGTTTGGGAACCACTTGAACTGCTGTAGAAAGAATCTTGTCTCTAAATGCCTGCTAAGCTGCTAGATAGTTGGCACAGATCCTAGAAGCCCCATAGGGGTGGCTGGAGCTTAACTGGGGAAGGAGAAAAATATCCTCTTATCCCAAGGTGGCCTCCAGCTGCCTCTTAAACTGCTTTTGATGCAGTGCAGGCCATGCGCCATTTAGGATTGGGCTGTATTTGTGTATGATACTATGTGCCATAACCTAGCCTAAACTGAAGACATATTTCTTCTGTTACAGCTCCAAAACAGACCCTGTCACTGGAGCAGTGAAAAATAACAAATACCACCAACTTTAGTAAGCACAGCCCAAAATGGCATATTTCTTTTTATATACTTCCTTATATATTTTATATGTATTTATCAATAGAAAAAAATTAAACATGCATGTGCATTTAAAAGCTGAAATTTATCTAGAAAGTTCTTATTTGATAATGTGTTCAGACTATAATTTTATTATGGATTCTGAAATGTTAAAATTGTAATGTATTTTCTGTGGTTACTGTTTTGATCCACAGTATGTATGCCATAAATATTTCTCTATTACTGGAGCCTCTCTCTCATTACGTTTGCTTTATTTAATTTTGCAGTGATTTGCTGGGATTGGTTACTTACCTGGACTGGGTAATGATCATTGTTACTATATGTTCCTGCATTTCCATGATGTTTGAATCTCCCTTTCGAAGAGTAATGCACACACCAACACTTCAGGTAGCTTTATGGAAGTAACTCCCGTTAGTTGTACAAAAATTTTTTAAAAAGAAATTTGGTGCTAAATAGTCATTGACCTTCCCTTTGCTTTTCAGATTGCTGAATATGTTTTTGTAATATTCATGAGCATTGAACTTAACCTGAAGATTATGGCAGATGGTTTGTTTTTCACTCCAACGGCAGTCATAAGAGACTTCGGGGGTGTCATGGATATATTTATATATCTTGTAAGTTGTTATTCTTTATGAATTATTCCCCTATGTATATATTTTCTGTCCTAGTCATGACTAACTTTTCAAAAAAAATTGAGGCTTAATCTGCATCCACAACAGGTAAGAAAAATAATTTGCATCTGTTCTTGCTCCGTATTTCATCTAACTTCAAATTACTGTATATCAATGGTACATAGGCATCCATTAGGAATAAGCAGCACAGCAACAGTTATGCTTCTGTTAACCATGGGAGAAGTGTCTCAAGGACGCCACACACAAATACACATGACATGACATAAGGATGCCACACCAACCCTATCCACTGCAGGATGTCCAGTGTTATGCCTTTGCCATTCATGCCTGCACTGTGCTCTTAAAGAAACATAATATAGTTTGTTTAGTATTGAGTTATCCAGATACAGCAATATATCAATAGTGAATGTTAATATTATCTAAAGAGATGTTTAAAATTCCTAACAATAATATATCTGAGCAAGACTTCTAAGTGAAAATATTATCAGTTTGATTAAATCTTGTAGTAATTAGACTGCGTCATAGATATAATGAATATGATTTGTCACAATCAATTTGTATTCAAGCCTTGTGTGTCTGCAGTCTGAAAATGAGGTCATTTTTTTCCAGAAATCCTTTTTATCCTATTATTTCTTTGAACAAAAATTCTGCACAGGATGTGCGTTTTTGAAATAATTCCAACATCTTGAAAAGATGACAAGAATTCAGTATAATATTCATTGTCCCATATTGACTTGTGCACTGCTATTTGGGGGGAGGGTAAAGTTACAGCAACATATGCCAATCCTTTTTATTGGCTTTTGAAATAAACATTAAAAATCCCTTGCACCAGTTGGCCACAGTGATACGAGAAGTGCAGTGGGGTTCCAGTTTAGGGTGGAGAGGAAGTATGTTAGTCACTATGGAAGCTAAAACGGCTCCTTCTTTGAGACTTGAGAGGAAAGATGTCTTACAGCCCAGTCCAATTGGGCACTAATGCTAGTGGAACCAGAGTTCTTCAAGTGGTGACTGCCTTATGGCAGTTGCAAAAAGCCCTCTGGCAGTGCACAAAGCTGCACACTGCTGGGAGGCCTCAGCAGCCTCGCATGTAGTGATGGAGCTGGACTAGCCCACCAACCCAGATACATTGGCATGGGAGGTGGGATGGGGCAAGGGGAGGAGGCTGGTTTGGGACTGGAGGGGGTGCATTTGGTGATGGTCCAAACCCACTTCCTGGATCCAATTATGTGGACCACTAGCAAAGGTCTGAGTAGACATCTCTGTACTGCAGAGGCTTACCCTTTCCCAAACGAGACTTCTCTCTCTCTCTCTCTCTCTCTCTCTCTCTCTCTCTCTCTCTCT
>JAJKFI010000194.1:0-65126 GCA_029204185.1 Lerista edwardsae | reverse complement strand
TAGGATTGGGCTGTAAATGTCATGGCATTCCTACCATTCCCATTTGTTACTTGGTGCCTTCCATGCATGGGTAAAGTGAATATGGTGTGGCAAGCAGCATCATGATTAGTGAGTAGCAATATGGTTGCCAAGGATATTGCAAGACTGGCTTTTGACAGTATCTTGGCCATTCATACTGCTGCTTTTGTATTTGCTACTTCACTTTTGAGTGTGTAAAATTATAACTACATTACAGTCATGCAGGCAGTAACATAGCAGAACAATAGGATAGGCCTGCCGACGACATACGTAGGTTCTGGTGTTCTGTGTAAAATAGCACACTATACTATGCTATTATCCTTTCTATTCTTTCTTTTTAAAAGGTAAGCTTGATATTTCTGTGCTGGATGCCTCAGAATGTTCCAGCTAAATCAGGAGCTCAGCTCTTAATGGTGCTACGCTGTCTCCGGCCCCTCCGAATCTTCAAACTGGTGCCTCAGATGAGAAAGGTTGTCCGAGAACTATTCAGTGGCTTCAAGGAAATCTTTCTGGTAAGTGCCATTTGTTTTATTTCTCTTCCAAAATAAAATAAAAGTTTAACCATTGAACATGTAGCATTTCAAGATATGGTCTCCTATTTGAAAGCTTCATGATTAATGTCTTTGTCTGCATCCTAAGAATTAGAGGTTGAGCCCCTGTTTGTTTCTTGCTACCTGGAAACGATCCAAACGATGATGATGATGATGATAATAATAATAATAATAATAATAATATTTGGTATTTATATACCGCCTTTTTGGTCATCAGATTGTTCCTTTGACTTTAATTCAAGGCGGTTTACATGGGCAGGCATTTTCTAAACCGCAAGGGTTTTTACAAATCACAAACAAAGTTCTAATCTTTCAAGAACAACTACATACAGATGACACTTTTATCGTCCAGTCCTTCTTTCTCGCTGCATGATTGCCTTCCACCGGCTGATAATCTGCTTCTTTGCTCTCACCAAAGAGCAGCTGGCCGTCTAGCACAACTCCCCCTCTCACAGGCAGCTGAGACGGCTCAGATCTAATCAGCTGCATTCTTGAGGTCTGCCGCACACGGAAGCTTCCGGTGGTTTCAAACTAGCGACCTTCAGATCTTATCTTCGGGCAATTACTGTAGCTTTAACCCTCTTGACCAGACCTTCTGCCCAATTGAATTATAAATTCATACCATGGAATGTGAGAAGTCAAAACTAACTGAACATTGTGCTGTTTACACCACTTAGGACACAACTAAATAGTTCATTGCTCATTTGTAGTTCAAATGAGCCTGTGAGAAACCAGTTAGGAATGACCCACCTCCATCTGATTTCATTGTTCAATTTTATGTAAGCCACTCAAGGGAGTCACTCGGGCTGAAGAGCAGTACACAAATATCTCAAACGGTTCTAGATCTACATAACAACATTTGCAGCCCCTACTGTTTTCAGACCCCTTCCTTCACAATTTCAACATTAGACTTTTTCCAGCATCTCCTTCACTCTTTTTATTTCTTACTCGCTGTCCAACAAAGGGCCCACTCTTATCCGACTTCCCAGTGCTGATGCGGCCACCATGCAGCCTTACTTTGAGGAGGCTTCCGTGACTGTCCACGGTAGGATGCAGAACATATGCTGTAGGATTGGCCCCAAAGATGTATATAACACATTTACACATATTTTCTTGAGACTGCTACACTGTTGTGAGGATAATACAGTATTCAGTATTCTGCAATTATTCACTATTCTGCAAAATTTTGTACCTGGAAAAGTGTGCAGCCTCTGCTATGAAATGCATTAATTGTTATCATGCTTGTGCTTGGGGAAGTATTATGGATTATCTACACCCTGTAATCCATTGCTCCTCCATAGCTTCAGAGAAAGATTCGGGAACATACATCATATTTTAAAGGGATCATACCACCCTATCATGGCTTAGTGACATCAGTAAAGGGTCCATGTATGCACTTCTGTGCCTGAAACATAAGAAGTAGGTATGTGCATATAATTAGAGAGAGGTTTGTTGGTGTTTCTACAAATATAATGAGTTTGTGAGTGAACATGCAAATTATTGACATAACAAGGCAAGGGCATGATTGTATGTGTGTTTGTGGAAAAGTCTACATGCGTGCATGAAATATTGCATATGTGGTCTATGTACACGAATAGAGTGAGCACTGAAGTATTGTGAGGGACATGTGGTTATGTGTTCATGAAAGAGAAAACGGGGGAAATGAAAATATGTGGGTATTATTGGAAATGGATGAAGAGCAAGAGCCATTCTGCTCAGGACTGCAAGCAAAATGTCCTCTTCAGAAGAAGTCAGAGAGCCAAAGTCTCTTGCAAAGTGCAGGTTATTGTAAAATAACTATTTCTGCTGCTGTCCATGTGAGGTAAAATGGCTGCTTTATCTTCCCACATTCCCATGCCACATTCCAGAGAGTATCTACTATATAGCGATGAATAGAAGAGCAGACTTAAGCCAGGGGTCAAAACCCCATGTCACTTGACAAAACTGGTGGCTTACGAGAAACCTCCATAGAGGATCTGGTCATTAAGCATAAGGTTGTTCAATGGATATTTGCTTTTATTTGCTCTTATAGGTCTCAATTCTCTTGCTGACATTAATGCTTGTTTTTGCAAGCTTTGGAGTTCAGCTTTTTGCTGGGAAACTAGCTAAGTGCAATGATCCACACATTATTGCAAGGGTAAGAACAAGTTTTGTATTTGTATAGTGTCAACCCAGTGTGCGGCGGTGGTGAAGAAGGCCAATTCCAAGCTTGGGGCAATTAAAAAAGGGGTTGAGAATAAAACGGCCAACATTATTATGCCATTGTACAAATCGATGGTAAGGCCACATTTGGAGTATTGTGTACAGTTCTGGTCGCCGCATCTCAAAAAGGACATAGTGGAGCTGGAAACGGTACAGAAGAGAATGACGAAAATGATTACTGGGCTGGGGCACCTCCCTTACAGAGAAAGACTGCAGTGTTTGGGGCTCTTCAGTCTAGAAAAAAGGTGCCTGAGGGGGGACATGATTGAGACATACAAAATTATGCATGGAAGGGATCGAGTCAATAGAGGGATGTTCTTTTCCCTCTCTCACAACACCAGAACCAGGGAACATCTACTAAAACTGAGGGTTGGGAGAGTTAAAACAGATAAAAGGAAATACTTTTTTACCCAGCGTGTAATTAATCTGTGGAACTCTTTGCCACAGAAGGTGGTAATGTTATCTGGCCTAGATACCTTTAAAAGGGGATTGGACAGATTTCTGGAAGAAAAGTCCATCGTGGGCTATACGCCATGATGGGTTGTGCAACCTCCTTACATTAGTAGTAGCTACTTCAGTGTGCCGAAGGCAAGGGAGTGGCAACAGGATGCAAGAATCTTGTTGTTTCATGCCTCCCTGGGGCACCTGGTGGGCCACTGTGAGATACAGGAAGCTGGACTAGATGGGCCTTTGGCCTGATCCAGCAAGGCTCCTCTTATGTTTTTATGATTGGTTTTTTACAGTCTAATGCTGCTAACTGAAGGTTCAATCAAGTAACATGCAGGTTCAATCAAGGAAGGGTCACCTCACACACAACTCTGATTGCTGGCTGGACGGTTTTCATTACAATAATGACCATTTTCATTCATAATCCTTGATGGAGTGGGATAATGGTTCACTGAAGTGTTGACACCTTAAATTGCATAGGACAGTATTACTTACATTCCATTTAGGATGATTTTGTAGTGTCTGTCATATGGAATATTCTACTTTGTATGTGGATTGTTATTTCTCATGACTTATTTTATTTTCATGATAGGAAGACTGTCATGGTATATTCCGAATTAATGTAAGTGTTTCCAAAAATCTAAATTTAAAATTAAGACCTGGTGAAAAAAAGCCTGGATTTTGGGTGCCTCGAGTCTGGTGAGTATGTGAAGGCTTGTACATTTATTCAAAATTTACAATAAACAATGAAGAATGTGCACTCGTCACTTTGGGTCACATATATATTCTCCACCTCTCTCCATTTTAGCTGTAGTGGCCTGCAACGTCCTAAGGACTGGTCCTCATATATAACATGTATATAGGCTTTCCACTGGTGCAGATACCTGGAACTGGACCACTGTAACTCCTTTCATCAAGTATTACTCCTTCAACTTTCATTATAGCTTGTGTTACCAGATACAAACGGAGACAAAACACCTATATCTTTAACCCAGTGTTTCCCGACCTGGAGATCGGGACCCCCAAAGGGGTCATGAACAGATTTTCAGGGGGTTGTGAAGAGCTTGGGGCAGCCATCTTTAAAAGCTGGGCACCACCATCTTGGAAGCTAGATTTTGATAGGGAAGAGGCTTCCCCATGAAACTGCCACTTCCTCAAGGCTTGTGGCTGTGAGGGAAATTGCTATGTGCCATTTTTGTGTTTCCATATGCATGTGATGAGGGTCTCTCCTAGGTCCCTTTCCACAATGCATTCTGTGCATTGTGTTCTCAGTGCTGAATCAATCACTGAAATAAAAAATGTCTCATTTAGAATATTCTAAAAAGAATGTGGAGCTTCCTGCTTAATGACATCATTTCTGGCCCTAGGTTTTAGTGGGGGCCCAACAGGTTGTCATACCTAAAAAGGGGGTCCTGGTGCAAAAAGCTTGGGAACCATTGCTTTAACCATTGTATAGAAGAGGGAATTTTGGCAGATACAGCTTTTTAAACCCTTCCTTTTGGTTGAGTTGCATCTTCCAAAATTCCCTCTTCTATACAATGGTTAAAAGTATAGGCACTCTGTCCCCATTTGTATCTGGTCACCCTAATTATAGCCCTAACCACCAATGCCTCTGGATATATCCTAAGTCATATCGTGCCAAAAACAATAGAAATAAAGGTACACAGCTGTTAAGAGCAACAAATTCAGTTTAGTCTGCTTCATGGACAATTAGAGACTGATGGAACTGAGAACTTGTAGCGTGGCGACAATAAAAGATTTGAGGCATACAAAGTTATTTTCAGGGGATATAAAGGCTGCCATTGAGACGCTGGAGATATTAGTTCTGTCATGGAGGAAGGAGGTTTTTCAGTTGTAGTTACTCAGATTTAGAACCACCTTAAGGCAAAACTCAATGTGATAAGAGCCAGGGCCAAACTACACTTGATGGTAACTGTGTAAATACCACCACTGTCAGGCAGACCTTGGCAGGGCATATCCCTGTTGCATTCCCACTCTGGATCAATCCTCCCACAGCTGCTGTTTAACAATCCTTTCCACAGCTGTTGTGGGAGAAGCAGTCATTGGTGGGTGTGCTGCCATTTCACTGTGTCACAAATTGTCATTATTTTCCAAATGGCAGCATTAGACAGCCATTTTACTGTTCCCTCTTACAACACACAGCTGTTTTTGTCCTGGAACAAGCCCTTACAAAGGAACATCCAATATTTTCCTGTCAAAATTCTCTTTTTTATTCTGCTCTACTCATTTCTAAAATGTTTCAATTTCAACTAAGCAGCCAAATAAAATGTAATGTTAAAAAAATGTGTGTGGGTAGGAAAATATTATTGTGCTCAACCAGTGGAACAATGCACTGTGATTTGAATGCCACAATCAGTTGCATTCAAGCAGTTAATAAATATATTATGTATGTGTTCATTTAGTTTTGAAAAACTAATGTCATCTCACTTTATCCTGGGGTCCCTGCCTAAGCAAGATTACCTTAGCATGCTGTAATGTGTAAATATGAAGCTGGAAGTCAACACTATTAAACTTCCTAGAATCTCGCTTTCTTTTCCAGATTTTCAAGCATTAAGTGTCACTCTTATTCTTGGCATCTTCTCTATAATGCTTAGCTAGTCCAAGGAAAATAAGAAACCAAGAATTAAAGAGACAAAAAATATCCGTGGGGCGTGTCCGGGGGTGTGTGTATTGGCACCTCCCCAATTGGATATCTGCCCACAAGGGGCATGTAGGGCCTGACCAGAGGTTGGAAGCAGAGGCCCCTGTTGATTCCTCCGTTTGGCCTCACCTGGTCAGTGATGGAGGGCAGGGGGTTAAGTCACCCAGTTCCTGCTCCTCCTTGTCAGCTTGCTCCTTTCATGCAGTCTAGCATGCTCTACAGCCAGCAACCTAGACCTTACTGACCCTCATCATCAGCCAGTGCAGGTTTTAAAGCCAGTCACTCTGCACCCATCAAGTTTGCTCCACCCTTACTTACTCTAGAGGCAACCCTTTCCTCCTTCCGACTTAGTTTAGAATTGGCCCCGGTTCCAACCTCCCTCTCCGTAGCTCTCCTTTCTTTCTCCAGGGGACTCTTGAGATCAGGGGCCTCTTGCCTGGAGCTGTCTCCAACCCCTCTCTGGCCCACACCTCCCCACCAGGGAGCCGGCACCAGCATGGGCAGATGCCCTCTGGCTTGCAACCCCTCATCTGCAGGCATCGGGCACGGCACAGCTGCACATACAGCCTGACCTAAAGGCGAGCTTGGCATCCCCATAAAGGGGGGCACTCCATTAACGTCCACTTCCTTGGTGGGGCTTGCTGAATTGGGTGGCGAAGACCTGGTCATGCAGTGGGCAGCCCCTGGGTCTTGTGCTGAGCTGCTTGTCTGGGGATCGGGCAGCGGGTTGGCCATTAGAGCATTGGCCATTAGAGGACTGCTGCCGTGCATGGCAGCTTGGGTGGTGGAGGCTAGTTCACCCCCCCCGGTAAGTTGGGGTCCTGGGGGAATCCCTAACAGGGATATGTCATTACCTGCCTGAAAAAGGTCATGCAAATGTTTGTTCTCTGACTACTCACTGATATTATTGAGAGATTTGCCAATGCTTTCAGATCAAGTGACCACCTAGAACTGGGGGGGGGGAGCCAACCATGGCTTGTGAGCCACATGTAGCTCTTCGACATATAATGTGCCGCTCTCAGAACAATTTTGGCTGAGCTCTTTTTACATCACAATTAATTTGAAAGGAAAATAAAACATTCTTATAAGAAATAAGAATTTACCGGGCATAAACTGAGACATACCGGGCATGTTTAATGCTTTTGGTCAGAAAATATATTTAAGAATTTAAATGCTTCTTATATATTGCGGCTCTCAAACCTCTGAATTTATCGTATGTGGCTCTTATGATACGCAAATTTGACCACCCCTGACATTGAGAGACAGTCTTGTTTTAGTACTTGTTCCTGTGCTGAATTACAGGGCCAATCCTCGGAATTTTAACTTTGACAATGTCGGAAATGCAATGCTGGCTTTATTTGAAGTCCTTTCTTTAAAGGGATGGGTAGAAGTCAGAGATGTCATCATTCACCGTGTGGGGCCGGTAAGCATACACTTCAGTGCTTGTTAATGTTCCAGTTCTTTCTTCAATTTCTTTAGGTTGACAATCTTTTTTGGTTACTATTTATACAGATCCATGGCATCTATATTCATGTCTTTGTATTCCTGGGCTGCATGATTGGATTAACGCTTTTTGTCGGCGTTGTCATTGCTAATTTCAATGAAAATAAGGTAATTCCAAGTTCTCATTGTTATTAATTTTAAATGTTTTAAAGGTGTACTAGGTGGGTGATAAGGTTTCAGCAGATGCAGCCACAGTATTATTTCTAATTAGAAAAGTAATCTATTTTTAATTTTCTGGAATTATAAAAATATCTTAAACACCAAAATGTGGTGTTTTATATTTTTATTCTGATATTTTAACACTAAAAAGGCAGCGTTTCCTGTTTTTTATGCGTTTTTTTTAAAACCACCCTAATGATGACCTTAGTTCTGTGTTATGAAAAACTCTATTATTACTAGGACAGTCAAAACTCAGGCAGTCCAATCCTATGGAGGATATATGGTGGCCAGGTTCACTGGAGCAGGTCCAAGGGGATTCATTGGCAGTTAGCCGTAGCTTATGGACAGAGAAGTAAAACATAATTTTACTTACTTCTCCCATGCCATCTGGTCAACATCAGCACGCACTCAGTTGGTGCCACTGCATTTTATAAACTGGTGGGAGATAGAATTGGGGCACTAGCTTTTTCAACCAGTTGATAAATGAATATTCAAAGCTCAATATACTTGTTTTTAAGTATTAGAGGAAGCGTGAGATACTTTCTGACTCAATAAACAATAGCCACTGTTCATTGGCTTGATGCAGATATAAACTACATGATCTTCTAACTATGGTTAAGGGATCAGAAATATCCTCAGAGTTGAGCTTTCATTCTTTCTCCGTTTTTTGCAGCTATCTAGCTAGCCACAATGTGTAGCCATGCTAAAAGCAAGTTTACTAACTCTGATTTGAACTTACAATGGTTGGCATTAGCATTGGTGCAGCTACAACACTAACCGTAGTTATTTCAAAAAAGGGGAAGAGTTGGGGAATTTGCGAGAGCCTTGGGGGAATAGAAGAAAGAGGAAGCAGGAGGGAAACTCAGTAGCCCGCTCAATCCTCCCAATCTGCTAACATGGTTAATAGTTTCAGGCAATCTCTGCTTTCCTTATTAAAAGGAAAAGCTTTATATTTATTTTTCTACACTAGAAAAACACTAGAACCTAGAGTGCAATTCTAACCTGGAGTTAGGCCGGCATAGCTAGGCCAGCAAAGTTTGGCTGGCACAAGGGCTGCTGTAAAGTGCGTTTGGACCACTCTCGGAGTCAGGAAGGATGATGCATATCTGTGTGGTGGCCTTTCTGACTCCAAGAATGGTTTAAACATACTTTACGGAGTTCCTTGTGCCAGCCAAACTTTGCTAGCCTAACTGTGCCAGCCTAACTCCAGGTTAGGATTGAGCCCATAAATAGTTTCATAAATATACAAGCATATACTTAGCATCACCAATTAAAATTGTCCTCTAACAATTAATGCTTCAGTTGCTGCATGCGCCTCTTAAACAAATTAAACCTTGCAGCCCCAAAATATACTGTACATCCATCCTATCATGTTGCATGTAGCAGTTTTCTTACAGGCGGAATTCTGACCGATCACTTGATGCTATTCCACTTTAAATTTATAAGGAGTAACTTGTGCTAGAATGTTTTTGTGCAAAGGACATATTCCCCAATGAGCTAATGGTAGACTCTGCAAGCCAGCACCTCCCTGGGAAATGCTTCACAGTAAAATCAAGACAACCTTAAAAGAATGCTCCTACTATGTGATATTCTGTCAGATTGTACCCTTTCCCCTTCTGCAAGGGTGTTTTACCTCCTCTGGGAAGCTGTTCCTACAAAGTGTATGTATTGTAAGTGCTGAATGGAGTTCCTGTAACTCACAGCAAATGCATTTGGAAACCATGTTGTGTGATTAACCAATAACTCTGGTCTTCTTACCAAAGGGTATATACAGTGGCATTTCTACAGGGATGGCAAAGCTCTAAGTTTTGCAAGAAGCCTCACCTTGCAGTGGAAATCACTCCTCTCCTGCACCGTTTTAGCCAATTCTCACAGGGAACAGCAACATCTTGGCGTTGCTTACTGGCTCCAGCAGCAAGGGAGAGGAGGGATTTACATGACAGGGTAAAGCTTCTCGCAGCACTTAAAGCTTTGCCATCCCTGTAGAAATGCCTCTGGGTATATAATTTAATGGGAGTGATAACAACAACTCTGTTTTAACCACCAATATTGCATTTAGAGCCTTTGGATTGGCCATAGCTACAGTAATTCACAATAGTTCGATATACTGATGCTGTAGGATTTGCACTGACCCTCAAAGTTATGTCTAGTGCTTCTTCTTCTTCTTCTTCTTCTTCTTCTTCTTCTTATTATTATTATTATTATTATTATTGCTGCTGCTGCTGCTGCTGCTGCTGTTGTTGTTGCTGCTGCTGCTGCTGCTGCTGCACATTTAGGGGACAGCCTTACTGACTGTTGACCAGAGGCGATGGGAAGACCTAAAGAGCAGACTGAAGATAGCCCAACCTCTTCATCTCCCACCTCGTCCAGGTATCAAGACTATTTAGTTTGGTTCATGCTGAGTACTAGTGTTCATTGTCCTGCAGGAATCTGGGGTTCAAATTAAAATTGCAATCATGAAACCACCAGGAGGTTGTGCATAAGTTCACATGAAATTGAAAATGGGCTCCAACTATAAATCTCATCATAAAACTATTAAAATGAACCCAAAATGTTGTGCTCCAGTGGTTTAGGATAAACCAGAGTGACAAACGTGAATTCTTAAATGAAAGATATTTGAACTCAACTAATAATGATAGGAATGGAATTAATAACCTGACATCAATTAAATTTGTTTTTTTTATCCTTCATGCGCAAATGATGTTATTTTTGTTACATTATTTTAGTTATTTTAAACAAAAATTTTGTTACTTTAAATTACATATTCAGAAACAGCAGCTCAATTCATATCAGGTATAATGCTAACTGCCCAATTCTATTTGGATGTTGTCATGACTGCTGTATCCTAACCCAATCCAGCCAATGCCATCCTGGCAGTCCACCCAGTAACATCAGCACAACCTTTACCAGTAACACATCCAACATGTGAGGAAACTCCAACACAAGTTGTCACCCATGGAGTGGTGTACTGACATCCTTACGATGTCAGTCCGATGTCCTAGAAGCCAGTCACAGTGTCCATTGAACTTCAGCGCTGGTGGCCAGAGAGGCAATGTCAGGATGATCAAAGCACATGGGGCATGTGCAGGGCCAGTGAACTGCCACAGCTAAGGTGATGCCCTCTGGTGGCCTCCAGGAATGACCAACAGAACAGACCAAATGAAACAGTCAGTACCATCAACCATGGGAAAATGTCTCAAGGACAGCACGTATACACACGTATGATACAAGGATGCCACAACACCTCTCCCTCCTACAGGAGATGCTGATAGCTCACTAGACAGAGAAAAAGAAAAACAGGTTTGAACTCAGTGAAGGCTAGGGAGATTTAACCCCATGCTGTGCATCTTGTCATCTGACGTGTAGTTTTCCTGGCAGGAACTTATATACTTGGGCCAGTGTGCTGTGATTGACTGCATCATGTCGTCTGTATCCTATGCTGTTTTCTGTAAGAAAGTGGGCAGGGCAGGATTTTCTGCTATTTTTTTCTCCCCCATCATTCCTTGTGGGTTTACTCTTTCCTTCATCAGCTCTGTCATTGGCATGTTTTTCCAGTTTCAGGAGCATATCCGCCATATTAAGGGGGGTTAGGACATGACGCACTTTAATTCCTCCTTGACCCTCCCATGTTGCACCCCAATCTAATCTCCTCTTGATCTTCCTGCTGGGGGATTTGCCAGGGTATGCAAGCTGTGTTGGCATGGCATTTTTCCAGCATTGTGCCAGCATCATCACTGCTGTGGCATACATGGATGTATGCTAGCATATCTTGAGGATAGAATCGGGCTGTACATAATGTTTTGGCACTCCTTGGATGAGCTCAAGGGAGTTGTGAGTTCATGGAGTTACTCATCCCTTCTCTCTCATACATGACAGGAGGACACTGAAAGCACTTGTTCTTACCTTAAAACAAGCCACAGTTACTCATCACATATGAGCTCAGGAAACTGCAGTTCATTAACTACAGCTAAAACCAGCCAGGATATCAAGACATTCTTTGATCCTGGTTTGTGATCCTGGCTAGTTCTAACTTGGGTAAGTGAACAAACTGCAGTTCTCTGAGTTCATACATAATGCGGAACTGTAGTTTATTATAAAGTTTAATTTTTTAAAACTATCCTCCCATTACATTCAAGAGAAAAAAAGAGATGTGCCCAAGCCAATGGCTTCCTTAGGTTTGTTTACATAGTGATAAACCATGGTGAAGCATTACATCTGGACTAAAATTATCACAGTATATTATCAGTGTGTTAGAAAAATAGACAACATTTAGGAAAATAGAGAAGGAAACAAAAATTATATATTTTATTGAAAAGGTTGCTCTTGACTGTTTTGTTTTCCAGATAATGATGGATTTCGAGCTAAAATGTATGATATCACTCAGCACCCATTTTTTAAGAGGACCATCGCCGTGCTTGTTCTGGCCCAGTCTGTGTTGCTGTCAGTGAAGGTATATTGTGCGCTTGTGAACACTGTATAAAATACTGAATTATGCAGACAAATGTATCTTTTTTAAGAAAGGAAGGAGGAAATGGAAGAGAGCAGCGTGCCCATAAAACGTATATTAGTGATTAAAAACAGGAAAAAAAAAACATTAGAAAGCTTTGTTTGTTGACATTTGTTCTTTCTTTCTTTCTTTATATTTAAGTGGGATGATGAAGATCCGGTGACCGGTCCTTTAGCTGCAATGTCTGTTGTCTTCACCTTCATTTTTGTTCTTGAAGTAAGATACTTCATTATTTTTACAAATAAGGTTTCTTTGTGTTTTTCATTGTTCCATAGATTTATAAATGTTACTCTCAGATAATATTAGGTATAACAAAAAACCAGGACTCCTGCTATACATTCCAGAAGGGGGTAGCTGTGTTACAGCCCAATCCTAAGCTGCCCAACTGCCTGGGAGCACAACAGTGGCCAGGCGGCTACCTCTGCATCCCGCAGCAGCCAGGCAGCCAAAGGGAGGCTTCGCGAGGGAAGGGGACACTCATCGGCTTTCTCTATGGTAAAGGCGCAGGGCGGGAGAGTGGTCTGCACTGGCTATTTAGCCAGCATAGAGTCAAGGCCGTCCATGTAAGGCTGCTGGATCCTACATGGAGGTGGAAATCCGATGGCGGTCGCTGCCAGTCCTTCCCCCCCCCGCGCCTCCCCCCGCCCCAGAACACCTTCCTGCCCCTCCTGGAAAGCCCACAATGCCAGCGACCAGTGGACTCACCGCTCACCAATTTGCAGAGCTCCTCCCGGCTGCGTGGGGCCCGTGTCACCATGACATCACCCCAGCTTAACACCAGCGATGGAGGCGCTTTACAGTGACTTGCACAACAGTGACTTAGGCGATATGCTTGTACCACCTGCGTTATGCCTGATAGGATCAGGCCCTTAGTTTGTTGAAGCAAAAGAAAGACTACAGAACTCTGCTATTTTATCTCCTGTTTAATCTATCAGAAGCAAGATAGAAATTCTTGCCTAGGGAAGTGAAATCTTTTCCCAGCATGGAGTCAAGAAGCGTAATAATACTTTGTATTTATATAACTGGACACTCCGAAGAGTTAAGTGAATGCTGAGTATTATTACCTAGTATGTCACATACACTATCTCAGTAAATCCCTATGACACTTCTATAAAGTAAATCAGTATTGCTTCCTCCATTGGGATTAAAGCTGAGCAGCAGTAGCTTGCCTAAGGGCACCTAATAAGTTCACGGCCAAGGCAAGATATGAACTAATACGTCTTGATTTGCAGCTCTGTCTCTCATCTACCATGCTAGCCTAGCATTCCTATGTATATCATTAATGGGGGGACAGGACAGGACAGAACTTCCAACTTGAGCACAATGCAGAGGATGGTGAGTAAGGAAGAGAGGAGGTCTGCCAATTTCTTTGGTATCCTCGTTTTAAAACAAAAGGGTACATGTTAGAAATAGTCTGCATGCCTTTTGTCTCTGGAATGTTGTCGATAACACAAAACACTAAGAACTAGAACTAGAGGGAATTGCTCTCCTGGCTTAAGTATTGTAATCAAACTGTCAATGGAAAACACTGAAATGGCAAATACCTTATTTCACACTTCTGTCAAGTGTGACACTTCTCTGACACCACGTCCGGCTGACTTATTAGCCTGTTCAGTTTCATCTTCATTTACTAATAATGCATAGTCTGAATTATACTGAAATGTTATAGGTGAAAAAATTACCTTTCCCTTGTGATAAAAAAAGATGATGATTTAAAGAGTGGTTAACATGTGACTTAATTTCTTGTAGGTTACAATGAAAATTATTGCCATGTCACCTGCTGGATTTTGGCAAAGCAGAAGAAATCGCTATGACCTCCTAGTGACATCTTTAGGTGTTATATGGGTGATACTCCACTTTGCTATAACCGTAAGATCTAGCAAACTGCATTTTAAACTATTATGCTTGTTGTATGAACTGTACTAGGTAGCAGCAGGTGAATAGGCAGTGATCAAGCAGGCGTCTCAAATGCATTACTACAAACTGGTTTGGAATGAAACTTCACCCATCAGCCATTGTAGCGTGACAGTTACATGACTCTAATAGGTCCTAAAGGCAATAACTTGAACCATAGTGTCTACTGGCATAGACAACAATGCATTGATCACTTAAGGCACAATCCTAGCCAATTTTCCAGCTCTAGGGTAAGGGCAGTGCAGCTCTGATGTGAAGGAACAAACATCCCCTTATCTTGAGGAAGCCTCTGTGACTTCCCCCCCCAACTGCAGGATGCAACACATGCCCCATTGGCACAACAATGTCAGTGCTAGAAAGTTGGTTAGGATTGCACCCTTAATCATAAGAACATCAGAAGAGCCCCACTGGATAAAGCCAAGGGCCCATCCATTCCAGCTTCCTGTATCTCACACTTGCCCACCAGAAACCTCAGGGAGCACACAAGACAACAAGATACTTGCATCTCATTGCCACTGCCCTACGTCTGGCATTCCAAGGTGCATCTGGCATTCTGAAGTAGAATTACAGTTTTTCACACAGAAACGACTTGAGGTTTCATTTCAGCTGTAACATTGGCAGTGGGTTCTGCTTCTCTATGTAGTCTGATAACTCTGGACAGCATCGTGAGGATGTGGGAGAGTTCTGCAAAGCCACAGAGTAGTGAACTTGTTGAAGTCTGATCTCTTCCATGGCAGATTCCAGCATGTCCCTGGCAGCACGGAGTGCTCAGTCAGTAGTCATAATTATAATCAGTACTGTAATTCAGTCAATTGGACAGTCATACACAGAACCACCTTAGTCATTGCTAGTTATTCACTGGAAGGGACAAAACAAGGGTCAGTTTACATCACCCTACAGCAGTGGGCATTCATGGGTTCAACAATTTCATATTCAGAGTGTGATGTTCTGATAGCTTTCCCGCAGGTTGTCATAATCAGCAGAGTGAGAAACACAGTTCGTCCCATGTTTACCTAGGTCTTAGTTCCCATCAAGCGGGTAAGCCCAAGGCCATGCTGCATCGCTTAAGGTTGCAGGTTAAGGACTCACATGATGAAATACTTCTCCAGTCATGAAAGTAGGTGTCAGGAAGAAGAGTTCCATCCTAGAATTTTCTTTTCCCCTAAGTAATAGAGAATTTTTCTACTGCACGGCAAAATATTTCTTTGTGTGAACCCCAACCTGAAATTTGTTGTGAAACAACCCAGTAACAATTCCACCATCTCACTGGGAACAAGGCAGTCGAAGCTCAATATTCCATTAAGAGCTGAAAATCACTTCAATGATGTGCTATGTCAGGGGTGTCAAACATAAGGCCCAATGGCCAGATGCTGTCCCTGGCTTTGGTGGTTTGCCCATGCAAAAAACCTGCATACTGTCGCATTTTCAAGCTTCTGAGAAAATGAAAGTACATCTTCGCATAATTCATAATTGTGGAATTTGCTATTGTAGGATGGGATGGTCACTGACTTAGGTGGCTTTAACAGGGGGCTGCACAAATTCCTGGAGGAGATGTTCATCGAAGCCTATGATAGCTAAATAGAACCCCCATGTCATTCTTGAAGGGGAGATGGTGGAATCAAACAAACAGGGGACTGCAGTCACCTCTGTGCCCTGCTTATGAGCTTCCTGCAGGCATTTGCCTGTTATCATCCTGCATTGTTCCTGAATGAATGAGGCCTGAATAATGAAAACCCAACTCTCTTCACATCATTGTTGCTGGATTCTTCAGTACTGATTGTATTCTGATTATAGTGTGTGAAATTCAAACGCAGTTCATGAACTGATTTTTGAGAGGCAGGATTACACACAAAAAAACCCTCTTCTGTTCTGATTCCAGAACGCCTACACATATATGATGGGGGCATGCGTGATTGTCTTCAGGTTCTTCTCAATCTGTGGGAAGCACGTGAGTACAAATTAGGATTTTCCACATCAGTAATGGTGATGCATTATGCAAAAGTGTATTTTGTGGAGGGGAAGGCTGCTTTTTTCAGTATTTTATCCACTGTTGCAACAATCCCAAAACACTGAAAAGCTAGAAAACTAAACATAAATTTAGTCTGAATCTTTAATTCTTCGAAACCAAAACATCCCTTAATTGTTATTTTCCTTTGAACATATTAGTCATTTAATAGAAAAAGCTTCTGCCGTCTGGATATGGTGGCAGAAGTACATCACAATCTGTTGCTACGTGTGATTTGGTGTGAGCATGTTACCCATACAGTCCAATCCTGTGGGGCCTTTATGACACGGATCTCACATTCTGCCATCGAAAGGGCCACAGCAGTACTTTGAATGGCCAGCCACTGCCACGCATGTCAAAACTCTCCTGACACCCACCACTGATAGACCCAGGCCGTAATGCAGCAAGTAAGGTAGTGGGAAGGGCAGATTGTAGGAGGTTCGGAGCAGGTAGGGAGGAGGGCAGGGGGATGAAGTGGTCTTAGTGGCAACAGCATGGTCCAGGATCCCTTCCCCATTTTTATTCTCTCTGTACACCGCTTTGTGAATGTTTTTGTTGTAAAGCGGTATAAAAATATTTAATTAAAAAAATGTTCTGCCCAATATGCCCCCTGTCTCTCTACAGACTTATCAATCAATCAATCAAATAGTATTTATATACCACTTTTCAACCCAAAGTTCGCAAAGCGGTTTAAAGGCAAATGGTAATAATACATGGCTCCCTGTCCCCAAAGGGCTCACAATCTAAAAAAATGCAAAACACCACCAGCAACAGCCACTAGAAAAGCCACTGCGCAGGGGTGAATAAGGACAATTACTCTTATTGTCCCTGCTAAATATAAGAGGAACACCACTGGGAAAAGTGCTGGCCTGGCTGGCTGGCCTGCACTGTATCCAACGCAGGTTGGGAGCAGGATGGTAGTTATTAACATTTAACTAATAAAATGCCAATACATAGGAAAATAACAATACATAGGAACCTGGAACGTCAGATCTATGAATCAAGGCAAGCTAGATGTGGTCAAACGTGAGATGTCAAGGTTGAACATCGACATCCTGGGAGTTAGTGAACTAAAGTGGACAGGAATGGGAGAATTTAATTCAGATGACCATTATATTTGCTACTGTGGGCAGGAATCCCTTAGAAGAAATGGAGTAGCCTTCATCGTGAACAAGAGAGTGAGAACAGCAGTACTGGGGTATAACCTCAAAAATGATAGAATGATTTCCATTCGGATCCAAGGCAAACCTTTCAACATCACAGTAATCCAAGTCTACGCCCCAACCACTGGTGCTGATGAGGAAGAAGTTGACCGCTTCTATGAAGACCTAGAACAGCTTCTAGAATTAACACCCAAAAAAGATGTCCTTCTCATCATAGGGGATTGGAATGCTAAAGTAGGCAGTCAAGAGGTAAGAGGAATAACAGGCAAGTTTGGTCTTGGAGTACAAAATGAAGCAGGGCAAAGACTGATAGAGTTCTGTCAGGAGAACACATTAGTCATAGCAAACACCCTTTTCCAGCAACACAAACGGCGACTGTACACATGGACTTCACCAGATGGTCTACATCGAAATCAGATTGATTACATTCTTTGCAGCCAAAGATGGAAAAGTTCCATACAGGCAGTCAAAACAAGACCTGGAGCTGACTGTGGCTCAGATCATCAGCTTCTTCTTGCCAAATTCAGGCTTAAACTGAAAAAAGTAGGGAAAACCGCTAGGCCCTCCACGTATGACCTAAATCAGATCCCCTGCGAATATACAGTGGAGGTGACAAATAGATTTAGGGGCTTAGATTTGGTAGACAGAGTGCCTGAAGAACTTTGGACGGAGGTCTGTAACATTGTACAGGAGGCAGCAACTAAAACCATCCCAAAGAGGAAGAAATGCAAGAAGGCAAAGTGGCTGTCTGACGAGGCTTTACAAATAGCTGAGGAAAGGAGAGAAGCCAAAAGCAAGGGAGAAAGGAAAAGATATACCCAACTGAATGCAGATTTCCAGAGAACAGCAAGGAGAGATAGGAAGGCCTTTCTAAATGAGCAATGCAAAGAAATAGAGGAAAACAACAGAATGGGGAGGACTAGAGATCTTTTCAAGAAAATTGGAGATGTCAAAGGACAATTTCATGCTCAGGTAGGCACAATAAAGGACAAAAATGGCAAGGACCTAACAGAAGCAGATGAGATTCAGAAGAGGTGGCAAGAATACACAGAGGAACTCTATAAGGCCGATCTAAATGTTCCTGATAACCACAGTGGTACAGTCACTGAGCTCGAACCTGACATCCTGGAGAGTGAAGTCAAGTAGGCTTTAGAAAGCCTCACTAACAACAAAGCTAGTGGAGGTGACAGCATTCCAGCGGAATTACTCAAAATCTTAAAAGATGATGCTGTCCAAGTGCTGCTCTCCATATGCCAGCAAATTTGGAAAACCCAACAGTGGCCACAAGACTGGAAAAGATCAGTTTACATTCCAATCCCAAAGAAGGGCAATGCCAAAGATTGCTCGAATTACCGCACCATTGCACTCATTTCACATGCTAGCAAGGTCATGCTCAAAATCCTACAAGCTCGGCTTCAGCAGTATGTGAATCGAGAACTACCAGATGTACAAGCTGGTTTCCGAAGAGGCAGAGGAACTAGAGATCAAATTGCCAACCTTCGCTGGATCATGGAGAAAGCAAGAGAGTTCCAGAAAAACATCTACCTCTGCTTCATTGATTATGCTAAAGCCTTTGATTGTGTGGATCACAACAAACTGTGGCAAGTTCTTGAAGAGATGGGAGTTCCAGACCACCTGATCTGCCTTCTGAGAAACCTTTATGCGGGTCAGGAAGCAACAGTTAGAACTGGACATGGAACAACCGACTGGTTTAAAATTGGGAAAGGAGTACGACAAGGCTGTATACTGTCACCCTGCTTATTTAACTTATATGCAGAGTACATCATGAGGAAGGCAGGGCTGGATGACTCACAAGCTGGAATCAAGATTGCTGGGAGAAACATCAACAATCTCAGATATGCAGACGATACCACTCTACTGGCAGAAAGTGAGGAAGACCTAAAGAACCTTTTGATGAGGGTGAAAGAGGAAAGTGCCAAAATTGGTTTGAAGCTCAACATTAAAAAGACTAAGATCATGGCAACCACTCCCATCACTTCCTGGCAAATAGAAGGGGAAGAAATGGAAGCAGTGACAGACTGTATTTTCCTGGGCTCCAAGATCACCGCAGATGGTGACTGCAGCCATGAAATTAAAAGACGTTTACTTCTTGGGAAGAAAGCTATGGTGAACCTAGATAGCTTAATCAAAAGCCGAGACATCACCCTGCCAACAAAGGTTCGCATAGTCAAAGCGATGGTTTTCCCAGTAGCCATGTATGGCTGTGAGAGCTGGACCATAAGAAAGGCAGAGCGTCGAAGAATCGATGCTTTTGAATTATGGTGTTGGAGAAGACTCTTGAGAGTCCCCTGGACTGCAAAGAGATCCAATCGGTCAATTCTCCAGGAAGTCAAGCCTGATTGCTCCCTGGAAGGACAAATGCTGAAGCTGAAGCTCCAATACTTTGGCCACCTGATGAGAAGAGAGGACTCTTTAGAAAAGACCCTCATGCTGGGAAAGATTGAAGGCAAAAGGAGAAGGGGGCGACAGAGGATGAGATGGTTAGATAGTGTCACCGAAGCAATGAATATGAAATTGGGTGAACTCAGGAAGCTAGTGGAGGACAGGGAGGCCTGGCGTGCTGTGGTCCATGGGGTCGCGAAGAGTCAGACACGACTTAGCGACTGAACAACAACAACAACAAAATAAAATGCCATCATTCACACATTTGTCGCCTTACCCCCGGGGTAAATGCCAGCTGCCCTGATGGGGCTGCTTGGATCTGCACCTGCTGTTTAGCAGGCACAAGTCCAAGCATGCCGCGGCAGCCCAAATCATAGCCGTGTGGCCCCGGGGGCAAGGGTTTGGATGCAGCCTAACAGCTCCATCCCCCTCCCTGGGCTGCCCCACCCATCAGAACACCTTTCCCCACCCTGTTCTGCCCCCTGTCTGCCTTACCTCCCACCCAGAAAAACCCCTGTGCTGCCAAACCCATGGACAAGTAGGTCCCACTGTACATTTTATTTCTTGGGAATAGCATCCTGCAAGAACTGCTTTTGATTGGACCTAAACAGCAGGTGCCGTGGCTGCCAGTTTTGCCACTTTCATGTCCCCTTTCCATTTTGTATTATATTTACATTGGTTTCTTTCTACCTTTCCAGGTAACTCTGAAGATGCTGTTGCTGACAGTGGTTGTCAGCATGTACAAGAGCTTTTTCATCATAGTAGGAATGTTCCTACTGTTGCTCTGCTATGCTTTTGCCGGGGTAGTTTTATTTGGCACTGTGAAATATGGAGAGAACATCAATAGGTATGATACTTGTTTCTCCTTGAGAAAGTAACTGATATCCTATTGTATTATAGCTAGAATGTTTGTTGTATTATTGGGAGTCTCAAGAAATTGGATCCTGTGTCAGGTATCAGAAGCCAGGTTTGTGCAGTGTAGTTGTAAGCAGACAAAATGCGTATAGAATGGTTTTTTGCTATTTTCAGTCTGAATGTGTACCCCATGATGTTTTGTATGTTAGAGTAATTTACAGGTCAGCACTTTGGAGAGGAAATTTATAGGCAGGAATACAGAAACATGCTCTGGGCTCTTGTAAATCCTGATCAGCACAATAGTTGCTCCTGTTAAGGACCAGCCAGGGAAGGGAAGAAGAAAACTCAGTGCAATCCTAACCTGGAGTTTGGCCAGCACAAGGGACACCGTAAAGTATGTTTGAATCGCTCTCAGATTCAGAGAGGCCAGCACACAGATGTACACCATCCTCTCTGACTCCAAGAGTACTGGCCAAACTTTGCTGGCCTAACTCCAGGTTAGGATTGTACCCTCAGTTGCTTTACTCTGATCCTTCCCTACTCACAGAGCTGCCTCCAGTGGGATTATGGCTAAAGCTTTTTTTTTAATGCCAAATTTTCTTTGTGGCACACTGAATGAGATGTTTTGTTTGTTTATAAAAACAGGCATGCCAACTTTTCATCAGCTGGTAAGGCTATAACTGTCCTCTTCAGAATAGTCACTGGGGAAGACTGGAACAAGATAATGCATGACTGCATGGTAAATGGAACACAATTCTAAAATAGACTCTCAGAGATCACTCAGAAGTTAGCTTTGTGTAAATTAGCAATGTTGTTTAAAAATAATAATAATAATTAATAAAATGCCATCATTCACACATTTGTCATTTCTTGAACGTATTATAGGAGTTAGGGTAAATTCAGAAGAGATTAAAAGTGACATCTTCCCACAATGCCATTTGGTCTAGATGGGAGCATGGTCTAGATGGATTCGTTGAGGATATGTCCATGGAGCATAGTTGAATGCTAATTTGCCACTATAGGCAAGATAGGAACCAAACCGCATAGTATGATAAATGCAGGATTTGGTCCTGCACATCGGGTTTATTTTAAAAGCGAGAACATAGCTGGAGGGGGGAACCAGGATCAGGACAGCAGCACATGGTAAGGGGGTATTTAATCTTTTCCCACAGTGCCATAAACTCAATGAAAACTTCTGTTAACATTGCTGTTAACCCTGGTGGGAGGGAACTTTGATTGAGACAGACCTGTGTTCTGGGCTTAGACATAAAGATCTGCATCCATCACAATGGGTTTGGCAGTCACTCCATATACGTCACTCCCTGGCACATGTGTCAGAATGCAGTGACTGTTACTCCTCTTGCCATATTATTACTAGAATTATTGTTCTCTAATTGGGATTTTTTTGATATGTATGTGCATATATTAGAAGATGAGTGCATATGTTGGGTTAGTTGCAAAAAAACACAAATAATAATACAGCTATTAATTAATTAATTTCCTTTGAAGGTGCAGCCTCCTTTTTGTACTCCAGATAACAGAACATACTGGAAGACAGATTGTGGGAACTACGCTGGTGCCCTTATGTATTTCTGTTCATTTTACGTCATCATTGCATACATAATGCTAAATTTGCTTGTGGGTAAGTCCTAATCAGTGAATATGGCAATAGAAATGGACATTATGTATTTTTAAGCTGTATTCATTTATTAAATAATCCTTGATTTACTTACTTTTAATCACCTGCGGCACGCAAAGCTGCCCAAAACACCCAATCAGAATGGAATAGGCATGTGTGGAACAGGGGAGTGATGAAGTGGGGAAGAGGATGGATTAGGCCCAAGAGGGGAGAAGGATCGGTATGCCAAATCACCACCCAAGAGGATGGTTGTGCATGCCAAATCTTGAGCCCCTTCCTGGGCCAGAGCACCCTTCATGGAGCAACACAGACATGCGCCAGCGATTGAGCTGCAGTTGTAAGGTTTAAACCCCTTCCAGTTATATTTTTATTTCCAGCATATTAAAGAATGGGGGAAACCCTCTTTTTTCTTCTTTTATCTTTATGTAATGTACTACGTTTTCTAGTTGTATATCTTTTTGTCTTGAGTTCTTTTGCGGGCGGGGGGTGGGTGGGGCGGGGATTGGTGGAATTGCCAAAACAAAACTGTTTTGCTAAAATCATTTGTAGGGAAGAGATTTAGTCCCGGGAAACCTCTCTTAATATTTTGCTTCCTGGACTGGTGGCAACAGAACTACCAGTAGAAAATTCCCCCCACTCCACTTGGCCATGACACGACAGATCAGGCCCAGGAGGAGGGATCGGCAGAGCTGGCCTCCACCCCCTTCTTGAGCCTGCCAGTGTTACAGTGGGCCGCTCGGACATGTCCCTGCTATTTAGCAGGCACAGATATGAGTAGTGCAGGCAGAGAGGAAAGGGGAGAAATATACCGTTTTCCCAAGAAGGCTCCCAACCTACTCCTGACAAGTGCTTGATACAGTAGAGGCCATTCAGTCTCAGTGCACCAGAGCTTCTTAGGATTAAACTGTGAGCTGCGCAACAGCACTTCCCTGCTTCAAATCTCATCTCTTCCTTCCGGCCTTACCTGATACGGAGATGATCATAGTTACTTTACAGAGTTGTTTTAAAAACACACAGAATATGTGTGAAGCACATCGTGCATTCAAAAAGTTTTGTAAGCAATAAATATGATATATGGACATTTGAATGAACGTTCAATTTATTAATAGGAATATTGGCAGATTAAATATTTGCTATTTTTTCATCCTCTACAGGTGAATATTCATTCTTTAATTAACTATATACATGTATAGTTTTATGCATATTAGTACAAATGTCTGCAAACTCTTACACTGCGTTTCCTGTTTCTGTTTTCTGTAGCTATAATTGTAGAGAATTTCTCTTTGTTTTATTCCACGGAGGAAGACCAACTCTTAAGCTATAATGATCTTAGACATTTTCAAATTATATGGAACATGGTTGATGACAAAAGAGAGGTGAGAGACTTTGTTTTAATTGTGTAAACTCCATTCCATCGTAACACTTTCAGGCGCAATCCTAAACTGCGCTGGAATATATATATATATATATATATTGATGATGATGACTGAATGTCAGCTTCCATTTGATAGTAAGGGGAATGGTGGAGTCAGGCCTGTCAGCTTCTTTCAGTCTGCATACTGACACTACAATCTAGCTTCCAGGAATGGGCTTGCAGTGACCAGTCATAGAACAAGGTTTCAGTGAAAATTTCTGTTTTGCTAACCTATATCTTTTGGGATCAACACTTTAAAGGTCTAAAGCTCCTCCCAAATATCAGTGACTGTATAAGTTGTTGTGCTTTCTTTCCCAGGGGGTCATTCCTACTTTCCGAATCAAGTTTTTGTTGCGATTGCTACGTGGGAGGTTAGAAGTGGATCTCGACAAGGACAAACTTTTGTTCAAGCATATGTGCTACGAAATGGAGAGACTACATAATGGTGGGGACGTAACATTCCATGATGTATTGAGGTACATTGGATAGCATGCTAAATCAGTTATGAAAATCTTGTACGCAAGCTACAAAAACAGGTTTGCAACGCAGACAGATTTCTGGAGCCCACAGGTTATTTTAACTTGGGGACATATAGGATTTTACTCATGGCCGGAGGCATTTCAACAGTGTTCTTTTCTTAATGTATGTACCTCTTAAGAACCAATTCACCCTACTGTTTTCATTGTACGATAACTAGAACTATCATGTAACTTTTGACTGTTCAAAACTGATCAGATCACTTAACAAAAGAAAGTTTTACTTTCACCGAAAGCAACCTTATCAAGTAATAATGGCCATACTGCTGCACTTCAGATCAGAACTCTCACTGGTTAGTTGAGGGGTAGCAGCAGGAAGGGATTACTGGATCTCCATCCTCCTCTCTCCCAGCGGCGTGGCTAAGGTTTCTGGCATCTGGGGACACAAAAAAATTAACATGAGGGCTTTTCAGAGGCCTCCAGTAGGCACTTTGGATTTTTGCCAAAAACCAGACATACCTTTCAGAGGCATCTAAGAAGCCTCTTGAGGCCTCAGGCAGGTACTTCTGGTGTTTACCAAGGCCTTCAGGACACCCCCTCAAGGAGTGTTACCTGGTGCGGTGAACCCCCTGCCCCCCTTAGCTATGCCACTACTCCCTCCTTTACCCAAAAGGGAATTGATAATTAGCAGACAACACTGATCACATCTAGCCAGAGAGCTCTCCCCATTTTGAGTTAGCATTTGAACTTATTTGTGTACCATCTCTGTTTTAATACATTCCTCTGGGATAGAATATTGTATTTTGTTCACAGGCTTTCAAAGCATAATTTTCATTCATCCCAGGAGGATCAGATGGCCTTTTAAAAGCAACGTGCAACATATACATGTATCTGCCTTGCAAAACAAGTGTGTGGTATCTTCATAAGTTTTTTTTCTTTCATAAATGACTTTGAAATATCCTCCTACATTTCTTCTAGCATGCTGTCGTACAGATCTGTTGACATTAGAAAGAGCCTGCAGCTGGAAGAACTGCTTGCTAGGGAACAACTGGAGTACACGATAGAAGAAGAAGTCGCTAAGCAGACCATACGCATGTGGCTTAAGAAATGCTTGAAACGCATTAGAGCAGTAAGTTTAATATGGACAAAGTAGAATTCATACAGGTTGAATTTTCTTCATGGTGAGGGACATCCTACAATTGATTTGCATAGCACAGAGATTTTTGTTTGGTAGTCCTACTTTGTTCCCAATTGTAGGTATCCACTATTCAACACATAGTGAACAGAATGTTCTTATTTTTCTTATTATTACTAGCAGTATATTCATGCTTATTTTTTCATATAGCATCACCACTGAACATGGTGCTTTAGATAGTGATAATAAGCTAAAGAGTTAGCTCCCTGCCCCAAAGAGTTTGCAATCTAAAATTTGATAATGGGGAAGGTAACAAAGGAGGAAGAGGGAGGAGGAAAGTGGAAGGAGCAGTACATAGTATTGGAGCAACTTTTCTTTACTTATTGCTTATAATTTTTTTAGGCCACTCTTTGCAAGATCTATCATGGTGGTGTACAATCAGGAAAAAAGTAAATTTTCAATGAGTTCAGGAAACAAACTCTCCAGGCTTGAAAATCCTTAAGACATTATGAACTAAGCCCAAGCCCATTCTAAATTTCAGCAGGGCTCATAATGCTTCTTGGTAGTTCTTGACCAGCTATTCTGATCCTGGCTTCCCTATTTCCTCCCCTGCCCCACATATACTTACCCAAACTTATCAAGCTGCAGTGGATCGGAAGGGAAACTGACAGCAGAGGTTAGGGCTTCGGCCACATTTCTTTGCTTCCTGTCTACCCTGAAGACTTCTGAGCATACTTGGAGACTCCATTGCCAATAAGGAATGTAGTGTGTGTGTGTGGGGGGGGGCGGTAGTCCTCAATACAGAATAAATAGTGAAGAAACTACTGTTACCAGGGTTCCTACTGGTAATGGGGGCTCCAAACATACCCAGAAACTTTCACCGCAGACAGTGAAACATAAGAATATAGGAAAAACCCTTGTCAGTTTTTTGCTCCCCATAGTATCCCATTCACAGCTAGATAGGAAAACGTGGGGGATGAAGCAAAATAGCAACAGAGTGCTGGTGATGACTAAAATTTGGGACTTTCCTAACTTAGAAGAACTCTTTAAAAAAAGACAGAAAATGCTTAGAAAGACTGGGCCATTTTACAAAAAAGAGATGTGGAATTTCACCACATCATTACTAATAACGACAGTTAATGTAAAGAGATGCAGTTACATGTTGGAAGGTACATGCTATTTCCTTTTTGCATCTATGTATTCTGTTACCAGTGACATAATGATGTTTGATTGGGGAGGGGTGTCTATGAAACCAATGATTCTGGAGAAGATACCAAGAATGTCTATATATTTTATAAAAAGGAAGAGGCTAGATTTAATCCATTAGCTGTGCCATTTCAGATGCAGAAGGCAATCTTGCATCAAGAGCACCGTTAAAAAGCACCTGGTTAACCAGCAAGGGATTTACATGCCAGTTGTTTCAGAAGCCCTTTATTGATACTCCATCATGGGATTGTATACATGTTATCCTATTTAACTATCAGAAGTGTTACTTCATTGCTACAGAGAGTTGGGTTTTAATGCTGTAGGCATTTTGGGGGGATATTAATAATATCTGTTAATATTAATATTAATAATATCTTTTTAATATCTTTTTAGATTAATATTCAGTGGCACTGATTCTCCCCACACAAATGTTGGTAAAAAAACATTTTGCCAGCATTGTTATCCTGTACGATGTTTGGTGGAGATCCATTAAAATTATGTATGTTTACTCCCAAATTGGGGAGGAACATACCTCCAGTGCTGGAAAGCAATTAGTTATTTCCCAAACTTGTATTAGTTAAACCTGAAAGTGCCACACTTTGATCATCATAATCCTATAAAGTTTGTGCAGTGTGAAGAGACTACTTTTCTTCCTTACATTTTTTCCACTTTTTTTAATTGCTACCTGTAAATGACATATTTGTAGAAAGCTTCATCTTTTTAGCTAATATGGAAGATGTTTAAAATTTCACTATATCTATACAGTGGGTTGGAGGAACCTTTTCAAGAGAATTCCTTTTCTATGAATGGAAAGGGTTCCATTCATGAAATGGTATGTTAGGATTCACCTCCATGTTGGTGATACATTTTTGGAAAAAGATATGTCATACTTTTCAAAGGGAGTCTCCATTATCATTTTGTTAGTCTCTTCTAATTTAAAAACAACGGAAACCAATTCACTTAAAATGTATAATTTACTTCAGAATGCCAAATGTACCTCAGAATGCCAGATGCAGGGGAGTGGTAGCAAGTGACCTTCTTGTTCTCTTATGTGCTCCTTGAGGCATCTGGTGGGCTACCGTGAGCTACAGGAAGCTGGACTAGATGGGCCCTTGGCTTGATCCATGGAGGCTGTTCTTATGTTCTTACTTCAATAGTTCTAAGTGGGCTGTTGGTAAAAAAAGAAATAAGTAATCTTATTTCTCCTGACCATTTTGTTTTAAATGTGCTTTTGGATAGTCTTATAAAACAGATTAAAATAAAATTAATGGTATATGTAAATGACCATACTGGAGAAATCCATGGTCATTGTTATAAAAAGAAGGGAATGCGGAAATCAAGAACAAATTCAATTTTTGAATAATTTTCTTAATTAAAAAGCCAATATTTATTACATTAATTTATTTTTATAGAAACAGCAACAGTCCTGCAGCATTATCCATAGTCTCCGAGAGAGTCAACAGCAAGAGCTTAGCCGGTTCCTAAACCCACCAAGCATTGAAACAACACAACCAAGTGAGGATATGAATGCTAATAACCAGGATAGCAGTACACAGCCAGAGGTATGGCTTTTTTCCAAGTCCTTGTTCTCAACAGTTTTGACCTGTCCGTGATTAACAGCCCAATCCCATGGGAGCCTTCTGTCAGCCTGCAGTGTACTAGCATTCTGTCACTGGAAGGCCCTCTCCATTGGCACTGCAGAGGCAGTGATGATGCACCCAGTGGGGCCACCAGTGCTAGTGATTGGCAACCACTTGTACTCCACCAGAGAACCCAGCCATTGCCAGAGTAGGTAAGTTGGGTGGGTGGCTGGAGAGACTAATGGGGCATTTTAGGTGAAAAAAGGGGGATGTAGAAGGGGAGGGAGGAGTGGATCTGCCATGCATTCTTGACCCTATCCCCCATTTTTTGGCCCATCCTGTTGTTTATTTGGAGTGTTTATAGCAGAGTTGGGGGCTTGTGGACCCATTCAGCGCTTGCCTAGCGCGATCGGAGCGGAGGAACGAAGCGATCGCTACATTTCAATAACAAAGTCTTTTATTGGTTACAGTAGCGATAGTTAGAAAGTGAGAAGTTCTATTTGCCGGTCAGCGAAAGCCGGCGAAGGCTTGCCGCGTACAAGCGGCTTTTCAACGCATGTTGTTACATTCTCAGTTACAGTCTCAGTCTCAGTCTCAGTGTGCACACAGTAAAAAATATAAGTTATATAGGAACAAAGGGGTGTAGCCAGAGCATATCTGGTAGGTGGATACCTGAAGACCCTTGTGCCCCATGTTAACCAATGGGGTGCCCCTTTGAACATCATGATCTCATGAGAAAGTGGATGTTTGCTAGCCAGCGCTTCCCGTGAGAAACATTGCCTGCTTGTGTTACACTATCTAAAGGGAGTTCAGCTACTGTGTAGCAGGTTGCACTAACAAGCTGGGAAGCTGACCACCTCAAGGACACGCAGGTGCTCTATCTGATCTGGAGACGGAGAGACGGAATGCCAGTTTCCACCAGTTCTGGAGTGTGTGGTGTGAAACTGCAACACCCCCCCATTGCGTCTCGGAAGTCATCTTTTGGCGCCAAATCTAACATTTGAACTGCTTGTTTGAATTGTGGCGCAGGAAGTGCTTTGGTCAGGACATCCGCGATGTTCTCCTGCGATGGACAGTAAAGCACGTCAATGTCCCCGTTTTGGACTGCTTCCCTGACATGTTTATGCTTTATGTCAACATGCTTAGAGTGCATCCGGATTCGTTCTGACCCAGCAATCTGGATTGCGGACTGGTTGTCCATCCAGATCTGGATTGGATTTGTTTGTGGAGCATCCAAATCCGACATCAATTGCCTGAGCAGGTGTAGGTAGTTGGTCACATGACTCAGGGCTGTGTACTCACTCTCTAGAGTAGAACAAGCGATAGTCTTTTGCTTGTGTGACCCCCAATCTATCACGCAATCCCCAAGGCGTATGGCATAGCCTGTGGTAGATCTCCTTGTGTCATCCCCCCCAAAGTCACTGTCTGCAAAAACTTCCAATTGCAGTGCTCCTTTTGGGGTGATGTGGTACTTGTGGTAACTTGTGCCTTTCAAGTACCTGAGGATGCGTTTCAAGGCTATCCAATCTGCCTGTGTGGGATTTGCAGCTTTTCTGCTCAGGTGATTGACTGCAACGCTAATGTCTGGGCGCGTCCAGCACGCTAGATGTGTGAGTGAACCCAACAGTGAAAGGAACATGTTCTGGTTTGGAAATGGTGCAGACTCTTCTGCTTTTTCCCCTCTCCCCATCACTATTGGAGTTGATACAACCTTGCAGTCTTGCATGCCCCATATCTGGAGTAGATCGTGGATCTTTTTCTCCTGACTGAGGAGAAAACCGGCACTGTCAGCTGTGCGTTGGATCTCTACCCCTAGGTATTGACTGACAGGACCAAGACATTTAAGTGTGAATGTCTTTTGAAGTTGTAGTGTGATCTGATTGATCTGTTGTGTTGTCTTTGCGAGGACCAGCAAATCATCAACAAAACATAACAGAACACATAATTTCTCTCCTTTTCCCTTTCTGAAAAGGCATGGATCAGCTGTGGAGGGGGTGAACCCCAATTTTTGCAGCTGCTCTTTAAGGCATAAGTGCCAGCTCCTCCCGCTTTGTTTCAGACCATAAACAGCTTTCCTGAGGCGAAAATGTGAGTAATCGCTTTGCACACCTGGAGGTATTGTAATATATACCTCTTCCTGCAGGTCTGCGTGCAAGTAGGCTGTCCCAACATCAAAATGGTGAACTTGATAACCTCTGCTGGCTGCTACGGCAAGCGCTGCGCGTAGCGTGGTGGCTGCAAGTGTTGGTGAATAGATTTCCTCGAAATCTACACCTGGGATTTGTTTACAGCCACGGATCACTAAACGGGCTTTCTTTAACGGCTCAGCACCTTCCCGATCCTTGAGAACAAACACCCATCTGGAATCAATTGCGTGTTTTCCAGCTGGTAATGTTGCTGGCTCAAAGACCTTTAAGTCGTGCATTGCCTTTAATTCAGTCCGAATAGCTTGTAGCCATTCTTCCTTCTGGGCTTGCGGTAGCTCCATGACATCTTGGTATGTCTGAGGTACCTTTCCTACCTCTACCTGGTAGGTTAATCTTTGGGGTGGGACCCCACGCAAAGCCCTTGGAGGAAGGATGCGTCTGGTCGGAACAGCTTGTTCCGGTGTAGCTTCCTCTGAAGAAGTGCTTGTATCTAACCCTGGAGTGGCCCCCCCCTCCTCCAGCAGCCTGTCAGGGCGTACTGGTGTGGCAGGAGGTGGCAGGAGGTGAGGAGTTGATGCTGGTTGATCGGGAGTGCTTTCTAATCTTGCTTCCCCCCCATTTTCTGCAGCTTGTGTGGGGATGCTGACTGTTCTGTCAGCATGATCTGGCAGTAAACCTTGCTCAGAGAAATCGTAAGAGTTGGATATAGTGACAGTTTTGTGGTCAGGATTGAGGAATTTGAGCGCTTTGCAATTCGGTTCAAACCCAATAAACTGCAGCCGCCTGGCACGCGGGTCATCTTTTCTGCGTGTTTCCCGATCTGCATGTACAAAGGCGTATGATCCAAACGTCTTTAGAAATGCAAGATTGGGAGGTTTGCCGAATAGCTTGGTGTAGGGGACCCCGTCAATCGAACGGTGGTAAACTCGATTTGAAATAAATACAGAATATTTCATCACCTCTCCCCACAACCCTTTGGGTAGTTTTGACTGCTCCATCAGCGCTCTGACCATGCTCTGGAGCTCACCGTTTTTCCTCTCCGCAACCCCGTTATGTTCTGGGGTGCGGGGGGCGGTGAGCCGGTGGGTGATGCCCTGCCTTTCCAACCATTGAGACATCTCCCTACTCAGAAATTCACCTCCCCGGTCGGTTTGGATCGCCACCAGGTGATGCCCAAACCGCCTTTCCGCCCACCTGACCCAATTGCGGATTTTATTAGCAGCTTCAGACTTCTGGCGCAATAAAAATGCAAAACTATACCTCGTAGCATCGTCCACGAGCGTAAGAACGTATTGCGCCCCCCCTGCTGTCTTCTTCACAGGGCCGATTAAGTCCATATGCACCAGCTGTAAGGGGGTTTGAGTCTGGCGGTTGCTGAACTTCGGGATGGATGCGCGATGCGATTTAGTAAGTTTACACACATCACAGTCCACAAAAGCATCGCAGTCTTTTAAGTCCATTCCGTGCACACGTTCAGCTGTCTTTTTCACATAGTCATGATTTAAATGTCCTAATCGAAGGTGCCACACGTGCCCACAGGATCGGTGCCTTGGTTGATTGAAGCACACAGTTGCCTGTTGATTCCCTGTTGTCTTCGCTCCAAGCACGAACAGCCGATACACTCGGGGGACAGCCACACAAAGATTCCCCCTCTCAAGTGTGCAGACGTCGTCTTGGAAAGTCACTTTAAATCCATCTTCTTGGAGGGTACCAAGGCTGAGTAGATTCCTCGACATTGTTGGCACACACAGCACATTCTTCAAGGTAGTCTGCAGTTGTGGCAGAAAAACCTCTCCAGCGCAAACTACTGGCGCTGTTGTTCCATTTGCGAGTGCGACAGTTTCACGATCTGTCTCGCACTTGCTCGTGAGTAAGTCAGCGGAGGTTACGATATGGTGGCTTGCTCCCGAGTCCAACAACCAGGATCCTCGCGTGCGCCTACCTTCCGTTGAGCCCACGAAAGCGATACTCGCTTTGGGATGTTGTGCATGGGGCTTTGGAAACTGTCCTTGCCCCGTGCCCTGCTCACCTTGGGGTTTTTTCTTCTTTTTAGAGCCTCCTTTCTTCTTGGCACACTGGTATGCGAGATGTTGGGTTGATCCGCACACATAGCACTGTCTCACACTGGCGCACACTTGCGCCTGGGACTCATTCTTGGGCTGCTGCTGCTTTTTCCCAGAAATATTGTTTTTCCCCTTTCGGAATTCTCGCTCCCTCTGGTTGTCTGCCCTTTTGTCCGCTTCCTCGAGAAGACGTGCGACGACAAGGGTGACAGTCAGTTGTGCTGCAGGGATGGATTCCAAAGTCAGGGTAAACATGTCCCAAGTCTCATCCAGGGAATTGAGGATTGCGAAAACTTTAAGCCTTTCCTCGACACGTTCCCCGATTGCCTCAAGATCTTTGAGGTTTTGCTGCATTGCTCTTAGGTGGACACGCAAGTCCCCCCCAGGTTCAAGACGCGATCTCCACAGCTTGCGCGTCAGAACCATGCTGGAAGTCAGGGATGCACGTGCAAACAACTCTCTTAATGTGGTCCAATAGTCCATAGCATGTCCGAGGTCGCGACAATAGACTAAGAGATCCTCTGAGATTGCAAGACCGATGGTCGCCTTCGCCTTCCTGTCAGCTGCTTCTTCTGCAGCGTTCGTGGGAAGCGCTTGAGTGTGCTGCCAAAGGTCTTCCCTTTCCAGCAGCAACCGCATCTTGTGTGCCCATTGCACATAGTTGCTGTCATTGAGAAGTGGAATGGGAATGTTGAAAGGCGCCGGCGGGGCGGCGGGAGGTTGCTGCGCCATCCCGATTCCGGGCCCAGCGGGCTGCAGCGGTGGAACTTGAGGTGGTATCAGAGGGATGAAAGGACCTTGTCCTGGAACGAGCGGCGGTGGCGGGACAGGTGCTTGGCCGTCGGGAGCCCCCGGAAGGGGAATGAGAGGTCCGAGATCGTCCGATTCGCTCTCCTCACTTTCCCCGGATTGCTCGGGTTCTCCTGGGTCGCCAACGTCCTCTTCCCCCGCCTCGTCACCGAGGTCTTCTACCTTGACTTCCTCTGTCTCCTCCTTGTCTCCACCGGTAGCTCCTTCCTCATCAGACATCTGTCAGGATGTCCGCGGGTATAGGGATGCAGCCACATTCACCACTCAGTCTCTGCTCCGTGGATTGGGTCCGCGGCAAACCCCTGCAGGGTTACGGCTGAATCTTCCATAACCTGTTGTTTATTTGGAGTGTTTATAGCAGAGTTGGGGGCTTGTGGACCCATTCAGCGCTTGCCTAGCGCGATCGGAGCGGAGGAACGAAGCGATCGCTACATTTCAATAACAAAGTCTTTTATTGGTTACAGTAGCGATAGTTAGAAAGTGAGAAGTTCTATTTGCCGGTCAGCGAAAGCCGGCGAAGGCTTGCCGCGTACAAGCGGCTTTTCAACGCATGTTGTTACATTCTCAGTTACAGTCTCAGTCTCAGTCTCAGTGTGCACACAGTAAAAAATATAAGTTATATAGGAACAAAGGGGTGTAGCCAGAGCATATCTGGTAGGTGGATACCTGAAGACCCTTGTGCCCCATGTTAACCAATGGGGTGCCCCTTTGAACATCATGATCTCATGAGAAAGTGGATGTTTGCTAGCCAGCGCTTCCCGTGAGAAACATTGCCTGCTTGTGTTACACTATCTAAAGGGAGTTCAGCTACTGTGTAGCAGGTTGCACTAACAAGCTGGGAAGCTGACCACCTCAAGGACACGCAGGTGCTCTATCTGATCTGGAGACGGAGAGACGGAATGCCAGTTTCCACTAGTTCTGGAGTGTGTGGTGTGAAACTGCAACACATCCCATCCCTGACTATCCTCACAACAGCTATATAAGTGGTGTAGGTCTGTGGAAACTCATAGGCCACAGGGGCCTATGCAGAGATATTTTCTCGCCAGCCTCCTGATTGCCTCCTCCCACCACAGTTTGCAGCGTGTGCCTCCATGGCGCCTGCATGCTATAGCATGGAAGGGGATAAGATTGGGCTGCAAGATACATCAGTCCTGTTGCCTACAGTGTGGTACGGGATGTGACTAACCTAGCTTCTCTCACTAGCCTTTATTTCCTTTTGCATGATGAGTATGAGAATGAAACTCAAAGACATGCTGTTCTGGAATACTGCATCCTAAAACATTTGTGATTGATATGTTTTGTGGAATCTCAAACAACAAAATAAGAAACCATAAAAAGTAGGCTTTCATTTTTTTCTAGTCGTAACTTCAGTGCCAAGAAGTGTCTGAATGGATTTGTTGTCTCTTTTATTGTACTCAGACAAGTAGTCAACAACAGCTCCTTAGTCCAACACTTTCTGACAGAGGTGGATATCGGCAGGACTCTACTGAAGCTGGAAAACCTCAACGGAAGTTTGGACAATGGCGTTTGCCATCAGGTAGGTGAATGTATTAGAATGTACAAATGAACATTGCAAGTCAAACCTGGTTCTCTATATAAGATAAAATTCACCTATTAACAAAAAGCAGGTGGGGACATATCCACGAAAGAGAAGATAGCAGCTCCTCTCCTGCTTTGCTGCATCCTCTTTTTAGTGGTCTGTAGCAGGGACATGGTGGCGCTGCAGGTTAAACCGCTGCTGCTGGGCTTTCTGACTGGAAGTTCGAGACCATGCGACAGAGCGAGCTCCCGTTGCTTGTCCCAGCTCCTGCCAACCTAGCAGTTCGAAAGCATGTAAAAATGCAAGTAGATAAATAGGTATCACTTAGGTAGGAAGGTAATGGCATTCCGTGTGCCACAGCGTAGGGTCATGCCAGCCACATGACCACGGAAGCTTGTCCTCGGACAAATGCCGGTTCTACAGGCTTAGAAACAGAGATGAGCACCGCCCCCTACAGTCGGTCACGACTAGACCATTCGGTCGTGAGGAAACCTTTACCTTTACCTTAGCAGTATCTTTAAACTTTCTATCCCCAAGCAAAACATTTCCTATCATTTTGTGTGCAAGAAGCACACTGGGCATAGAATTGTTGGGCATTAGAAAAGATTCTGGAGTGCCTTCTTTGGTTACTTCTTAATCAAGGGTCCATATTCTTCTATCTAGTTCCCCATTTGTAAGCTCAAAGTGGATATAATATGCCCAACACCCTCCTGTGACCATGCATTTCCTAAAATAATGACACAAACACTATCTTCTTGGGACACTTTTCACCATTTCTGATCAAGGTGTCCCTGAGAAACTTCTCAGGGGTCTTGAGAACTATTTGAAAATCACTCATCCACAAGACAGTCCAAGGAGACTTGTGGACAGTATGTCACCTAGAATCCTGATGCCCATAGGAATGGAGCAAATTCCAACATCATACAGTCCAGAGAACCTTAATTGAAGTACCAGAATAGAAACATATTATAATAAATCATTGAACATGTATTTTTAAAGTAGCAGCTAGGGAGTACCCTTTCAAATGGATTTATAGGAGAAAAGTGTTCCCAACATTCAAGGTATTTAATCATTCAAGCAGATGATCACAGACAAAAATCACTATGAATAGGTAACTGTAAGCAAACAATGATAGCAAGTAGTATGAGGTATTGATTTAGAGCAATCTGAGCATTCTTGGCCTGTAATAACTAAATATGTGAATAATACTTTAAGATCAAGGTCACCTCTTAAGTTTGCCAAAATTGCAAGCTAGACCTGCTTTAAATAGACCATGTTCTCTTCTGCCTTATACCTTACATTAGCAGCATAGGATGGAGTGTAACATATATGCTGTATTTGAGAGTGTCAAAGGCATTTTCCTACCGTGAATGAAAACCATACATTAGAAATATCACTGAAATTCAGATGTGCACACCATTTTTCTTGCCTAATTCAAGTCTCAGGGACTTTAAACCTTGCCTCTAAGATAAGGCAACTATTATGACTCTTGAATTTCTTTTCCATCTTGGATTTTACTTTGAACTAGAATTCAACCTACTCACCTAGCTCCCAGTCCCAGCCTACCCACACAACTGCTTGTGCTGTAGTGGGGGAAATTAGGAAGGCGCATGGAAGATAAGAAGGAGAGGTTTGAAAGATTGATGACTATGTGAAGAAAGATTGTTGGGGAAAAGAAAGGGACTTGGAGCTGGGGTGAGTGAGTGGGGTGAGTATTTCAATTCAGATCAGAAATAAGCTGAACTATTTCTTTGTTTTAGGAAAAATAGATAGGTTTATTCCAAACCGAACTAATTCAAGATGAGGTGGGCTCACCCATCACTAGAAAAACTATTGTACATAAAAAGTATTGTACATAATACTTACTTACTATTGTACATAAAAAGTATAGCTGAGAAGCTGAGTATTTATTAACATATCTGCAGTATTAAGTAATCTTCTATTCAACTTCCCAGCTCCAAAGCCAATAAGCCATTCGGTGTCTTCAGTCAATTTACGATTTGGTGGCCGTACCACTATGAAGTCTGTTGTGTGCAAGATGAATCCCATGTCAGATGCGGCTTCTTGTGGATCAGAAGTCAAGAAATGGTGGACGAGACAACTCACTGTGGAGAGTGATGAGAGTGGAGAGGATCTGCTTGATATCTGACTGTGTAGAGATGCCTAGTGGTCACACTTATGCAACATAACTTTGGAGTGAAGACAGTTTTTCCTGATTTTTAAATTGAAGTTCCAATTGGCCTACTGTTTATAATAAGTGAAGCCTTTAAGATCACTGGTCTTCGACTTGACAAGATATATCACTTTCTAATTGTTTTGAACCTGATCTATGTGATGATGATTAATATAACAAAAATTACCAACGAAAAGCAAGAGGTTTCATGAAAAGCAGGCAGCTTATGGCCCCAGTCCCAGGAATCATGAGTTATTAAGCTTGAGACTGTCCACGGGGCTGGCTTTCTCTATTTCTGCAACCCTTCTATACTACATCGCAAGCTGCTTTTTTAATTAGGGGAACTTAGAAAGCAGTTTGCTTGTACAGTGAGGGAGCTGCTAATTTCAGAAAACATGTTGTCTGTCTGCACAGTTAAACATCGGACTGCAATCAAAGCTTCATATTTTAGAAGTTTTGCACATACAGGTAATTAATTTACAGCAAAGTATGCATTCAGAGGTATTATTGGCGCATCTCTGCCCTAATCAAAACATTTTGCCTGGAAATGACCATCACAAGAACAATGCAATTTTTTTCAGGTCTCTGCCTATCCAATACTGGTATTGATGAATGACCTGTAGAGGTCAGCAGGGAATTCATTCTAAATGACAGTGTTTTTACAATATACAGATTCTGACTTGCAAATCTGCTTTTTTTAAATATGCAAGATATAGGATAGTTTGTTTTAAAATTAGAGAACTGTGCACTAGGTTTTATAATGCATTTTTAGTTATTGTACTAATGTAAAGAACTCAACTGTGATGGACAGATGGACCTGCTGAACTGGTTTGTTGCACTGTCATTTTTGTCAACACAAGTCACTTGTTGGCAAGCGATCGATGCTGTCAGAGCATGTTAAGTGATATGTTCGCAGGCCTACTCTAACTGGAATCCTCATGCGCACAGCCCTGATGATTTGATTTATTTGGCATATCCAGAATGGTGATCTGCTCACAGAAATCTGCTTTTGCACTTGAGTGCTATTCATAAAAGGGGATCATTGATTAAAGAGACAAGAGTTTACTGTGTAAAAATCATGGCCACATTTCAATTTCTGAAATGCATTAATCATGTGATGTTGACATTAAGCCCTCATCAGGTTCTCTGTACACAGGAGATATATTTTAATATTCAGAGCTATGTGATAGAAATTATTGCACACATTGGAGGGAACATGTTAGGAAAACAAGACATATGACAGTTTTAAAATTTAATTTGGCTTAGTAAATGTGAACTGCTGAGTTCAGACCCTCTGTGAGGAATGGCAGCAAAGGACTGCATAGGAGCACATTAATATTAAAACAAGCTTCAATATTTAATGATATATTTATGTAATATTTTTACAAAAAACCAGAAATTTAAAAATAAACCAAGAAAACCAAATGTACAATCGAACAGAATGACAAACAAGTATAAATCCCTTTTGAACTAAATTGTTAAAAGTCAGCATGACATAAGTATCACGCATTGGAGTGATAGCGGATTGCCACTGAGACATGTAGGAGAAACGCTAGCACTGTGCCTGCCACTATCCATAGGAATGTAGACTATTGTGACAATTCTCTGCATGAAGTGACCAGAAGAGCTGAAGTTGCTAAAGCCTTCCATGAGAGTCAGGGGGAGAATGGCTGTAAATTCCAACCTACTGCAACAGTTCAACTGGTAAGAAGCATCCCAAATAAAGAGATGACAGCCACCAACAGAGAACAGTGTGCCCTGTGTACATACACACACCCCAAAAAATAACTTTCCCAAATCTAGGTTTAACTTTGCCAAATTCACTTATAAAGAAGATTATAAAGAATCTTCCCTACCTCTGAAATGGACACATTACAACTAACTATAAAGACCAGTGGCAGTCCTACCATTGTTGTGGGGGGGGGGAATACCCAGAGCACCATGCTGGTGGAGCAGAGTGGTGGTGATGAGGCATCTTGCCTCTCGCAGAGGTGAGCTGCAGGAGCGGAGTTTGGCCCTCCCACCTGCCCTTGTGTTAGAATGGCTCTAAAATGGAGCCTGGCATGGCGGGGGTGACACAGGGGGCAGGGAACCGGCTCAGGGGATGGCAGTCCTTGGACCTTGCCCCAGGGCAGAGCCTCGGCTGGGTCCACAACTGATAAGCCCAAAATGAAAAGGTGAGAATTCTCTGGCGTTCGCCATGCTGTCATGTTCTACTGTTACAGAATTAAAGTTTACAGGGTGATATAAAATGGCAAGAGACCAAATCAACATACTGAATCATTCAAGAATGCCAGTGCCACGTTCTTCAGGATGTGTATTTGTAGTTACAACTCACTCTGCCACTCAAGAAAAGGTGAGCAGCATACAACCTGCTTCAGTTCATCATAGCATCTCAGATTTCAGCTAAGTTCTAACCTTATGTTATGTCAAAAGGGGGAGAAAGCCAGTTTTCTGACAAAATTAATAGACAAAAAATAGTCCCTGGTCCTATGTTTCCAGTAAACTGGATATTATACAGAGCATGACTAAACAGTGATGAAGAACAACTATTTTATTACTTCTACAATATGCTTTCCTGAATGGGGAGGGGGAAACAGCAAGGTTTTAATGCCTTCATATAAACTATAGTACATTGAGTGTTTCCCAACCCTGACACCTGCGGGACTGGGCCGTTGTTACTACTACCATTATTTCCTATGGAAATTATGTTGCACTTCTGTGGTGTGGTGAAGGATCTTCTAGGAGGCTCACCAGGAACATTTGTCTTCATTCGTTTTCACTGCTAAAATGCTTTTTTTTTAAAAAAAAAAATGGATTTCTCCTTGTTATCCAATAGTCTTATGGACACAAAAAAATACCACCTAGGAACACTGGTCAAGAGTCCTTTTGGTTTTTATTTGTGCTTTATGCTGTTAATGCAGCATTTGTTTGCCAGAAGCAGAGGCGGCGTGTGGGTGTAGCCCAGGGTGGCGCAAGCCATGGGCGCTGGGGGCAGCGGGGTGCCCCGCGCGCTAACCCGCACTGTTTGGTCGTCCCGCCCTCCCTGGTGTCCGTTTCACTCCAAAATGGAGCTATTCTGGGTGCAGGGAGGTGTGGCGGGGAACAGGGGCGGGGCGACATGCTGGGGGCGCGGTTTCATCGCCCTGCCATGGGCGCATTCGGCGCTCATTGTCTCTGGCCAGAAGATGAGTTTTCATGGTTTCAGAACATTCTCAGTCTACTTTTTGAGCACGCTTTGTTTCATATGAGATTTGTCTTTAAACATTATGGTGTAGAAGTACTTGTCTGTGTACATTTTACCATGTTAACATTGAGACAAAGCAATCAAAGCGCCTACAATTCGAAATGAAAACTGTGTGTTCTGTTTAAGCTGGATTGCTGCAAAGACCTAAAGCTAGTGTCATACCCATTATTGTCAGGGTCAACATTTTGTCTTCTCCTTTGTGCCCATTTGAAGTTCAGATTTTGTACCAAAACAGGCAGACAATAGAAGTGTTACTGGATTTATAAAAGATGTTTTCTTGAACTTTCAATAATGTGCTGTTGAATTACAGAATCTTTCCAAGTTGTTACTATAGCAAATGTTCTTATTAAAACTCTGGCAAACATTATCCGTTTGCCTTACCATGTTAATAAAAGTCAGTTGCTTTCAACAATTCGTTTTCTAAAACATTCTTTTGCAGTGTGTTTGCTGTACATAGTTGATATTCTATGGCAGGAGTGGGCAAACTAAATTGCCAGAAGTTACTTTTTTGGCAGAGCTTTAGGGTGTATCAGTGTGAAATGATGGGTTGTGGAGGTGGCAGCTTGTACAAAATGTACATTTTAACATTGCTTTTACACACATTCTGTACACGTAACTTGGCAGTGGTCTCTGCTCAAATATTCTGCCCATGCTTTAGACAAAGCTAGGCTAGAATTTACACCTTGGTAGCCATGGTCCAGGAATACTGTAAGGGGAAAAAAATTAAAAACTATGAGGGCTATGTAGTGGAAATTGCGAAAGAACCTCCTGAGGAGACAGAATATGGTGTCAACAGTAGCCCTTGGCTCTGGTAGGCATAGAGTTAACCCCAGGATAGTAGTAGCTGTGCTACACAGCTGCAGCCACTTGGAGGCCACAAGGGATATAAGTAACACTTGGAGGAAGGAGGAGGATGTGGATTGCAGTGTGGAAGGAGAGGAGGTTTGGTAACACATTGGACTGTCTTACTGGCTTGATAAACTAACCAACAGACGACTTACAGCCTGGCTTACTGGCTCATTGGACTGGTGTGACAGACTGATTTACTGGCTGACTGATGGCCAAACAAGTGGGTGGATGATTGAGGGTTATTGGACTAAGACTGCTAAAGACTGATGTTTACTGGAGAGCAACAACTCAGAAGCTGGAGAAGGGGACCTGTGGCCTACAGGTAAGCCACTGGGGGGGGCTACCTCTTTGTTAGTGCTGGGGTCCAGCAGCTTGCATACATTGCCAGCTGAGTCTAGGTGAGGGGAACTAATTAGCTTAAGTGGGCATAGCCTTTATTGGAAAAGGAGTGGAGCAGGGGCTTTGGCAAGACAGGCTACCAGGCAGTTTTTAATCACTGTCAGAACTACCAATAGCTCAGGAGTGACCTTCTGCCCACCCCTGTTATAGGGCACATTGATATTTAAAATTATTTTTTGTTAATCTGCTTAAAACATTTTAAATTGCCTTTCTTTTAAAAGTAGGTATCTACTGTGGTTCAACACATAATTAAAACAGTCCATTTCAATAAAATAAATACAGGCATGCCCCAGTATCCGCAGGGGATAGATTCCCCCACCATGGATACCTGAAACCACACATAAGAGGGAACCCTAAGTTAAGTATAGGGTTCTCCTGTGCCCCCCCCTCCATTGTCTTCTTTTGTTCTTGCTTTTACACATCACTGAATACGAATGTGATGACCAAGCAGGCAGACGGCATGCTAGAGGGAAATAGCTAAAACATTAACAGGAAGCAGCGTGGGCTCTCCTTCTATCGTGCCTTCTTCTGTTCTGGTCATTGCATTCCTATTTAGCGATCTGTAAAAGCAAGAAGGGTTTTTAATGACCCAAAGTAAGAAGAAAGGAAGCCCCACAAATCCATGTATAATTGAAACCACAGATAAGGGATCTGCAGATATGGGGGGCCTGCCTGTACTTTATAGCTCAAGTAGCAATTGACAAAAATTGAAAACAGGCTGGCACCACCAAGAGCTTCAATGGCATTTTGTGCTATTCCAATTGAGACTGTGCAAGCAGGTGTGGAAGAACTTGTGCAACAACAAAGTACTGATAGTGCAATCAGGTTGGATGTGCTCAGGGCTCAGCTATCTGTTCTTGGATAGAACTGCAGATGCCTGAAAGTGAGAAGCCGTGTTTGTTTTCTTCCAAATACATCTTTGGACAATAATGTATCTACTGCATTCAGTGGGCATTCTGATCTTTAGGAACGGTTCCACCAAAAGGATTGTGGTGCACTATGAATTGGGGGGGGGCAGCAGTGTCAGATCAGCTGCTGTTTGGGGTCATTCCTTGCCAGAGGACTTGTGAAAAACTGCAACAATTGTATTAGTGTATACATTTCCAGGTGCTGCAAAACAGATGTGGTTGCTTTGTGTGCTGCAGAGAGTTCTGAGTTTCACCTCTCACCTGGAACCCAGCCCTGGGATTATACTATTTGAATGATCAGGAATGCCTCCCTCTACTAGATACAATAGGAATATCTTGATCAGGGATGGGCAAACATTCCACTTGAATCTGGTGGTTTTAGGTCTACATGAGGGTGGGGGTAATAGAGCTTCCTGGGTTTGAATTCCTGCTGCTTTTCAATTCTGTCATAATGCTATGATGTGTAACTCTATGTATTTCTGACCTCTGGTCTTATCCCTATAATTTGATCTACTCACTCTGAAATTATTCAGTTGTATTGTTTGCAATATTTTCATTCTGATGCAGTGATTCCCAACCATTTTAGCACCGGGACGCCCTTTTTTGGCACAGCAATTGGAAGTGATGACATTAAGCAGGAAGTGACATAATTTGCCTGTAAAAAACAAGTATGTAGACTACCATTGCTTACCAAATGCAACCGTTTTCAAGCATGTGGAAACACTGTTGAGGCCTGTGGTACTTTTCCACCAGGAAAGCCGCTAAGACAGGAGCAGTAATTAAGAGATACCTGGGCCAGAACGAAGCCACGTGCCTCAATCAAGACCAGCTGAAATTTTTTTCATTTCTCTGCTTGGAGGTCCCCTATTAATGTTGTGAAAATGCAACTTTTTAAATGCTGTGCAAACACATCTGTGGCAGTAAATGGAATCTCCACCATCCCCTAAAAATCAGCTCATGGCCCCCAGATTGGGAACCACTATTCTAACATTAGGCTATATTACTTCTTCAGTAGAGCAAAAGGTCCCAAGCTTTTCAGCATCAGGACCCACTTAAAAAAGTTTATTGTTAAAAATTAAAATTAAGGACCCACTTAAATGTAGTCTGTTGTTATTACTAAAGAATGATAAATACGACATCCAAGAGACCTTTCCTTCTAAGCTGTAGGATAACTTTTGTTGGTTAATCTGAAAATATTATTGCACTACCATCAGCACCTCAAAAGGACAACTTAACTGAGGTTTTGTTAGCATCCACATTTCTTTCCCTTTAATCCATTCATTAGCAGAAGGGCAGCTAGCGAAAAATCATGCCATGGGTTGACAGCCCCTGATTGTCAGGAGGCAAAGGACAAAAGCTTCTGAGACAGCCCCCACTTCTGGACCTCCACCAAGTGCTCGAGTTCCCACCCAGGCTGCTCTTCCGCCATTTCATAACAGAATATGTCTTGACTGGGCACTTGCCTCTTCCAGGGCATTTGTGATTGTTCTACCATGACACCAACCAGCTGGCCCGGTCACATAGAAGCAGCACTGCAGAAAAGCTCCTGAAGGTTATGGACTGGCCTTCCAGTCAGATCCTAATCCAAGTTAGAACTGCTAGGCCTGACATCGGGCTGCACCAGCTCTCTGCCTTCCACTTTGAGTGTGAGGGCTGCCAATTCCAGGCTCTAAGGGAGGGGTGGGCTGCGGTTTTAGCTGATGGATAGAAGGGAGAAAGTCAGCTGTTACAGCCTCTCCTGCCTCTGTGCTGCAGTCATCTGGCCCCATCTGCTGCATTGCAGAGCTGGAGCTTTTGAAGCTGCAGTAGGTGGAGAGGAGGGAAGGTAAGAGAGTGCAGCAGCACCTTTGTGGACAAAGCTGCACCTGCCATCTGCCACGCATCTATTCAAGGCACAGGAGGCTCCCCGCCTGGCTCCGGAGTCGGCAGTCCAGCGTGCTGTGCCTGTTCATTCTTCCCCAAACATCATTCAAGCTCTTTGGTCGGAAAATCATGCTGACCTGTCATTTACATTCAGCCAGATGTCGGTCTCAAAAAAACATCCTGCATTTGATAATACACCCGTGTGTAGCTCTTCTCCCAGTGCGCTTTCATGGCTTAAAGAGCCATACATAGATACTGGGCATGGGCATCCAACACAGTGCCTTGCAATGCTCAACTCTAGCACTGGAAAAAGAACATTCCATTGACCTTCCTTTTCATCTCAAGGACCTGGATGTCACAGACAATTAGCAGTTATAGTTCTGAACTTCCACTGAAATACCTATGAACCAAGGTAGCTAAGTGCCTACATAACAATAATTGAACTTTCTCTTCCTGTCCTTACATGATTTCTACTATTCATACTCATAGAACTACTGGCTTCATAAGCCTTTTTCAGACATTCTTCACCCTATCCCATTGGCAGCCAATGAATGAACAGGAGGGAGAGCATGCCACGCCCCTAAAACCAACACACCAGCTGGCCAAGCTCCCCCCCATGCCTTATAACTACAGACTCGGCATTTCTTTGAAAAGGGAAGAACCAAGCACAGAGAGGGTTTGTGCTAAAATAGCTATTGATTAGTGAAACCTTAGAATTTCTATTATTGGATGATACTGGGCTCCACCTTGAAATACTGTATTTCTTTGTTGTTCCTTTTAGTAACTAGCTTAGTTGTGTTCTGCATTACAGTAAAGATGCATGCTCATTTGATTGCAGTAAACAATAAGTTGCAATCCTGTACACACATACATACCTGAGAGTAAACACAATGGGACTAAATTCTGAGTAGGCATGCATAGCATTAGGCTTGTTTCTTCTGGAACACAGGGCCCTATACAAAATGGTTCCTCTATGGACTTTGGAAGCTTGGGTAATCAGGGCTCCAAACCAGTGTAATCAACTAAAAGGTATCAAGGTTTACAGTCATTGTCATCCCCTCTGAAGATCTAACCCATTTCCATCAAACCAGAGGCCTAACTAAAGAAGTGCGGTGCATGCATGCGTGCAATTAACACTGGGCAACAAACTTTAGGGGACAACAAGCTGAGCTTGACCAGCTGAGTGGCCAAATTGTGAAAACATTGGTTATGAATAATGAATAATGGGGGCTGCCCTTCAGCACAAGGCAGCTAGGATGGTGTACATATCAAAATAATAAAACATAAACATTTCTATGTAGATGTGCCTAGGAACAAGATACATAGGTGAGTTCACACAAACATATTAACCACAATGTCCACAACACAAATATGACCACAATGTCACAGGATTATTTGCATGCGTGAAATAGCACCTCACAGTCAGAGCTTTCATCTCATCTCATGTCACCAGAAGCTTCTCTGAGCAATAAATACGTATGTGCAAAACAACTTCTTCAACCACAGTGTATTTGTGTACTTCCAGATCTGTCGAAAATATTTACCTGGGCAACTTCCACCCTTTGAACACTAGAGGGCTAGCATTCCCTTACAATGGATTTCTCTAAACATGGATAATCAGACTGAAAGTGTCAACTTTTTATATGGTAGCAAATCGTTTTTTTAGCTTTGTTCTGAGCAGATCAGAGTATTTGCATTTTCATTTTTGTGATAATTTTAATTTGGGAAATTTCTATCAAGTTTATATGACAGAGAGATTGACCTCTGATTGTCTCATCAGACTTTACAAAGGAAACGTTTCCGTATATTTTTATACAGATACATTTCAGTATATCACTTTTGCTTAGACTAGGTTGTACGACTTCCTCCTACTCATGGTTTTCTGCTTTCCTAATTGCAGACAGGCCATGTTCCAATCATACCCAGTTGCCAAGCTATATAATAATTTACCAAATCAATGTAAAAAAAAAAAATCAACCAGGATAGCGATGTTGCTTGCAGAGACTTCAGCAACTCACAGGTTACTGCCCAGAATGCATCTTGATTAGGCAGACATTGGGTTCCTGTGTCTTTAACACTTGGCATCATGGTTGGAATTTCAGAAACCTTAACTTTTCCCATCCCTGCAAGATAAACTGCACCAGCCAAAATTCCATCACCTACACAATTATTACGCAGATAAAGCATCTCCATGCTGGAGAATGTTTCACTGCTAATGTCTTCCCAGTCATGCAGCTGTTAAACACAGGCATGCTATCATTAAAAAAAGTTGGCAACCCAATACTGGCCTCACAATGTAGTCTTGCACCACTGAAAACCTCCTGATGGTGGACTTCTTACAGCAGGGCATTCTGCAGCACTCTGTAAGAAGTGCTCTGAAGTAGACAAGCCTAGGATTGCACTGTCGATGGAGTCTTGTCATGAACCGCTCAGAACTCAGTCTAATCACATTTTCAACCTGCATTGAAAGGAAACAGTATTCAAGGGTCAGGTCCATTGGCCCTCAACCAACTGCTAGAGCAAGGTCTCTCACTCATGAGAAAATGCTCATTTGTGGCCAGTGGCATCACTAGGGGGTGCAGGCTGCACTGGGTGATGCAGACAGGGGTGTGTGTGTGTTTGACACTGAAGAATGCCAACCTGTTATACGTCATTCGAAGCAGAATTTACAACAGAATGCAATGAAACAAACCGTGTTGAAATGTCCCCATTCTATCAAAAGTTATATTTAAAAAATCAGAAAAAGAAAATGCCTTCTGTAACAAAAGTGAATTTACTTAACTCAAAACTGATCAATGAAACTGATTGTTCTGAGAGCCAATTAGGTGTTGCTATGACACAGCAGGGTATTGGTATGAGTCAGCTCTCATTTCCATGTATCAGAGCCACTACTAGAAATCTTGATTGGTTGTGTGTTATCAAGTTGGCTATTGGTTACTGATTTGTTGGGCAACCTTTATTGTTATATATTAAAATAAACAAACCCTAGTGATGCCACTGTGTTTAGGCTGTACATATGATGTTGTAATTTGTATGGTCTGGTATGGCAGGAAGTCCATCATGGGCATGACGCACTAACCTCCTGAACTGGGTGCTGCAAACCCTACTGACGTCACTGCGTGTGACTTACTGTTTCCTTGTCAGCTATCAGTTTGTAAGTTTCATGACCCACCAACAATCAAGTTGCGACCCACAGTTTGGGAAGCATTGCATTAGCTGCAAATGACAGAAGAGAAATTTTTAAGTTGTGGGAGAGTCCAGTTGTCATGCAGGCCGCCCTTTTAGCAGCCGTGCTTCTGCCATAGTGACCCTTCACAGCTCAGCCACTGAGAGGTGTCCTGCAAAGTGATGCCTCAGCAAAAGCAGCGCTGCTGAAAGAGCAGCCTGTGTAATAATTGGGCTCTCCCAGCACCACAGCAGCTTCTTCCTTTCTCACTTCTCTTGGTTTGCCTCTTTCTTACCTTCTGAGGCCTCCTTCTGTATTGCCTTCCCAGTGCCTCAGCAGAAGCAGTGCTGCTGAAAGGGTGGCCCACAAGATTATTGGGTTCTCCCAGTGCCATCTTTTCAGCAGTTCCATTTCTGCCAATGCATCGCTTCACAGCCCAACAGCTGAGAGCTGGTGATGATTGAATTGGGAGAGCCCAGTTATCACAGAGTCTAGGTAAAGAGCTTCTGGGGGCCACATCTGGCCCACGGGCCTTCTGTTTGACCTACCTGTGCTAAAGCTTTGAAATAGGAGATCTAGGAGGTGGGCTGTGCGTCTCTTGCTTAAGGGTGTTTTTCAAATGTATTTATTCTTGGGGCAGTTCAGTAATATTTATTACTGCATCCACATTATTCCAGCAACAAAATACTTTATTCTTGTGATGTTTGCACATTGCCACATCTGTGATGGTTAACCTATTGCTCCTTGCTCTGTTTTGCTTTGCTTCCATGCCGAGAAACACATATGGTCAGAAATATTTCCCTGGACACCATAAGGGGATAAGGCGGGTGCTCATTGCAACTCTGCTGAGTGACAAAGCTGGAAACTGGAATTTCCTGCTCTCCCACTCCTCGGTTTCCCAAAACTACTGCTGAATCTTCTACAGTATAAGCAGGTGTATGACACCAAACTGTTATAGTGACATGCAAATCCTTAAGCAGAAGTAGCATGCATAGTAAACCATCCATTGTAAACATAGTGCAACTGCACTACTTCTAAAGTTGCCAACTGAACAGAAAGAAGTGGGCAGGCCAGCTCTTGCACCCAGAATAGCACTAAGTTCAAAATTCAACATGAAGCTTTCCATGGCACCGTTAAAGGAGCAGCTGCAGGAGCTGCTTGAAAAGCTGGCAACCTAGCCAATGTTCTTATTTAGACTGGCACTATCTATCCATAAATTTGGGCAATTTACTATTCTGCCTTTGCATACATAAACCAATATGCTAATATATGTAACATCGGCCCGGCAATGGAGTATCGAAGTCACCCTAGCTGCAGTGCATGGCGTTTCCACACTCAGATAACCGAATAAGGTCTTTTGTCAGAGTTCCTCTCTCTGTTGTTATTGATGATTCTGGCACATGGGGTAAATGAGAAGGACCTGGGATAAAACTCCATGAGGCACAAGGAACAAATCTGATGTCTCAGCAAGGAAGAAAAGATGCAATGTCCAGCAGAGGGAAATAACTGATGTGGAAAAAAAGGCTGGTGATATGTCATATTGACCACAACTGATCCGATACGGAGGGAGGTTAAAAAAACACCCTGATTTAATGGGCTAATGTTCCCATGATGCTTCTTGTTTGTGTAGGGATTCAGTACTCATTGCAATCCCTGAAGCTGCTCCTCGGCATGTTTGTTCCTTTTTTGTTCTTGTTTTATGTTCACAACAACTGTGCGAGTACCCGTTGTGCCTCTGTGAAGTGTGCAATGATTTATATTTTTAGAAGTACCAAGCAGGAAGCTGCACAAAAGAGAAGCGATGTTTTCTCCACTTTGGGCCAGTGGTTAGAAACTTGCTTGCTTTTTTTCCTTTTTTCTCTTCCCTCTTCTAATGTTTCTTTGATCTAATGGAAGGCCATGTGAGTGGGCCCAGAATGGGACAGTTCATTCTTATTCAGGACTGTACACTAGATCAGGTTATTGATTTGTCTTCAGTTTGAAGATAAAACTCAGACTAAGTAGGAAACAGTTTTCACACTTGACCTCCAGCATGTTCATCAGCAAATTGTTTCCTAGCAGGGTCTCCCGCATCCTTTCTTAACCTTTACGTGCTAGTACCTCCTTGCCCTCAGCTTGATCGCACTGCATCTTGTTATATCTTCCCCAATTAATTGCACAAGCCAAAATAGAGTACACTTGACCAGAAATTATCAAATCCATGAGTCTTTTCTTTGGCTTTTAAGTAATGTGACCAACTTTTTTACAATGAAAAGGAGGACACAAATAAATTGAAGAAAAAAATATCATAAATAAAAGAAACATTTTATTCATTGCAACAATAATACACTATAATATGATAAATGCATAATAAAAGCATTTGTAACATTTTATATTGTAATTATGCTTACATGCCAACAGGGTTGTATAAACTTATAAATAAAATTCTACATATTTGGAAATTATTAAATAGATAATGAATTACTAAAACGTGAATTGTGCTTACCTGTGTATGAGTGAATATTCACTGAAAGAAAGAAATAATTACAGTGAGTCTACTGCCTGCGTATGTGCCGTGTCATGTTTCGGTAAGAAGTAAACAAAGCCACTTGCGTGCGGCACTCTCTCTCAAGGTCTCCCGTGCGGAGCGCATGCATCTCATAATGGCGTCTCGCCGCACTGTACCGAGTGTAAATCACAGGCTCATATGCCCTCTAATCCGTTCTGGGCCCCTATGAATCTGATTTTTTCAGCAGCGTGTGACCTTAAGCACAACAAGGCTCACAACCACTGTTACTAGTCTGGGCCCAAACTTAAGAATACTTCTCTTAACCTTAAAATTCCGCAGGCTAAAGTCCCAACGACAGGGACTTTTTCCAATGAGTAACTTAAAATTTGGTAAGCGTGCCACTTTAGCCACTGAATCTTATCTGGTTCCAAAGACAACCAAAGCTTCTAGTAAATTTAATTGTAATTTATTGATAAACAAGGGCTACACAACTAAGAAAGCATACTAGAACTAACAGAACTAACCTTATAAAACAAAGAAAACTAGGCTCCTATCACTGACTAGGCCCTAGTTGTTCACCTTGTTCCTCAGACAGCAATTCCAGTCTTGCAAAGGGAAGTCTGCAGGTTTGCAAGCTTTATCAGGTCTGATGATCTTCTCGGCGGATGATCTGGAAGAGTCTTGCAGTTTGGAAGGTCTTGATGGTGGTTGTGGGGCCACACCCCTCAGGCTCAATCAATTAGCCTATCAGGGTAAAGGGGCCATCCCCTGTTTTCAGCACTAGCTACATGTAACCTTTCTGAATAGCTTGCATTCCTGACCCCAGCTATAACTTCACACCTTTTGCAAACAACCAATGAAATAAGCTCTCAATCCTGCTTGTATTACAATTCTTTCAAAATAAAGTCAAGCCAGGGCTTAGCTTTTTCTTGTTTGCTCTCTACACTGAGCCTTGACGAATCGTCATGTCAAATTCAAATACGTCACATCACACGCAACGGATCGGATCGGCATTGATCGAATATGGAGATTTACAGATTAGTCTTCAAATATCGAAAAGGAGGACATGTAGGAGGATAGGCCCATTTCTTCTAATTTCTTGCAGTGTTTCTACTCTGTTACAAACCAGAACCAGATAGCATTACTATTCTGTTACTACAAAGAAAAACATTTAAGATCTGCATGTAGGACAATATTTAAGACAATATTTAAACATTTAAGACCATATTTGAGCCAGCAGTCCAGTGAAAGTGGCATTATATGACTACTCAAGGAAAGGGGAAAATATTCCCCCTTCTCCCAGGTAACGCGCAGTGGCCCGGATAGGGCTATTCAAAGCTGCACCACCAAAATGGGTGGCCTTTCACCTGGTTAGGACTGCTCTGTTAAATGCCTACTGTCAGATTTATTTTTGTACAGTTATGCTAGCCATTTTAAACATTATTTCTTCAAAATATGTTAGTGAAATCACTTAAGCTTTCCACCACCCTCTTATTATTCTATGGTTAATAGCTGGCATTGCACCAAATGTTTTTGTAAGTTGATGCATTTGGAAAAGAACTTGGGAACCGTCTACATTTCTGAAAATTAAGTTGCCATTGGAAACCATTTTCTTTAATTACAACACATTGTATTTCATATTTTTTTTATGGGTTTGAGTTTTTGAGGTATCGTGTGTTGCTTTTACTCATGTTTGAACCAATACGATTTTCAGTTTCATTTATATAGTAGGTTGTTCTTTCTTCATCCAGCACATACCCTTGTTAGCTTAATTCTTCTGGGCTAAAATCGCCCTTTGACCAAAATAAAACAGACTGACCTGCTAGGGTAGTAGTGCTACCATGCTTTTAAAAATTGCAAGATCTGTAGAAATCAGCCTGTGAATTTTTTTAAGGGATAGTGTTATACACATGACCAACAGGTGATGGTCACAGATAATGTCTGCAGATCAAAATTGGCTTTAAAGACTCAGGCTCAAGCATAGTTAGAAAGTTGGCCATCCTATTATAGGTGAAAGCCCCAAGAGACATCCCTAATACAAGAAGGTAAAAAAATAAAAAAATAAATACTAGAATTAATTTCTTTACAGTTCGGGACTGGTCGGGACAGGGCATGGTGGATGGAGCTGAAAAGTGGCCAGGAGCCACCTAGGAACCCCAATGTATGCTGCACTGAATTCTATGATGGAAGAATGGCAGTGTATAATATGATTATTATGTCACTGCTCCTGACAAAAACACCAGAGGTTTCCAGTATTCTCACAACCTTCACAAGGAACACACCGTGTGAGTAGTGCATTGTGGGGACACTTCAGGTGTGTGAAGCAGCTTAATAGTCAGAAATGTACGGGACAATCAGAAATGATTGTACCAGGGCCAGGAGTCATCCCTTGCATAAACAATGATGAGCATTTGGTAACTCCTATCCAATTTGGCCAAATCCTATCCAATTTTTCAGTCCTGATGTAGCTGTCCCAATTGGGTGTGTGCAGCATTCTGTGGTGGAGGGGGAGTCAGGGAGGCCTCCTCAAGGTAAGGGAACCTTTGTTTGCCTACCTCGGGGCTGCATTGGCACCAGAAACTTGGATAGGATTGGGCCCTTACAGTGCAAGCCTATACAGGTCTACTCAGACATTAGTTTCATTTTATTCAATGGGGTTTACCCTCAGGTAAGTGTAAATAGGATTGCAGCCTTACTGAAGTTCAAAGAAACATTTTTCCCATGTGTATCCTTCACTTAAAAGTCATGCAAATTGATAGGCTTTATAGTCATCTAATTGTTATTTTATGACGTGTTGCTTTTTCCAATTAAATGCCAACATTCTGCAATTCCATGACAAGCCTTCCGTGCTGGTTTTGGAACAAGATACAATTTGTTCCATGTCAAGGTCTCCTTTGCTCAAAGCCTTGGCATTTCTTCAGGCTTCAAGACTGGAAATTGAGCGAGAAAATTAAAGGGGACAGAAGCATAATGGGAATATTGGCTTTCAGCTGTTCGAGAATGCTAAGCAAAATATAAACTCTTCTTTGAAAAGGTCACATACTAGAAGCCATCAATTATAAGAAGACATTCTTCACAACAAAAGGAGCAATGGAGCCAGGATATAAAAAGGTACAAGAAAAGCCTTCTGAATTGTCACAGTGAAATGATGTGGGATTGTTTTGGATATGCTCCAACTATTGTTATTTACCTGTACTGGGGCACTTGGTGTTTTGGAGCTATCCCTGGTAAATCACTGTTCCTATTTCAGCCCAATTTTTTAAAGAGATTTGGAGAATGTCTTTTTAAGTCTGTGGGAAAATTGCCATTCTTAGATTTCAAACAACTCCACCATGTCTCTGTGGTAGGTGAATAGCACCTTGACTTTAGTGCCAATGCATATACAGTCAGTTCTCATCATCCACTTGGGATAAAGCTTTATTGCGGTCACAGACAAGCCAATAATAAAATCAGTACAAAAAAACAATATATGGAGTATAGATAAATAAAATATTGGGCAATCCAAATCAAGACACTAGGGTTAGGTTCCTGGAAATCCTCATAGATAGCAAATTCTCAGATAACGAACCATTGATCCTATGGGATCTATGGGGTTAGGTGCAAAGGGTATCTTACTTGCCCCCAAAAGAATCCAGCGAAGACCCTCATGAAGCCAGCAGAGGGCAGCAGTAAGTGCCAAATGATCTCTAAATTCTGCAGAGACCTTCTAGAGGCTGCAGGGGTCTTCAGAATGGCACCTGTGACCAGAATGGATCCCTTAAACATGGCCGTTGGATGTACTGCAGGCCATTTTAAAGGGATCGGCGCTGTTGCAGATGCCATTCTGAAGGTCCCTGCAGCCTTTGGAAGGTTTCTGCATCATGGATAAAAAGGACAGAGGCACAGATAATGAGATAAGTAGCAATTCTGCCCCTCACTGATAAGCGAATTTGCAGATAGCAAGTTCGCATATAAAGAGGATGGACTGTAAATGTGCATATGGATATAGGACCATTTTACTGGTTTCCTGCATTGGTATTGCATAGTTGGACAGGATTGGGTCTTTGGACTTGCCATCCCTCCAGGATTGCCCTGGAGTCTCCAGAAATGATCCTGAAAGCCCACTGACTACTGAAAGCAAGCCTGGAGATTTTAACAAGTTTTCTAGGAGTTTCCAACATTACATCATGTTGCATGAAAAGCTCCAGGAATAGCATCAGTCAGAGCTGGCAAGCGTACTGCATCTCCTATGACCTCAAGACACTCACTGAGATCTTTGGCCTCCAGAAAACTGACACTTCACAGGAGATCAATTATCCAAGGATGAAGATGGTAAAATCACAGCTAAGACCGAGCTGCCTTTAAAAGCAGTGAAAACTAATTTGCACAAGACGTGAGATACTAGGAAGAGGATTTTTGAGTAACTCAGAAATGAGGACTGAAAGTGGAAAAGTGAGCACCACGCAGGATATGGTGCTATGGATATGCAACCTTTACAGAAGGTCCCCATAGAGATGACATATACTGCTTGCCAAAGCTCTTCCCAATCAGCAGAAACAAAGCTTTGCCATTGTTTGTGTTTCCTCAAAGAAGTCACTGGAATGTTCGATTTTACTTAAAGAGAAGTCAGTACACTTTTTCATGAAAAACTGGAAACCATTTATTGTCTTTTTGCATACAAGAGAGAATAATGATTTAGAGCGCAATCCTAACCTGGAGTTAGGCCAGCACAGTTAGGCCAGCAAAGTTTGCCTGACACAAAGGACACCATAATGTATGTTTGGACCACTCTCAGAGTCAGAGAGGCCAGCACACAGATGTGTGCCATTCTCCTGACTCCAAGAGTGGTCCAAACACGCTTTATGGTAGCCCATGTGCTAGCCAAATTTAACCGTGCCGGCCTAACTCCAGGTTAGGATTGCACCCTTAATAATATGCGGATTTGGTGAATAGAGTTAATAGAAATAAATTTTAAAAATAGGACAAAATAGGAATAGGGGAAATTAATTTGATAGTATAAAAAAGGTGTCAGAGATATTTTGTGAATTTTGATATTGTGACTTGGTAGTCAAAATATCACATTTCACATATGCCTATTCTTGGTACTAAGAGAACTATATGTAAGCAGGGTAAGCTGCTACGCTCATGCTCTGTCTCATAGAGTATCTATGTATGGTTCATGTCATTCTTTTTATTTCTATTAGTTAAATTAAAAATATATGTAAAAAGTCACTGAAACAGAGGATGCCTATCCTGGATGGAGACGGGCCTTCGTTCAGTCTTGTTCAGATCTGTGTCAGGGGCCAGATGGTCACATATCAGGTCAGTGGGAGTAGTGGCTGGTAGGCTGAGGGGCAAAGGAGCATGATCCAAGGTACAAAAGTCACCTTCCAGAAGCAGCAATCAAAGAGGCCAGAGGCAGGGAGTTCAGTTAAGACTCAGGAGGTCCTGGATCATGCTGGTGTTCATCAGGAGCTCCTAACCATGCTCCTTAGATGCAAAGTGATTTAAATTTATCTGCTTGCCTATTTGTCATCTGTCTATTTAGATGGCTTTTTTAAAGGATTTGCTACATTAATGGATCATTAGTATTTCTTCCAGACATACAAATTACACAAAGCCACATTAGTTCCAGCCTACAAATGCCCTCCTCACCCCAGGGGAGTGGGGAGCAATGGCAGATGGCCCTGGCAAGAGCCCAGTTGTGTTACCCTGCCGGCTCCTCCCTAACTCGGATCACCCACAGCATGCCCTCTGGGATGGCTGCCGCCTCTCCAACTGCCTGAGAAGCCACAGGTACACCCTGCTGGCAGAAGTCCTACTCCCGTAGTCTAAAGCCTGGGGAGACTATTTGACTGGCGATCCGCAGGTCGTCTGCCCAGGAGCATCCCAAAGGACCTAGAGAGAGCCTCAGAGAAATGGCACCTCACTTCAACCACCCCCTCGCTCTGGGACTGTGAAGTCAACAGACAGACCTTCCCGTTGGCAGACTGCCATGGCCGTAGGATGCACGGAGTGCTTAGACTTTAGTTGTTTGTACCCTACTTCGACTCCTTTGTGAGGACTAATGGGAGTAAAAGCCTATTCGCCTACCTGCCAAGTCTGCTTTTTCCTTGCTGAGCCCCACATCCACGAACCAAACTCCTTTGACGCCCCACTTCCCTCTTGGGGAGGCGCAGGCCCAGCAGAGGCAGACGTGACACAACACAGTCAACATTGTGGCACTGAACCCACCCTGAAGTGTTTGTGCCTGATTATCAGGTTCTCCTGTTCATTTTTCATGCAAATCACCTGCCATTTCTTTGTTATGTATATAAAAACAAATAAATGAATAACAGTGTTTTTACTAACACCGTAGACAACATTTTTTGAAACCCCAAAATATAACCATTAGGTGTTTTCAGTCAGCTCCTTATTTTCTTCTAACCACAAGCCAGATAAAAGGAGAAATAACCTTGCTTTTTTTTTTCCGGTTTCATGAATGCTGTAAGCTATAAATGGGATGGCATTTTGGAAATGCTATCCTCATCTCAACGAACCAATCACTGATGAAAAAGATTACCTGTAGAACAGGATGAGGAGGTAAGATATTACGCAGCCATGAACCATACGTTAGCCGTAATGGATAGACAGCTATTAGGCCTCTTGATTTTGCGATGACGTCAGTTCAATTATGTTGCTGTGGAGAATATAAAAATAAATCTCTTTTAATGTAGTGCCAAAGACAAGTTGTCGTGCATATGGTTATTGGAAGAGAGAGAGCCTCTAGTTTTTCCACTTGATATCTCCAAGAAGTCAGCCAGGAAATATGTCAGCTGATAACTCTGAAGGGTTTAGGCAGCACCACAGGCACAAAATATGTCCTGGAATTATCTCCAAGGTGACTGAAACCGGGATGGATTTTTTTAAAAAAACAGGGAACTTTGAATTCTATGTATAGCCATCATCACCATCCCTTCCTTCACAAGAAATGTATGAGGTGCCATTTGCGCCAGGTATGATTTTCCCTGCCACAACGGTCTCCAGTTTGGAGACCACTGGTCCAAGCTGGCCTACCTCTGGGTTCATCCATGATTTACATAAAATAAACCTAACCCTTTACCTGTAGGATGTAGAACAGTAAAACACTACAGCACATAGACATATGCAGATAATTTAAGCACACTGACTAGTTCAGAAAAATAGGTTTATTAGTGGGATATCAGACTACTTGACATTCAAAGCCTAAATGGAGTGCGCAGCACACTGGTCTGTTAATCCACAGTGAATCTACTATAGATCCCAACCCATGGATTGGAAATCTTTGTTGTGTGCTATCAGAAAACAGTGTCTTCGTTCCTTTTCTTGGACAGTGTTCTTTAAAAGTGTTGACATACAGGGTTTTTTTAGTCCTTATCTTGCATCTCCAGTCCATCATCAAGCTTCTCACCACATGCCAATCTTCATTTGCTATTCTGGCATTCACTCATGCTCCTCTCTCACTGTGGGAAGCAGCTCATAGCTGTTGTAGCAGAACGTGGCACAGAGGTGAAGCCATTCATGGGGTGCACTTCTAACAACCTCTACAATGTTGTCACATTATGGCCATTAGATGTTCTACTACATTATGCTTTTTCAAAACCATGTACCTCCTTCGTTGTTTCTTGGCAGGTCCTGATGCTGATTTAGATGCCTCCTACCTCCTTTCCTGAACAAATACTCAGGCATGTATGCCGTGCTGGGCTGACAGTTCTTTGGGAATTAAACTCTCCAAATGAATCCCAATGAGGGGGAAAGATGGCACTGTGCCCTGTCTGCTTTGCAGATTTTAAATGTATCAAGTCTCCAGTGGCTTCTTTTTTTATTATACTTTACTCAACAAATTAGCCTTTTTCCAAACAAGAAAATATCACATTATAAGGGGGTGGAGAGATATGCCCACGCGTCCCCAACCAGCTTCTTTTAAAAAATGTGCAATTCAGAACTAGTCAAGTATCTTCTACACAGAAACTTGTAGATCTCTCCAAATCTCTAATTCCCGCGTGTGTTTCTCATGCTGTGTACCATTTGCTAGTTTAGTGATTTTTCAAGAATGTGCCACAATTAGCCGTGTGGTCCATGCAGTTGAGCACCCAGGGCCTTTCACGTAGCTAGCACATATTAGTAACAATTTATATTCTGACACCAAACATCCCTCTCTGTAGTCTGGGATGCCTTTCAGAAAAGCATGCTTCTTTTTTGTCATTTTTGCCACCAGCAACATTTTTCTTAAACAAGCTTTTATGAATCACTGAACCATCTAACTGCCAAGAGAATTAGCTGCCTTGGGATCTTTTCTATCACAATAGTACTAAACAAATATCAAGATCCTCTTGCTCTAGAGGCAGACAAGCTTTTTTCTGGGCATCTGCTCAACACAGGCAGCATGGCAAGCCAAGCTGAGGAGCATATATTGTAGAGGCAGATGTGCAGAAATTGCCTAAATAAGGGCTAATAATAGAAGAAGAGCATCCATAAGAAATCAAATGAAGACAGAAGACCCTTTCTGAATCAGACCAAAAAGGCATCTAATCAGTGGCATAGTTAGATAAGGAGGGGTCAGAGGGTTACATTACCCTGGGTACCATGCCTTGAGGAGGTGCCAACCTGCACATCCCATGGCAGATCCCAAGGTGTCTAGAAGGGGTTCTGAGGTGTAGAGAGGCCAGGTGCACCTTCCTTGGGGCCTCAGACCACCTTCCCGGGATTGTTCTGGGAATCTGGTCCCTGGGGAGTGTTAAAAATGTTGTGTCTCCACATGTCAGATTCCTTATGTCATGGCATCTAATTCAGCATCTGGTTTCCAACAGTGGTCAGCCACATAGTCTCCAGGTACATCACAGAGGACCTGAGGGCAACAGTTCTTGCTTGTTATTTTTCCCTCTCTGTTGCCCCATCCCAGGGTTGAAGCTCCTCGTCCTACGAATTCTCAGAACTGCATGAAAGTGCACCTTTTCATGACTGTTGGCAACAACATTCATTGGAACAAAATACTTCATAGCTAACAATTGGAGAAGAGGGAGGGAAATGAGCTTTCTTTGATGGTCCTTCATATCCTCTGATCCGCCCCTTCAGAATAAAGCCCTTGCTGCAGTAGCAGAATGGACGAGCCCCTCCTTTCATGCATCAAACCTCTGCTCTCTGGACTACCAGTCCTGAATCAAGAAGGTCTCTTGGAGGTTGTGCACAAGCAACCCTTCACTATCACAAGGGTTTAACAGGCCAATCCTCTATCCTCCTGCTACCTCCATGATACCTTAAGGTACCTCAATGATGTGAGGAATGGTTAGATTCATGAGCAGTACACCTCATGTCCTCCACATGACAGTCCAGTGGGCCACAAGGCTGTACTGGATCACATTAATTTGGTTCACTGGAGACAATTGCATAGCCAGCAAAAGAAGACATGAACTTTTGGAAAACTTCCCACCAGCGCAACACTTTCCACACTGCTGAAAAAATGCATTATGGCGGCAGAACACACATTCCTCTGGTCCAGGCCTTGAATAGGATTAGGCCATGAAGCAATAGCTAAGGGAATGGGAGGTAGAATCCATCAGACTCATGCATTTCTTCTGTTCCCTTCTTCCTTTTGCTCAAATTTCCTTCATTCTTGTTTCTGGGGCTAACTACACATTAATTCCTAGTATCAACAGAGTTACTGGTTGTACTGGCTGCATATTACAAAACCAGATGGGCAGTCCAATCCTAAGCAGCGCCAACATAGTAAGGCTGACATAGCAAGGCCATTATGAGGCGGCAGCAGCACAGCGCAAGGCAAGGGGAGGTTTTCCCCTTGCACCCGGGTAAGCCACAGCCAGCCCTATGGGGCTGCTTGCATCGGTACCTGCTGTTTTGCAGGTGCAAGTCAACCTGTTCAGCAGAATTGGGGCAGCCGAGGCTGGGGACGGGGTTTAGGATTTGGCACTACGGCCGTTGTGCATCACCGCCCACTGTGTCACTCTGTTATGACCCCAGCATGCCTCTGGAATGCCCTCGGAGAGATCCTGCACCGACTGAGCACTGCCAACGCTTGACCGGCACAAAGCTGGCACAGCTGATGGGTGCAGTGGGGCCCGTGCACAGAAGCTGCTGCTTGCACCAGTCCAGTGCCTGACTAGCCAGTGCAGATGTGCTTGACGGCATGTTTGCGACAGTGCTGGACCGATGCAAGAGTGTAGCACTAGCGCAACGCAGGCATAGGATTGCACTCTAAGAAAACTGCAGATTACAACCTCAAGATTTTCATTTCCCACCCCCAACTCTATGTTACCAGCAAAGAAGGATAGCCTGACCTACATCTCAGGGCACAAGCCAGTACTTTCCATTGGCTGAAGAGCACAAAAATAAGCAGGAGGCTTTTTCAAAAAACATGAGCAAACATGTTTACAATTGCTTACTAGTAAAAAAAAAACAACCCCATCTGACGAGCAATTATGCTCCCGACTGCTCTTTTACCTACTGACAGGTGAGACTGGCAGATGCTATAATATGTGCTGACATAGAACTGAAGGCATAGAAGAATGGGAACAACATCACACACTTGCCTAGCTCCACAACTCCCACCGCTAAGTGTTACTTGTACCGTCTGTCAGTTGTGAGTTCTTCTCTTTTCGCTTTCTCACTTCTGTTTGTTTGAAAAGGAGGTCAGGACAGCTCTTGCAGGGATTTCCCAAGAAAAACGGGTCCTGGAAAAACAACTGTCGTGTTCTCTAAATGTGGGAAGACAGAACCGTTATTCTCCACATCAAACAAAAATGATTTACAGAATAGGAGGGCAGAGGCACTTGTACAAGTGAATACCTGTGTCTGGTTTTGGCCCCAATCCTAACTAACTCCCGCAGCACCAGTAGCGTAGCTAGAAGCACAGTAAATACTGCCGGTGTCAAAATGTGCCATGTAAGCAGCGCCTCCCATGCCCAGCACCAATGGAGTAGCTACGCCACTGCCCAGCACCAATGCAGCTGTGCCAACAAGACATCCTGTGCTGCATCCTGTGGTGGAGAAGCAGTCAGGGAGCCCTTCTTAGGCTAAGGGAACATTTGTTCCCTTACTTTGGGGTAAGTCTCCACTCGGAGTTATGCCAGCTATTTTGCTGGAGTAGGTCCAAGTAGAATAAGAAAGGGGGATAGGATACAGGCGCATGCTGATGCCTCTGTTCCACTTACTGTCCTCCCTGCCCAGAAAATTCCCCATTCCTCCTCTTCCCTCCTTCCTCTGCCCATTCCTCCCACCACCCGCCCTCTGTGCCAGCTTACCTGCACTTCCATGAAGTAGCCAGTAGCAGCAGCAGGCCACCAACAACAGATGGTCCAAAATGTCCTCCAGTGCGCTGTGCACACCACAGTATAGCCATTTATAACAGAGAAACTGTGCATACTGCCCAAGCTCTTCAATCTTTCATGGGAAGGGGGAGTTAAACCCCTTTCCTTCCTGAACCACTCATATTTGGGGCCTCCAGTGGTATAGTCATACAGGGTCAAAGTGGCACTCTGACCTCTTTGCTAGAACAATTTTTATTTATTTATTTTGAAGAATTTATACCCCACCTTTCCCATGCCGAAGCAAATGCCCAAGGGAGCTTACATGGGCAGGCTAGTCTAAACCACCATTTTTCAATGGGGTTTTTACAAATATACAGTATTCTGTGATTCATCAAATCTTCAGTCCCAGATATAGCCTTCACAGTGTGGTTCTCTCCTCTGGCCGTGTGACAGCGAGCTTCAGCAGGTGATCGTAAGTCCAGCCTGGACAGGTCCTCAAGGTTGGACTCTGCTCTTTTGCCAGCTAACCTTCTCACAACATTCCCACACTGGCTAATCAGCTCCACAGTGACCCCATTCTGCCACAACAGGTACTGCAGCTTGTCACAGCCTGGAATTCTGTCTCCCATCCAAAAATAGACCACAGATTCTCCTGCAGTGGGGTCAATGGGGTCAACCACCAGAGCTGTCAGACTGCACTGGTGCTACCTCACCTGACATGAGCCAGAAGACTGTATTGGAAGGATAGAAGTACAGAAAAAGAAGAGCTGTAGCATGGTGGAGAGAGATTTGTTCCTTTTGTCTGACTTTTCCAAATCTTGTGACACTGTGCACATGTTTTTTGATGCCAAGGTATTCTAGATCTCATTTACAGCCCACTCCTATCCAATGTTCCAGGACCGATGCAGCCGCAATGCAATCTGGTGGTCAGAGAAGAAACGTTCCGTTATTTTGAGGAGGCCTCTGTGATGCCCCCCCCACTGCAGGATGCAGCGCATGCCTTGTTGGCATGGCTGCATCAGTGCTGGAAAGTTGGATAGGACTGGGCCCTCAATCACTTCAGGCTGATAGCCAAATGGGATGTGATGTTAGAATGTGAGACGCTTAGACTAGAATGGTAGTGCTGGGGAAGGGGTTTGACTAGTTTTTCTACACTCCTGCCCCAAGAGCTGTTATTAATTGGAGTGGGGGGAAGACATATAGGCACAATATGAGCCCTTGTTTTCCCTCTGTGGTTAATAGCAGCTCTAGATGTGATGATTGGTGCTGTCTGTGGAACATGAGAAAAAGATAAACTCCTTCTGCACCACGGTCCCGCAGAAATGAGATGCTCCTGTGGATGCTTTTACTGGAAACAACTACCAGGAAGTCTTCACGCTCCTCTGACTTCACACATTAAGCTGGCCTGCCAAGAAATAGTAACAAAACCATGCTGAAGTGATTGTCATAATAAAAGGCAAGACTTAGTATAGAAATTACTCCTCTTTAGACTCTCCTGTTGGTTTGTTTTTGTTTGTGTGTCAAATGCAGAGGCTGCTAATGCCCTTGAAGTGATTATGAAAATCACTTCATTACATAAATATAATACGGGCAACAAAGGAAACCATAGCACAGCAATAACATTCAGGGGTAGAACTAAGAGCTCTCCAGTTCAAAACCCAACAGCAGAAATACCTATTAGGTTTCAGACAGGCAGGTGCCCTTTCTGTGAAAGGTGAGCAAAGGGGAAGATTGAGAAGTGAGGCAGGGAAGTCCACAGCTGGAGCACTACCACTGGGAAGGCCCTGCTTCTTGTGAGTGTCTTCTATACCATCAGGGCCAGCCCATCCATGAGGCCAGCTAAAGCTGTTGGCTCACAGCCCAGCCCTACCTAAATTCCTCTGCACTGATGCAGTGGGGCCAGTGCAGATTGCACTGTGCCCTGCGGGGCAACTGTGCACTCCGGAAATCTTCTCCAAGTGAGGGGACATTTGGAAAGTCCCAGCTGTGACAATGGAGCTACTCAGACCGGAGCCAGCTAAATTGCCATGTCAGTGGATTGGACCCCGAAAGGGGGATCAGATACTGCAAGTCCCACAATCAATGAATTTGCTTCCATGTTCTTTACTGAAATCCATGATAAAGCAACCCTTGGCTGGGTCTTGACAAATGATGTCACCAAGGCACAACCTATCTAAAATATATGAATATGCACTCTCTTTTGTAGCTCAACCGCAGTATTAAAATGCTTCCTATCTGGTTTATTTCATAGTTCCACCGAAGCCTGTTGCTGAGAAATGAACAACTGTTTTGTCCAAGATTGTTACCATAGTCCAAAACAGAACCAACATCCCTCTCATCAAAGCCTGTTGTTGAAAAGTGAGTTCTATTATCAAGCCATAATTTATGTAGTCCACAAATTCCTGTTGTAGCTGGAGTGGGCTTATTATGTGTCTCTTGAGAAGAGTATGCAAATAGTCTCTGAGCAGCATCTTTAAAAACAATAAAACTAATTGCTGTTTAGTCCAGCATTATTTCTTAATGAGCTCAAGACTAGTGTTACTACTCACTGAAAATCATGTACTGTATTGCATCTTTGAGGTTACAGTGGAATTTGCCTTATCCGCAGGTCCAGCATCTGCAGACTGCACTATCCGTGGATGCCGGTGCCCTCTTTTTTATGTTTTTAAAATCAATAAGAAAAATGTCTTTCCTACCTATGCGCTGCAAAATCACACCATTTACAGGGCTGCAGGGCAGTCTTTTGTGCTCCCAGAAGCCAGGTTGTGCAACCCTTCCCTTGGCCCTGGTTCACCCCAGAATGGCTTCTGGAAGCACAGCATTCAAGGCTAGTAAGGAAGGCTGTTTTCTTACTGATTTTTACTGTTTAAAATATTGGTATACATGAGGGAGGTGGTGGAACCAAATGTTCACAGAAACAGAGGGACTACTCTACTCTTATTTCATTAAAGGAAGGTTATGAGTTTTAATGTACAGAGGGGTAGCTACTGTATGTCCCTCTATTTCCGCAACAACAACTCACACACTCACTTAAAATATTGTGGCATTTTAAAGACTAAGCAAATTATTGTAACATAAATTTGTGTAGAAACCATCTCAGATACATAAAGTGTTATCCTCCCTTAGCAGATATACAGCCACCTATCAACTGAAGATAACATTTCTTCTAATGAATGCATCTGATGGTTGTAATCCACCCAAGTTTATGCTATAATAAATTTTATACCCTTTAGGATGCTACACAACTTATGGTTTATGAGTAGTTTTCCCTCCTAATTCTGCTCTGCTGTTCACAAGTACTCTATTGATTTAAGAGGAGCACCGCTGAATCCGTTTTCTGTAAGAACGTTCTCACAACAGTGCTGCAGTAATTACAACAGAACAACTTAGACTGATAAACATCTTAGATTCAAATATAAATGTTTCAAGATAAAATGAATGGTTCAAGCATTTATTGACCCAGCTAAGTCAAGTACAGGGAGAACTAAGAAATAACCAAATAACTGAGAGGATGTTCCAAAAGATCATGTGCAGCCAAGCCATTGGATAGTTTTACATGATAATTTAAGTCCCACTGAGGCCTTCTCAGCAGAATGAAATGGTACAGTTCTGTGGTACAAGTATGGACTGTGGCACTTCAGACTGGGATGCCATTTTAATGCTCCCCTCATGTAAAAAGAAAAAGAAAGCCTTCTAAGTAAAAACCAAAACCTAGCACATCAGAGAGAAGGTTTTACAGCCCAGTCTTACGATCTGTCAGCACCCAGAGGTAGAGCAGTGTCAAAATGGCTGCCACTGTATTTTGTGGGGCAGCCACCAGAAGTTCTTCAGAATAAAAGAAGAAATGTTCCCTTATCCCATGTCGTGCTCTGTAGTCAGCAATGCGTCTCCTTGGATCTGTGTGCACTATTTAGCAATCGCAGAACTGAGGAGGCCTGTGTCGGCCTTTCAGACATGAGAGAGGGCATCGGATTTGGCGACACACTCTGCTGTCACTCCCCCTCCTGGACCCAACCCTGTCCTGGCCTGACCTCCCTCGCCCAGTTCTGCCCTCCCCCTTCCTTCCCCCTCCCTTCTGCTACCCCAGGCAACTTCACCATCAGCCAGCACTTACCACTGGCTGCGCCAGCAATGAGTCTTCATGGTGCTGAGGCCCAGCAATGCTTGGCGCTGGCCTGAGCACTGGTGGTACACTCATACCACCTGTGCCAGAGCACCTTGCAGCACTTTTACTACACCCAGCAGCAGCGATACCACTAGGGCGTACCACTAGGCTCAATAAGATTGGGCACATAATCTTCTCATTGCTATGCTAGTTTTTTTTTTTCTCCTGGAAATGAGTTTATTTTTGGAGGGGAATTTCACAAATATGA
>JAJKFI010000193.1:588155-598792 GCA_029204185.1 Lerista edwardsae | reverse complement strand
CTCTCTCTCTCTCTCTCTCTCTCTCTCTCTCTCTCTCTCTCTCTCTCTGTGTGTGTGTGTGTGTGTGTGTGTGTGTGTGTGTGTGTGTAAAGAAATAAAGACATATGGGTGGATGGATATTATTTTGAACTGGATTATACTACAGATTTTAGGCCTCACATTTTAAATGTTCACCTATATGTCCAATTGTTTCTATATAGATAGGGTTACCAGATACAAACTGGGACAGAGTGCCTATAACTTTAATCATTGTGTAGAAGAGAGAATCTGGGCAGGTGCATCTCATCATGGAAGGGTTTCAAAAGCTGCACCCACCCTCATTCCCTCTTCTCTACAATGATTAAAAGTAGAGGCACTCTGTCCAAGTTTGTATCTGGTAAACCCTACCTAAGGTCTAGCTTTCCATGGATAAGGAGTGTTCTGAACAGATAATCTTTCCAAGTATATAGTATGCAATAGTGCAGTCAGTAAAAGGGAGGATGGTGCATTTCTGTGTGCTGGCCTGACTGACTCTGGGAGTGGTCCAAGCATACTTTACAGTGTCTCTTGTGCCAGCCAAACTGTGCTGGCCCAACTTTGCTGGCCTAACTCCAGGTTAGGATTGTGCTCTCAGATACAGAAGACGGCAATGACACTTCAACGCAGAACATCTAACAAAACTAAAAAGAAAAAAAAATCAAAAGCTCACAACCATGAATTGAACACCTTTCTATTGGATGCATGTTTTGCATATTTTCAAGGCTTAGTTTTAACCAATGTGCTATAATTAGCAACTTGTCCTTATAAATAGGGTATTCCCAATAAAACAGAGAATCAATTTCATAGTAGGATTTCAGTCTAGGAAATGCTTTGTATATTGAAGGCTTTTGAAAGGTAAGTAATGAATCCCATCATTTCCTTTTCTTATTATTGTCCACGTTATTAAAATAATGTTTTCTAAAAGTAACATCTGATTTAATTACACTGTTTTTGTTTTTCCCATTTGCACACAAAGCCCAGTGGCCCTCCTGAGTCTCTTTGACAGGGTCGAGTCACATCTTTGTGGGTCTTGACCATTTGTTCCACTCTAGAATAAATGTGCTATATGGCTTTGTGCTACAAACAAACTTATTGATTGAAAATCTGTATTATATGCACAGAAGTGTTCATGGAGTGTTTCAGTTTTAAGTAGAAAATCATAATGTGTTTAAGAGTGCAATCCTAACCTGGAGTTAGGCCAGCACAGCTAGGCCCGCACAAGGGCCACCGTAAAGCATGTTTGGACCACTCTCGGAATCAGGCAGGATGGCGCACGTCTGTGTGCTGGCCTCTCTGACTCCGAGAGTGGTCCAAACATACTTTGTAGTGTGTCTTGTGCTGGCAAAACTTTGCTGGCCTATCTTTGCTGGCCTATCAACTCCAGGCTAGGATTGTGCTCTCAGCTAGCTATCCAGTAGCACTTCAAAATATGTGTTATATGTCACAACAACAAAAAAGTTCACAAATTGGAAGGAGGAAAGATAGAACAAATGAAAGAACTTACTTTCCCTCGTTTCCATCCACCCATTCCCAGTCTATCCTTTCTCACTCCAAAGCAGTTGAGGAAAACCTCCCTCTGCTGTTTGGTCATGTGAGGATACAATCTCACAGTCCTGATGGCTTTCAGTGGAAGCTTCCTACCTCATCTATTGTTTGTGTAAATGTGTTTACATTTCCGAATTATACCACAACAGTCATTCTCTTGTTCCCCATTACAGATCAGGCTTCATGCAGGAAGTTGGAGAAAACGAGACAGAAGTGACGGAATTTGTCCTCATTGGCTGGTCCGGTCGACCGAGAGCAAGGATGGCTTTAATGACCTATTTTATCATTTCCTATACAGCAATAGTTGTTGGAAATGGACTCATTGTCTTTGTAGTCATCTATGACCCACGGCTCCACAACCCCATGTATTTTTTTCTGTGTAATTTGTCCATCCTGGATCTTTGCATCACGACAACCACAATCCCTCAGTCCATAGCCAATTGTTTAGCAGATAGACCTGTTCTGCCTCTTCCGAAGTGCTATGGCCAAGTGTTTTCTGTTCTCTTATTTGGCACAACGGAATGCTTCTTTTTGGCTGTCATGGCCTATGACCGCTATGTGGCCATCTCCAACCCACTACGCTACACGCTCATCATGAACAAAACGCTTTGCGTCATGCTGGCTGCTCTCACATGGATTTCTGCTTTTCTGATTACAGTACTCCCCTGCATTGTTAAACCGTCGCGATTCTGCGGAAACAATGAGATAGACCACATAATATGTGAATTCAAATCTATGTTCAGGCTCCTTTGTACAGATACCTCTTTGAGCCAAATCAGCGTCTACTTCACCAGTACTCTGACACTGATTTTCCCTCTTAGCTTCATCCTGTTCTCCTATATGCGTATTCTTGTGGCCGTCCTAAGAATGCACTCAGAAGGAAGCAGGATGAAGGCCTTCTCCACATGTGGGTCCCACTTGGCCGTCGTGAGTATGTACTACGGCTCATCCATGTTCATATACCTGCTTCCTCAAAGTGAGAAGACACGTGAGATGGAAAAATTACTTGGTGTGATAAATGCGGCATTGCCCCCTATGATGAATCCTTTAATTTATACACTGAAAAACCAAGAAGTGTTGGGGGCACTAAAGAGACTATTTGGAAAGGGTTGGCGTGAGTAGCATCTTAGGGCACAATCCCAACTAACTTTCCAGCACCGGGTAAGGGCAATGAGGCTGTGAGATAAGGGAACAAACATTCCCTTACCTAGAGGAGGCCTCTTTTACTACTACTCCACTTTGGAATGTGGCGCAAGCCCCATTGGCACAGCTAAGTCAGAGCTGGAAAGTGGGTTAGGATTGCACCCTTAAACATTTCAGTAGCAAGGCTTGTCTTAGACTATTTTCTTGGTAATGTACAGTTCCATTATTTTAACTGTTGTATAATGTAAAATTTTGGAAAATTACCCAAATACAAATTTCAAAGTAAACAGTGTCATGCAGGACATTAATGCTCATCATATTTAATTCCCTGTCAACATAGGCCTTTTCTCCCAGTTTCCCCATTTTGGAACTTCATTGTCATAGTACTTGTCAAGGAACCCAGTCCTATCCAACTTTCCATTACCCATGCAGCCATTACAACAGGACTCATGCTGCAACTTGCTGTGAAGGGGAAGTCATAGTGGCCTCCTCAATGACACGGAAAGCCTAGCAGCACCTGAGGGAGAGTTGTATATGTGCAATTGTGCCCTGTTGGGCTGTTGTGTCTTGTTGGGAGGGGGGACTTCTTGGAACATTACCTTTCTCTCTTAAGAACATAAGAACATAAGAAGAGCCCTGCTGGATCAGGCCAAAGGCCTATCTAGTCCAGCTTCCTGTATCTCACAGCGGCCCACCAGGTGCCCCAGGGAGGCATGAGCACTGCAGGCCAGTTAGGACTGGTTTATAAGGCAATGGTTCCCGAACTCCACCATGAGAGTTGGGAACTACCTAAGTATGTGCAGGGGTGGAGCTACGATAGTGGCGTGATCCCCAGGATTGAGCTGCTGATGGGGATGAAAGGAGCTTTTTAGGACTTATCTGATGCAGCTCTGGCCTTCTGGGTGGTGGTGCAGGAAGTTGTGAAGATAACTTTGCAGGGCTCCCCTTTCATCTCGGGCAGCAGAGCAATCCTGGAGATTACGCTGCTGCCTTTCCCATCCCCACCCCTTAAAAGGACAGGAACAAGTGCTTCCCTGGATTCTGGATTGCGACCCACTAGTTTGGGAAGCAGAGCTGTAAGGTATTGGCAAGTAAATCAATATGGCAATATGGATGAATCATTTGACAAGTGAATCATTTGACTGTAGATTCTATAAATTCATTTTGAGATTTAGCCAAAAAAATGTACACTGTCCTCCTATTATGTAAGATTGGCTTGTCTAGGGTCACATTATTCATCCATAATGTTGTTTCTGAATTAGCTCAAAGATAGAATAACTGCATCCACATCTAAGACCATCAAACTCAAAAAATAATCATTTGGTAACACACTGCTGATACATATCAAGGTGTATAATGTAATGTATGCGTACATTTAAAAAAAACAGAGAGCGAGAGAGGGAGGGAGGGAGAGAGCATGCTCAGAAAGACTTTAATCATATAATCACATGCAATCATATAAAGGCTGTTATTTTAGTGATCATGAATTCACGTGTTTTAGTGAAACACAAATGAACAAATGCACGGAAGAAAAAGAAAGAAATGAACAAAAGAAAAAAATGGAGATAGAAATGACCTGAGGGAACTGAAAACTAATGAAATGGAAATTACAATTTCAAAATTACCGTATTTCCACATAAGACGCACTTTTTTCAAAAAATTTGGGCTCTAAAAACTGGGTGCGTCTTATACAAGGGGTGTGCATCAGAGTGAGAGGATTGTTTGTGCACAAGGAAGGAAAAGGCGTCTGAGGCGCCAACACAAAGCAGAAGCAGCGTGGGGGGGGGACATGCGTGGGGGGGGTGCAACTCACCGACACCAAAAATTCCAGAGTGCCCACATAGTCCCGCTCCGTCTTCAGCAGCTCATTCAAAATGCACACCCTGAGGCGCAGCTGCTTCTCCAAATCTTTCCCGCTTTCACCTTTCCCTTCCCCTTTGCTTTCTTCTGTCATTGTTCCCCCAGCCCGCCCACCACCACTCTCCCCCCACCCAAAAAAAAAAGTTCTTAAAACTTTTCTTCAGCTCCTTCTCCGGTTTGCGAGGTGAACTCTTTCTCCAGTTTCACACACGATTCATCATCAACCACAGATGAGGACAAGCTAATGGATGGGAGCTTTGACAGTGATGAGTAGTTTTATGAATAAAACTTGAGTTCAGTAACTTTATGTGTAGTGATACATTTTTTTTTTCAAATTTCTGGCCCCAAAATTAAGGTGCGTCTTATACATTGGTGCATCTTATACTTGAGGAAATACAGTAATATGAGAAATGCCTCACAATTGTGGATCTGTTCTAAATAATGGAACAAAATACAGCCGCACCACGTGGGAAGTGGTGGTTCTTCCTACTACATGATGAAAGATGGAGCAGAACTGCTTGGGACCCCAATGAGGATTATCCTACCCAGTGGTGTACCTAGGTGGGTCGGGGAGGGTAAATATTCAGGGGTGCCAGGTGGGCCTCAGTTGTGCCCTCCATCAACACTCCACTCTTCCTCCTCCACTTTTTTAAAGCAGGGGGAGAAGGATAGCCCCGGAAAGGTCTTCTAAGAGCCAAGGAGCTCTCAACTTCCCAGTGGCTAGAGCAAAAGGGAGGCTACATTGGCTACAAAGGAGGGGGAGGGGCTGCTTGCAAAACTTGTTGCTGCGATCCCGCTCTAGGTATGCCTCTGTCTCTCTGTCCCAGTGCTGGCTCTAGGAGTGGTGGGGCCCAATGCGGGGCATTTCTGTGGGCCCCCCACTCACCAAGAAGAGCACTGGTGGTGCCACACACAAAGTGTGGCTCCTGGAAATAGTTGGTGGTGACAGGATGACGTCATGGCCAATTGCTTCCAGGAGGCCCATTTTGGGCACTTCAGAAGCTGGGGCAGCTGAGAGGGCCCAAGGTAAAGCTGCTCTGCTTGCCTCACTGACCTACATACAATCCTAAGAGATCCTGATTGCAGCAGCCAGCAATATGCTCACTGCACTGGTGCGGGGGCCCCCAAAGCGCGGGGCCTGATGTGATGACATTGGTCACATTGGTTTAAAGCCGGCCCTGCTCTGTCCCCCTCTTTCTTTTCCATCCTCCCCACAATCTTCTTTTTCGAGGCAACCATTTCAGTTGGCCGTGTGGATGAACCAGCCTGTTTTGACATTTTGCATCATTTTGTAACCGCTTTGTGAACTTCTTGTTGAAAAGCAGTATATAAATACTGTTTGTTTGGGTGGGTGGTTAGTTGGTTGGTTGGTTGGTTGGTTGGTTGGTTGGGTGGGTGGGTGGGTGGTTCTAGTTGTTCCTAATAAAAATAATACTAGAATATGGATTTTGGACTTTTTTTTCTTATGACCAATATGGAGCATACATTTGTTAAATTATACTAAATGAAACTAACAAGTAGAGAGCATGGGGAAAAAATGAATGAGGAGTTCCCAAGAACTAGTGTTGATTTTGTATTTGTTTTTTTCCAAATGATTCACCCATGGAATTATCCCAAACCATTTCTGGCAAAATCCAAAGGGTATTTGACTGTAAAGTTGGGGCGCAATCGTAACCTGGAGTTAGGCCGGCAAAGTTAGGCCAGCAGTTTGGCTGGCACAAGTGACACAGTAAAGTATGTTTGGACCACTCTCATAGTGAGAGGGGCCATCACACAGACATGCACCATCCTCCCTGACTCCAACAGTGGTCTAAATGTGCCTTACAGTGGCCCTTGTGCCAGCCAAACTTTGCTGGCCTAACTGTGCCGGCCTAACTCTCCAGGTTAGGACTGCACTCTTAATACTACAATTGCTTTTTACCAAGGTCTGAAGTTTTAACAAACTTGTAATAATTACAGAAAATAATTAGACAATTGAGAGTATGTCCCAAAAGGAATAAAAATAGCAGAGTAGAATCCATGCTGTTTTTAGTACCCAGTAAAAATGAAGTATTTCTCCATTCACTTATGCAATACGATTGGACTCATACGTCTACGTTTTTCTTACTTTTTCATGCGTTTCCAGAGGTATGTCTTGTAATATTGCAAACTATTAGTGCAGGATTAAGATATTGAAATGGCACTTCAAGTGCATTTTAACGCAAAAACAGAATTATTTTCAATCAGGTCACATATCTATACTGATGCATGTGTATGTTCATAAATATATGAACATGTTTGATTTGTGTTACTCATATAGAAAAAGCCAGCACAGCAAATAATCTGTAATTTAATTGAGCATCATCTATCTGGATAATGTCTTCTTCTAATTTCAAAGGGTTTTCAGAAGGAAAGTTGCATGGGTTTTTTATTTACTTATTCATTATTGATATTAATTCAGTTTGCATGAAATACCCCTACATTGCAAAGCAGTCATCAGTATGATAAATATAGTATGGCTTTCTTCAAAATATTACTGTAGATATGTGCTTTTCCTTCAATCTACCTGCCCTCCTATTGATTGATCACTACTAAGGTGCAATCCTAACCTGGTGTTAGGCTGGCACAGTTAGGCATGCAAAGTATGGCTGGCACAAGGGCCACCGTAAAGTATGTTTGGACCACTCTTGGAGTCAGAAGCCAGCACACAGATGTGCACCATCTTCCCTGACTTCGAGAGTGATCCAAATGTGCTTTACGGTGGCCCTTATGCCAGACAAATTTTGCAGGCCTAACTGTGCCTGCCTAACTCCAGGCTGAATTGTGCTCCTAGTAAATAGCAGACCTTGTGCATTTCACAACACCGCCAAGTTATTTTTTTTTTCCTGTAAAGTTTGTATTTCCTTCAAAATTTGATCATAACACTATTGATGAGAAAACCAATGAGGAACACGATAAAGGAAGCTATGTGCCAAATATTACAACATGAAGTAAAAAAAAATAGAACTTCTGATATTAAAAAGAACATTTTAATTTTTAAATATTTCTCATTTAAAAATAGTTTTAATCAACTTACTAACTAGTGGTATAACCATTAGAACAGAAGATACATGACATAATGGAATTCCAGTCAAGTCAAGTCAAGTCAAGTTTATTTGTTTGGCTAAAAGCCATGACAATTACAAAACGATTAAAAATAATACAAAAAACTGTAACTTCTAAAACAGCAAAAGAATCACTAATACATGAAAACATCAAACTATAAGCCTTGTAAAACCAGTCCCGCCACCATATTTAGAATTCAGGAACTACAGTACCAGAATTTACAAAATTGTAACGAATAACCTTAGCAGCCCTAGCATACAAAGAGGTCATATAAGTAACATGCTAAGGTTTTGACATGTTGAAAATGTGAGTTCCAGTTAATAAGCTCAGACACTTCCAATTCTGTGACTGGGGGCCACTTCGGCATCAAAGATAAAAAAGAGGAATATTACAACATGAAGTAAAAAAATAGAACTTCTGATATTAAAAAAAAAACATTTTAATTTTTAAATATTTCTCATTTAAAAATAGTTTTAATCAACTTACTAACTAGTGGTATAGCCATTAGAACAGAAGATACATGACATAATGGAATTCCAGTCAGAAGTTCATATTTCAAAGGGCTTTCAAATGAGAAGTGGTGGATTTTATCATTTATTTTTATAATTATTTTCCTTTCTTATTCTCCTTATAATAATTATTTTGCTCTGGGAATAAAAATCTAATTTCATAATTTTTAATTTCTTCCTGTATATTGTATGTGAACTTCTGTTGTCTCGCATTCAGCAAGTCAAAAAATAGTCATTTGTAGCATACAAAAGTAGGGAGATTGCCAAATGTATTCTTAATTGACCTGTATGGTTCTCTGACAGTGTCAGATTTTTTTTTAAACATTAGATAAAAATAAATTGGACAGGACCAATGGAACCATTCAGATTTTCTTATATTAAAGGAATATAGAACTCAATCTTATGCCATTAAGGTCAATGGAGTTTTCTCCCAGGAAAGTATGGAAAGGATTGCAGCCGTAAATTGTCAGGTGTAAACTATACATCTTTGTGAGAAGACCATTTAACTAACCTACGTTGTCTTGCAATGGAGGTTTACCACCTCATCAGCTGTTCATGTAAAGTAGCTTTCAGATGAAGGCTGTTAATCAGCGTTGTCATTCAGCTGGAATGCTGGGCGGGAGAAACGGGTGAGTGGCAGCCCGCCCGTGGCGTTCCGGTCTGCTTCGCTGACTTCCCCGCCCCCGCGCGAAACAGGCCGGAATGCAACGGGCGGGCTGCCACTCACCCGTTTCTCCCACCGAGCATTCCGGCTGAATGACAACGCTGCTGTTAATGATTTAGCTGTAAGATCTTGTGACATGTGTTTCAATATGCTCTGAATCATTCTTTGTTCTTTCATTTTTCTTGTCCTATTACAGATCAGGCTTCATGCAGGAAGTTGGAGAAAACGAGACCGAAGTAACCGAATTCATCATAATTGGCTGGTCCGGTCGACCGAGAGCAAGGATGGCCTTAATGACATTTCTACTCGTTTCCTATACAGCAATAGTTGTTGGAAATGGACTCATTGTCTTTGTAATCATCTATGACCCTCGGCTCCACAACCCCATGTATTTTTTTCTGTGCAATTTGTCCATCCTGGATCTTTGTGTCACGACAGCAGCCATTCCCCAGTCTATCGCCAACTGCTTAGAAGACAAACCTGTTATGTCTGTTGCCATTTGCTACACCCAACTATATAGCATTCTCTTCTTTGGTACAGCGGAGTGTTTTCTTCTGGCTGTCATGGCGTATGACCGCTACGTGGCCATCTCCAACCCACTACGCTACACGCTCATCATGAACAGGACATTTTGCTTTGTTCTGGCAAGTCTTACATGGATTTTCGCCTTTCTGACTACAGTAGCCCCCTGCCTTGCGAAGCCAGCTCGATTCTGCGGAAACAATGAGATAGACCATATAGGATGTGAATTCAAATCTATGTTCAAGCTCATTTGCACAGATACCTCCTTGAGCCAAATCAGCATCTACTTCACCAGTACTCTGACCCTGGTTTTTCCCCTCAGCTTCATCCTGTTTTCCTACATGCGCATCCTTGTGGCCGTCCTAAGAATGCACTCAGAAGGAGGCAGGATGAAAGCCTTTTCCACCTGTGGGTCCCACCTGGCTGTAGTGAGTATGTACTATGGCTCATCCATGTTCATATACCTGCTTCCTCAGAATGAGAAGGCACATGAGGTGGAAAAAATATTAGGAACATTCAATACCGCGCTTCCCCCTATGTTTAATCCTTTGATTTATGCGCTCAAAAACAAAGAAGTGCTGGGAGCATTGCAGAAGCTGATTGGAAAAAAGGTATAAAGAGTTGGGTCTCTTGACCACACCTGTCTCACTTTCATTCCCTTTCTCTTTTACCACCTTGGTCTTCTGATCATTCATTGACCCACTAATGCTGTATTGACACACACCTATTCCAGCCACTACCCAAGAACCATTGTGCCAAGGTGGTATTCAGGACCCGGCCAACTCATGCTTTTCCCAGTCTTTTCACTTGCCCTCCTCTTCCTTTCTTCAAGCGCAGCTGCAGTCTCAGCTGAGCAGACGCCCAGAAGATAAAGCTCCTGCACCGTTGTGTGCTAGCACCTACCCTTTTGTGGGCTGCTTCTCAACACACATCCCTCCTCTCAGGAATGTCATTTGAACTTGTCGTGCCCTATTTCCCTCCCTACAGCAAATATCAACATCTACAGAGTAGTTTCCCCATTTGCTTTTTAAGCCCTTTCCAACTTTGAATCCTGTTTTCAAACCAGAAGGTAGTTTAGTCCTGGCCATCTAGGCCTGTAATTCTTGCAATGCTTGGGACAGGGCTCAGTGGAAATGCATAGATTACCTTAGTTTTTGGCAAGGCCTGCCAATAGACCCACTAATTCCCTCTATATTTCTTCTACCTCCTTGTCTTGTGCAGTCAAATTAATGACACATTTCGTTCCTCTCTCTCTCTCTCTCTCTCTCTCTCTCTCTCTCTCTCTCTCTCTC
>JAJKFI010000193.1:560291-588145 GCA_029204185.1 Lerista edwardsae | reverse complement strand
CTCTCTCTCTCTCTCTCTCTCTCTCTCTCTCTCTCTCTCTCTCTCTCTCTCTCTCTCTCTCTCTGTGTGTGTGTGTGTGTGTGTGTGTGTGTGTAAACCAGAGACGTCATCCGGGCGCGCCAGGAACCAGAACGCCCGGATGATTGGCAGCCCTCTGCCCCTATGGCGGAGGGCAGCCACGCCTCCCTGCGCCTCACCGCGCCTCGAATTGCTCCATTTCAGAGCGATTCGGACGCGCGGGAGGGCGGGCAGGCCGAGGAGCAGCTTGCCCGTCCTCAGGAGAGGCGGTGCAGCCCGGGCCCGTCTGCGGAACTGGTGGAACGGCGTACTGGGCCATTCCGCCAGGATGACACCACTGGTGTAAACCTTATAGCATAATCCTAACCTGGAGTTAGGCTAGTGCAGTTAGGCCAGCAAAATGTGGTCAGTACAAGGGATACCGTAAAGCACGTTTGGACCACTCTCAGAGTCAGGGAGGCCAGCGTATAGACCTACACCATCCTCTCTGACCCCAACGCACTTTACAGTATCCCTGGTGCCGGCCAAACTTTGCTGGCCTAACTGTGCCAGCCTAACTCCAGGTTAGGATTATGCCCTTAGTCTGTTTTAAAGTGGTTTCAGTGGAGGCCTGAGACATGCCTGCGGTCTTGAGTTCCACTCAGGCCTAGCTCTCCAAGCCCCTTTGAGCAGCTGCTGTGCTGCTTAGGATGTTCAGTCTGTGAAAGGGACACTAGTTTCTGCCACAAGTGAAATGATTTCATAGTCCGCCTAAGGCCTCACACCTGACCTGTATCCTTTGGTTCAGGGTAGAGAAGCGTAATTCAGCCAGAGTCTTTTGCCATAGCTAGAACTTTGGAAATCTCTCTCACTTCTTCCCATTTCTTCCCCAGTTTTCCCCATTTCTTCCACATACCTCAGTTCATTAGCCCCAGTTCCTCTCGGGGAACCCTCCTAACTTCCCTATGTAACTTTCATCCTCCTTTCCCCCTCCTTTCCTGTGCCATTGTGCACCTTTTCTTTCTTTCCTTCCTCTCTGTCTCCTTTCTCTCCACACAAGTAGGTGCTCACTATGTTATTGTACGTATTATTATTCCCATAATAAAAGTTGTCTATTGTTGCGGCATCATTTCTCTCCTTTGTGTTATTCCACACACCTAATAGCTTGTCCCAATGTGCACATCAAATATGTCTGAAAAGCACCCCTGGTAACTGGACAATTGGTATCTTCATCAGCCATCCTAAGCAGCCAGAAGGCCTAAGCAGAGATAAGTTATTTACCTCTGTTTTGCCTTGTGGTTGCTCTCCCCCCCCCCATAGCAGGGACACAACTAAATAAGTGCAGGGGGAGGCATCCTGGGAGCAGAGAGGGCAACATGGTGATGCGGGGGGGGTGACTTGCTGACGAGAAGGAATTGACATGTTGGGGTCACCGCGTCACGCTGCCCCAGACAGCAGCTGGCCCTGCATTGATACTGATAAGGGGCGGTAGATTGACCACCTCTTTATGAAAACCAGAAGAGGTAGAGATGATAGCCCCAGGAAGCATGCATTGAATGCCTATAGCTATTTCAACAAATTAATCACTGGAGATTGCAGCCACTGGGATTGCGCAAGAAACAAGAACACGGCCAGAACTAGTATGATCGTCTGTGCTTTACTTATATTTGGCAATGAGACAAGGGTATTTATTAGTAAACCCTTTGAAAAATGGAATCCTGTGTTTCTTTTTTGGGAAAAAATATTGTGGACCCAGGAGACAGAAACCAAGGGGAGAAGATCAGGAAGCCACTGTGTTTTTGCTTAGTGACACACATCCATTGCTTTCTTTTTGGTTGGCGATACAACACACAAATAATCCATTTTTTTTGTTTTCAATTATTGGTAAATGTCTGAGGCTTACCAAATGACTCTGAATTTCAGGGAACTATTTAAAGTTGTGCTTCCAACATAGGAAGGACTCCACTATCACACCAAATGGTCTGGCTTCCTCCTTCCAAACCTCTCCTTTACTTACATTTGTATCAGCCTCCATGACCTGAATACAAAATTCATATTTTCATGTGTTTGTAGATTTTTTTTTCATAAGGAATAAAACAACCTCCAAGAGGTAAGCCCTGTTTTATTAATAATATAATAATATAGTGTTCATGCATTTTCCTAAGGCCCCTTCTTAATTCATTGTAGCACGATTCAGAGTGCAGTCCGAACCTGGAGTTATGCCGACACAGTTAGGCCAGCAAAGTTTGGCTGGCACAAGGGACACTGTAAAGCATGTTTGGACCACTCTGGGAGTCGGAGAGGTCAGCACACAGATGTGCGTCATCCTCCCCGAATCCAAATGCGCTTTACAGTGATCCTTGTGCCAGCCAAACTTTGCTGGCCTAACTGTGCCAGCCTAACTCCAGGTTAGATTTAGTTTTTCTGGGAACCTCAGGATCCTTCTGCTAGTATACATATGTTTTGCTATGCTGATTAGAAGCAACAGCCAAAGAATTTCTGTGTTTTTCCACAAGAGAACTGAGCATATCCTGAAATATTTTTCCCTGAAATCAATAAGACTTCTCCAGCATTCTAAAACTGATACATTGAAAAATTGCTACACTGCTCTTTTCCCCCTTTATTGCATGTGTTGCAGGTTTGTGCAATTCACAGAGCACTTTAGAATACTATTTTGGGAAGAGTTGGATTGGTGAAACAAAAGAATCTCTATAGAATCACAGTCAATGATTCATAGTTCAGGGATCTAAACAGTGGTGGGATTCAAATAAATTAACAACCGGTTCTATGTCCTTCAGGGCGGCCGCTGCCTTTCTTTCCTCTCCCAACCTAAAATTAACAACTGGTTCTGCAGAACTGGTGAGAACTGGCTGAATTTCACCACTTGATCTAAACCATTTATTGCAAATACTCATTTCTTCTGATGTGGCTTCAAAGTAAAAGAAAGAGAATTCAGAACTTGGTTCAAGGAGAAATAATTTACTAGTTGTCTCACAATCAGTATGCAAAAGAAGGAGCAGAAACCAACCAGTTCTTCACGTTGGATGCAGAGGTTCTGCAGATCCCATCCTTAGGGCATAATCCTAACTTGGAGTTTGCCCATCACAGTTAGGCCGGCAAATTTTGGCCAGCACAGGGGCCACCATAAAGTATGTTTGGACCACTCTCAGAGTCAGAGAGGCCAGCCCAGCATACAGATGTGCGCCATCCTCCCTGACTCCAAGAGTGGTCCAAATGTGTTTTACAATGGCCCTTGTGCTCGTCAAACTTTGCTGGCCTAACTATGCCGGCCTAACTCCAGGTTAGGATTGTGCTTTCACTCCAGGTTAGGATTGCTCTCTCAGTGAATATATTGTAGTGTTGCATCAATTCTTTTTAAACTGCTAACCCTGCAGAATAACCCTTTTGGAATAACTCATCATTTATACATTGTAGAACAAATCAAAGACATCACCTGAAAGCCCAAACCAAAAATTAGGAAAAAGTTAAAAAAAAAAATTTTTAAGTTAAAAATCAGCTATATCAGCAGCAGTTATCAGCTAGTACTACTTACAGGATCAAATTCTAATGCTGATTAAAGGCGCCATCCTAACCTGTGCTGGAACAGGTGCAGGTTAGGAGCAGGCTGGGGTGCAACTCGGAGTAAGGGGATTGTATTCCCCTTACCGCATGCCATGCATCAGCCAACCCTACAGTTGGAGGTTATATTTCTTTCAAATATATCTATTTCAATTTTAATATTGGCATTTATATATTTACCCTCTGCTTTTCGATGCATGAGAGGTGTTTCAGCATCTCTGATTATGGACCATTTTTTACCATTTCTATAACTACAGATGTACTACAGATAACTACAATGTAATCCTACATTGTTAATCATTGCACAATATGTATGAACATCCATTATCTATAGAACATCAAATGTTTGCTTTGTTTCAGCTATTTTCTCCATGCTTGACCTGGGAGGTGCGAATGACACTGAGATAACTGAATTTGTCATCAATGGATTCTCAGGAAAACCCAAAACAAGGATGGCCTTAATAACATTTATGCTCTTTGCCTATTTGGGGACGATGATTGGAAACGGGCTCATTTTATTGGTGGTCATAGCTGAGCCTCGGCTCCACAACCCAATGTATTTTTTCCTTTGTAACTTATCTGTCATTGACATGTTTTTTACGACAACTACAATCCCACAAGCTATTGCCAACTGCATGGTGGAGAGGGCTGTCATGTCTTTCAACATGTGCTACACCCAAATGAATGTCGGTATTCATCTAGGAACAACGGAATGTTTCCTGCTCGCGGTGATGGCTTATGACCGGTATGTCGCTATCTCCAATCCCCTGCGGTATATGATCATCATGAACAAGAAAGTTTGTGTCACACTGTCTGTTTTCTCATTTGTGGGCGCCTTCTTACTTGCGGTGGTGCCCATCATTGCTCAGCCATCCCAATTCTGTGGACACAATGAAGTGGATCATATTGTCTGTGACCTCACAGCTCTCATGAAGTTGGTGTGTTCTGATAACTCTGTAGGCCAAGCAGTGATGTTCTTCACAACTAGCTTGACCTTGCTTTTCCCCTTCTCTTTTATCCTTTTTTCCTACGGTCGGATTATTGTGGCCATCCTAAGGCTCCATTCTTCAGGGAGCAGATGGAAAGCTTTCTCGACCTGTGGATCCCACTTGACTGTGGTGGGCATCTACTATGGAACGTGTATATTAACGTACGTGAAACCTCAGTCCACATCTAGCCACGAAAGAGATAAAATTACTTTTATGTTTTATGCAACAGTAACCCCTCTGCTAAACCCTTTAATCTATACACTGAGAAACCAAGAGGTAAAAGGGGTCCTTAGAAGGCTAACAGTTAAGAAATTTTCTTCCGAGGAATGAATGAGATGTGCAAAACTATGCGTTTCATGACATTTCCATCTTTGGGGGATTTTTAAGAGCCAGTAGATGTGATGTGGTCATCTGTATTTTCCAATCGTCATGTGTAAGCATCATTCACTTGACTAGGAGTCTATTTTTTTACCTCAAAAGAAATGTGGACTAAACTGTTCTTATACCTTACCTCCTTATGAGTTGCTACTGACATTCTCTTTCCATCAGTTTGGCACTATCTCGCCTGATAGAGCATGAGAGGCTAAGGGTGCAATCCTAACCTAGAGATAGGCCATGCGCTGGCCTCCCTGAGTCCAAGAGTGGTCCAAACATGCTTTACGGTACATTTGCAGCACTCCTGGGCTGGCACAAATGACTTGTGCTGGCCTAACTCCAGGCTAGGATTGCGCTTTGAGTTGGCGAATGTGATGAAGCCTGTGATGAAGACTGAATGTGATTAAGCTTGCATTATGTTGTCAAAGAATGAACATTGCTGGAGAAGCACCTAGAAATAAACATTTTTAAAAGGTTGTTTGAATAGATGTTTGGTTAATAAGAACGTGTTGATCTGATAGCACCTGCCAACACACATTTTCCTGTCTTCAACCTATTCCTGGATATATTTCAGGTGTATTTGAGGTGCTTATTCCCAAAATGGCATCAATTTTGCCCTTACCGCCCCCAGTAAGGAACACTGGATTGGGCTCTAGTGTCACAGATACAGCATAGTCTCATTGGTGAATGGTTCAAGCAGCTTTCTCATGAGGAAGCCAACATCATGGCTTCCCCTCACGGAAGCTGCTTGACCCATTCTCTATGGAGACTACTCAGTATCTCTGAAATGAGATATAAGGCAAAACTGATGCCATTTTTTAAAATTAGCACCCCAAAATTCATATGAAGCAACCAAAGTTTTCCTGGCCCTCAATTGCACAGGCCCGTTTATGGCTTCATTAATTCAGATGAGTGCATGCCTTGAAGCATACTACATCCCATTTTCTCTAAAGCGCAGAAGAAAAGGTGATTCTATTTTTAAGGAATGTGTTGGGGAGAGGGAATGTACATAGTATAATAGCCTAATCCAGAACGGCCAGACCGCCCAGGAATGCAATGGTAGCCAGGCAGCTACTGCTGCATCAGGTGACAGCTAGGCAGCCCTGGGATGGTTCGTCCCCTTTCCCCACGGCAAGGGAATAGGGTGACCAACGGATCTCCTCATTTCTGTGCCGCCTATTTAGTGTGCCGCCTTACTTGGAGGCTGGGAACTAGTGGAGAGAGTCGCTGCTGGTCCCACTCTACTCCACCCCTGCCTTGGAACACCCTCCCATCCCACCCAGAACGGCTGCATCTCTGGCAAGTGGCAGATTTGCTGCTTGCTGGCAAGTGCGGCTCTTTCCAGGGCACTCAGGGCTGCTGTCACCATGGCGCCACTGGTAATGGCTTACAGCCAGCGTTGGAGGTGCTTTACAGTGTCTTACGCGATATTTGCCAGGGTAGTACGAGCATAACACCCCCAGTAAGGCACATTGGATTGGGCTCTAAAAAAACGCACATTTACTTATTCAAGTTGAGGTGATATAGGGAACACCTAGAGTTAGGCCAGTACAGTTAGGCCAGCAAAGTTTGGCCAGCACAAGAACCACCGTAAAGTGCATTTGGACCACTCTTGGAGTCAAGGGGGATTGCACAAGTCTGTGCGCTGCCTTCTCTGGCTCCGAGAGTGGTCCAAACATATTTTACGGTATCCCTTGTACCGACCAAATTTTGCTGGCCTAACTGTGCTAGCCTAACCGGATTGTGCTCAAAGTCTCATGGGAATCGATCAGATGCTTTTAAACAGTTAACTCTCCTTTCAATTTGATGTTTACCTATTATTTGTAGCTTAATAATTGGCTCCCAAAAGCTAAGGTAAAGGCATTCCCTTAAGGAGCACTGAAGAAGTTACCTTCTACACAAGGGAGTTCCTTCATGAGAAGTTAATATTCTAACACTGTAGAATAGCATTCCCCAGTATAACCTCAAAAGAATCAAATATGATTCAAAAAACTTTTATGGGTTTGGTCAATAAAGGCTGAAATCCTAACCTGAAGTTAGGCCCGGCACAGTTAGACCAGCAAAGTTTGACTGGCACAAGGGCCACCATAAAGCATGTCTGGACCACTCTTGGAGTCAGGGAGGATGGTGCAAGTCTGTTTTTGTGATGTAGGGACAGAAACAAAACCATAGGGAGCTGAAGGCAGCTGAGGATGTTGACCCAGGAGTAGTAAAGGGCATGGAAAGGGAAATCTTGGGATATGAAGGTACAGATTAAGAGGTCAGCAAGACCATGCAAGTTTGGAATATAAGGAAATTGATCAATCAGTGTGGGAGTGGTCAGTGTACCAGTGTGATGAAATGAAGTGAATCACTCCTGCCCATAAGCCTACCAGCTGAGCTTCCCTTGCCAGATTACTACATGGCAACAGAAACTATAGTCATGATGGGAGCAATACTTTGTTCAGCAATGTTGTGCCTGCAGGGACCATTTCATTTTCATGCAAATACACCATTATAGTCCTGATCTGGAAACAAAGACATTGCATGGAAATTAGAATGGTGCTTCCAGCTATGCCAAAGCTCAGAGAAGCATCACTATCTGTTCACCACCATCAACAAGATCACTGCCTGCATTATTGCTGTCCATTAAGCTCTGAGCATCAGCAATTCCCAAACATAACATAGTTGCATGGCCCTTCTTTGGCAGTGGCCTTCCCAACTCTCCTGGACTCTGCCATCTTATATCTCATGATATTGTGTAAGATCTTGCACAGTACAAGATGGCGGTGACTGGGAGAGCTGGGAAGAAGAGGCCATTGGGAACATCCCTCGACAACCCTGTGCATTTCCTGCAGTGCCTTCAGGCACCCTGGTGCAGTTTGGGAATCTTACCCAAGGTAAGGGAATTCTATAAGAACATAAGAAGAGCCCTGCTGGATCAGGCCAAAGGCCCATCTAATCCAGCTTCCTGGATCTCACAGCAGCCCTCCAGGTGCCCCAGGGAGGCATGAGACAACAAGATGCTTGCATCCCCCCGCCACTCCCTTGCACCCGGTACCAGTAGCCCACCACCTTTGTAAGGAGGTTGCACAATCCATCATTGCCTATAGCCCACGATGGACCTTTCCTCCAGAAATCCATCCAATCCCCTCTTAAAGGCATCAAGACCAGATGCCATCACCATCTCCTGTGGCAAAGAGTTCCACTGATTAACTACCCGCTGGGTAAAAAGTACTTCCTTTTATCTGGTTTAACTCTCCCAACCCTCAGTTTTAGTGGATGCCCCCTGGTTCTGGTGTTTTGAGAGAGGGGAAAGAACATCCCTCTATCGACTCTATCCCTTCCATGCATAATTTTGTATGTCTCAATCATGTCCCCCCTCAGGCGCCTTTTTTCTAGACCGAAGAGCCCCAAACGCTACAGTCTTTCTTCATAAGGGAGGTGCCCCAGCCCCGTAATCATTTTTGTCACTCTCTTCTCACCTTTTCCAGCTCCACTATGTCCTTTTTGAGATGCAGTGACCAGAACTGGACACAATATTCCAGGTGTGGCCTTGCCATCGATTTGTACAATGGCATGATAATATTGGCTGTTTTATTCTCAACCCCCTTTTTAATGACCCCAAGCATGGAATTGGCCTTCTTAATTATTACTTTATTATTACTATTTGCCTGTAAACCACTTTGTGAACTTCGTGTTGAAAAGCGGTATATAAGTACCTGTTGATTGATTGATTGATTGATTAATTGCTGCCACACACTGGGTCGACACCATCATTGAATTGTCCACCAGCACCCCAAGATCTCTCTCCTGAGCTGTCAGAGACAGCTCAGAACCCATTAGCCTATAGGTAAAGTTTTGGTTTTTGGCCCCAATGTGCATCACTTTACATTTGTCTATGTTGAAACGCATCTGCCATTTGGCTGCCCATTCCACCAACTTGGAGAGATCCTTCTGGAGCTCTTCACAATCCCTTCTGGTTTTCACCACCCGGAAAAGTTTTGTGTCATCTGCAAACTTGGCCACCTCGCTGCTTATCCCTGTCTCCAGGTTATTTATGAATAAGTTGAAAAGCACGGGCCCCAAGACAGATCCCTGGGGCACTCCACTTTTCACCTCTCTCCATTGTGAAAATTGCCCATTGACCCCCACTCTCTGTTTCCTGGCCCTCAACCAATTCTGGATCCATAAGAGGACCTGCCCTCTTATTCCCTGACTGTGAAGTTTCTTCAGCAGCCTTTGGTGGGGGACTGTGTCAAATGCCTTCTGAAAATCCAGATATATGATATCCACAGGTTCACCCACATCCATGTGCCTGTTGACCTTTTCAAAGAATTCCAAAAGGTTCATGAGACAAGACTTACCCTTACAGAAGCCATGCTGACTTTCCTTTAGCAGTACTTGTTCCTCTACGTGTTTTAGGATTTTATCTTTGATGAGGCTTTCCACCATCTTACCCGGAACAGACATTAGGTTGACCGGCCTGTAGTTTCCAGGGTCCCCCCTTCTCCCTTTTTTAAAGATTGGTGTGACATTGGCTATCCTCCAATCCTCTGGCACCGTGGCCGTTTGAAGGGACAAGTTGCATACTCTAGTTAAGAGGTCAGCAACTTCGTTCTTTACTTCCTTAATAACTCTTGGATGTATACCATCTGGGCCTGGTGCCTTATTCATATGTAGTTTATCAATTTGTTCTAAAACATCTTCTTTATTAACCACTAGCTTTTTGTTACCCAGCGTTGCCCGGGTAACAAAATGAACTTCCAGAGTTTATGAGTTTTGCACCCCTTCTCACCCCCCATGCTGATGGGGGCCGAACCTGGACTTCAACCGCGTCAGGAGCATCGCCGCTCACCTCAGTGGCCCCGGAAACTACGGTTCCGACACTGATTTTGGCCGTTTTTGACCGTTTTCACATGGGGCCCCCTGTGTACCCCACCCCTAGGTGCACTGGGGGCCCCTGACCCCCGCAGTGTTTGTCGCCAGGCCGCAAGGCACATGCATGCCGAGTCTGGCACCAATCTCCCCAGGCATTCCAGCATGGCATGGCAGACATCTTGTTTCGCACCCCTTCTCACCCCCATGTTGGGGGGGGGCTGAACCCGAACTCCCACAGCATCGGGAGCATTGCCACTCACCTCGGCGACCCTGGAAACTACGGATCTGACGCTGATTTTCTCCATTTTTGACCATTCTCACACGGGGGCCACCACGCACTCGCGCCCCGGGGGCTCTAGGGGGGCCTGACCCCCGCAGTGTTTGTCACCAGGCCGCAAGGCACGCACATGCCGAGTCTGCCTCCAATCGCTCCAGGCATCGCAGTGGGGCATGGCGGACATCTTGTTTCGCACCCTTTCTCACCACCTATGCCGAGGGGGGGGGCAAACCTGGACTCCAACCATGTCGGGAGCATCACCATTTGTCTCAGCGACCCGAGAAACTTCATGTGGGGCCCCCTGCACACCCCCACTCCCGGGGCCAATGGGGGGCCTGACCCCCGCAGTGTTTGTCACCAGGCCACAGGGCACGTGCATGCTGAGTTTGGCTCCAATCGCTCCAGGCGTCACAGCGGGGCATAGCAGACGCCTTGTTTCGCACCCCTTCCCACCCCCCACATCGAGGGGCACCAAATCCGAACTCCCACGGCATCGGGAGCGTCGCCGCTCGCCCCGGCGACCCCAGAAACTACAGATTTGATGCCGATTTCGGTGATTTTCGACTGTTTTCATGCAGGGACCCCCCTGTACCCCCACCCCCACGGGTGCCAGGGGGGCCTGGCCCCCGCAGTGTTTGTTGCCAGGCCGCAAGGCACGTGCATGCCAGGTTTGGTGCACATCGCTCCCGGTGTTCCAGCACGGCATGGGGGAATTTTTGTTTCGCGCCCCTTCTGGCCCCCCATGCCGAGGGCCCCCCGAACCCAGACTCCAACCGCATCGGGCGCGTCACCGGTCGCATCGGCGTCACCGGTCGCATTGGCGACCCCGCAAACTATGGACTCGATGCCAATTTCGCCCATTTTTGGCCGTCTTCACTTTAGGCCCCCTACCTCGGCCCCCTGCCTCAGACCTCGGCGACCCCAGAAATGACGGGTCTGACGCAGATTTGTCCTTTTTTGACCATTCTCTCACAGGGGCCCCCGCGCACCCCACGCCCTGGGGGCGGTAGTGGGGCCTGACCCCCACGGATTTTGTTGCCAGGCCTCAAGGCACGCGCGTGCCGAGTCGGGCACCAATCGCTCCAGGTGTCACAGCGGGGCATGGCGGACATCTTGTTTCACACCCCTCCCGCCCCCCACGCTGAGAGGGGCTGAACCCAGACTCCCATGGCATTGGGAGCGTCGCCACTCACCTCGGCGACCCCGGAAACTACAGATTCAATGTCGATTACGGCTGATTCCAACCGATTTATGCAGGGCCCCATGCATACCCCCACCCCGGGATCGCTGGGGGGGGGGGCTGACCCCCGCAGTGTTTGTCGCCAGGCCGCAAGGCACGCGCGTGCCAGGTTTCGTGCGCATCACTCCAGGCGTTCCAGCACGGCATGGCGGAAATTTCGTTTTGCACCCCTTCTCACCCCCGCGCCAAGGGGGGCCTGAACCCGGGCTCCAACTGTGTTGGGAGCGTCACCACTCATCTCAGTGACCCAGGAAACTACAGACTCGACGCTGATTTCGGCCGTTTTCGACCATTTTCATGCAGAGACCCCTACGTACCCCCACCCTCGGGGGCACTAAGGGGATGTGACCCACGCAGTGTTTGTCGCCAGGCTGCAAGGTGTATGCATACCAGGTTTCGTGTCGATCGGTTCAGGCATGCCAGCAGGGCATGGCGGATGTTGTGTTTCGCACCCCTTCTCGCCCCCCACATTGAGGGGGGCCGAACCCGGACTCAAACAGCGTCAGGAGCATCGCCGCACGCCCTGGCGACCCCGGAAACTACGGATTCGATGCTGATTTTGGCCGTTTTCGGCCGCCTTCACACGGGAACCCCCACGTACCCCCACCCCTAGGGGTGCTAGCGGGGTCTGCCCCCCGCAGTGTTTGTCACCAGGCCGCAAGGCACGCCATTGTCTGGCGCCATTCCCTCCAGGTGTCGCAGTGGGGCATGGTGGATGTTGTGTTTCGGACCCCTTGGGGATCCCGGAAACTGCAGATCCGATGACGATTTCGGCCGTTTTCAACCATTTTCACATGGGGGCCCCTGTGTACCCCCACCCCTGGGAGTGCTAGGGGGGCCTGACCCTCGCAGTGTTGGTCACCAGGCCGTAAGGCATGTGCATGCCGGGTTTGGTGGCAATCACTCCAGGCGTTCCAGCAGGGCATGGCGGACGTTTTGTCTCGCACCGCTTCTCACCCCCCATGCCGAGGGGGGCTGAACCCGGACTTCAACAGCGTCGGGAGCGTCGCCGCTCGTCCCGGCGACCCTGGAAACTATGGATTCGATGCCGATTTTGGCCGTTTTTGGCCGTCTTCACACGGGGACCCCCACGTACCCCCACCCCTGGGGGCGCTAGGGGGCCCCAACCTCCGCAGTGTTTGTGGCCAGGCCGCTAGGCTTCCGCATGCCGAGTTTGGTGCCAATCGGTCCAGGCGTCACAGCGGGGCATGGTGGACGTTTTGTTTCGCACCCCTTCTGGCCCCCCACGTCGAGGGGGGGGCAAACCCAGACTCCGATGGCATCGGGAGCAGCACCGCTCATCTCGGCGACCCCGGAAACTGTGGATTTGACGCCGATATTGGCCGTTTTTTACCGTGTTCATGCGGGGACCCCCGTGTACCCCCACCCCCGGGGGTGCTAGGGGGCCCCGACCCCTGCAGTGTTTGTGGCCAGGCCGCAAGGCTTCCGCATGCCGAGTTTGGCGCCAATCGGTCCAGGAGTTCCAGCAGGGCATGGCGGACGTTTTGTTTTGCACCCCTTCTTGCCCCCCACGTCGAGGGGGAGCTGATCCCGGACTCCAACAGCGTCGGGAGCATCGCCGCTCATCTCGGCGACCCCGGAAACTGTGGATTTGACGCCGATTTCGGCCGTTTTTGACCGTTTTCACGTGGGGACCCACGCGTACCCCCACCCCCGGGGGCGCTAGGGGGGCCCGACCCCCGCAGTGTTTGTCGCCCGGCTGCAAGGTGTATGCGTGCCGTGTTTCGTGCTGATCGCTCCAGGCGTTGAGGAGCCTATGCGAGACATACATACATACATACATACATACATACATACATACATACATACATACATACATACATACACACACCCAGGCTCTTCTTTATATATATATAGATTATCTGCTTTAATTCCTTAGTTAGGAAGGGCTGTTTGGGCTATGGTATCTGCCCAAGTTCTTCTGCTGTGAAGATGGACGCAAAGAATTCATTTAATTTCTCTGCAATCTCCAAGTCCCCTTTTATCTCCTCTTTCCCTCCCTCACCATCCAGCGGGTCAACCACCTCTCTGGCAGGTTTCCTGCTTCTAACATACTTGAAGAAGCTTTTATTTTTTCCCTTTTATGTTGCTAGCCATGCGTTCCTCAAACACTTGCTTGGCCTCCCGTATCACCTTCTTACTTGTCTTTTGCCAGAGTTGATGTTGTTTTTTATTCTCCTCACTGTACTGGGGCAATTCCATTTACGGAAAGAAGCTTCTTTGCTCTTTACAGCTTCTCTAACTTTGTTTGTCAGCCATGCAGGCACCCTCCTGGACCTTGTCGAACCCTTCTTTCTTTGCGGTATACACTTCCGCTGGGCCTCTACTACTGTTATTTTAAACAGCCTCCATGCAGCCTGGAGGGATTGGACTCTTTTTACCTTCCCTTTCAATTTCTTCCTAACTAGCCTCCTCATCTGAGGGAAATCTGCCCTTCAAAAGTCAAGGGTTCTTGTGTCAGATTTGCTCTGCACTCTTTCCTGGACATGCATGGCAAAACCAATCGCAGTGTGGTCACTGTTCCCCAAAGGCTCAGTAACACTTACATCCCTAACTAGGTCCCGAGTACAACACAATATTAAATCCAGAGTCGCCTGTCCTCTGGTCGGCTCCATGACTAGCTGCTCTAAGGCACAGTCATTTAGCACGTCAAGGAATCCGGTCTCTCTTTCTTGACCAGAGCAGCAGTTGACCCAGTCAATATGAGGATAATTGAAGTCCCCCATGATTACAATCCTGTCTCTCTTGGTCACTGCCCTGATTTGTTTCCTCATTTCAAGGTCACCTTCAAGTTTTTGATCTGGAGGACGATAGCACACCCCCACTATTACATTGCTCTTACGGCCTGGTAGTTTAACCCACAGTGACTCCATGGTGGAGTCCGGCCCACCTTCAGTTTCTACTCTGCTGGATTCTATCCCTTCTTTGATATAGATGGCCACCCCTCCGCCAACACGCCCTTCCCTGTCCCTCCTATAGAGCTTATAGCCTGGGATTGCAGTATCCCACTGGTTCTCTGCATTCCACCAGGTTTCCTTTATGCCTACTATATCAATGTTTTCCCTAGTCACCAAACATTCCAGTTCCCCCATCTTTGCTCAGAGACTTTGGGCATTTGCATAATAACACCTATATAGGGGGTTCTCTGTTTTTTGATCCCTTTTTACTGGACAAACTCTCACTTCCACTCAGGTTTGAAGTTCTACTCCTCCATTACTCTTTGGTACTCCTCCACCCTCCTCTTCCCATAGGGATGAGGAGTTCCGAACCAGACGCCACTCGGCTCCTTTCGGCTTTCCCCCAGGGATCAGTTTAAAAGCTGCTCTGCCACATTTTTAATATTAAGCGCCAGCAGCCTGGTTCCATTTTGGATCAAGTGATAACACTTGATCTAAATGATTCTATAACATAGATGAAAAGAGCAGTGCCTTCTACCAGTGGTTAAGCCCATCAAGTCAACTTTCATGTGGACATGCATGTCTGCTACTAACATAGGGGGCATCAACATAGAGGTGACATGAAGGGCACTTTCCCAGCATCCCATCTACAAACATGGATCCTGCCTGGGATTTCATTTGACCCCATTTCAAGCTAATATTCCAACACAATTTTGAAAAGTGTGCTACCTGGTACAATTGGTCCCGCATCAACACCACTGCATGTACAATGTACATTTGATCTTTTTGTATTTTCACAACTGTTAGCAGGGTATTTACAGAGTGATCTAATAGATGAGAAGGGAAATAAACAGTAGTCCAGCAACACACCCTCAAAGTCTGAGCTCACAAGCAGCTCTGAGGATTGTGAAAGGGAAACAATAAAAGAATATTGCTCAGATTCATGATTATTTTTGGATATTGTTAAGTGCTCCCTCCCTTGGGAATATATTTCCTTTATATTTACAAGAGTGTGTTGTGTCTGTGAGCAGAAGCTTATTAATTTCACCAAGGGAAATCTGATGCTTTCATATAAATTAGATCTTCCTCTCACATTCTGAGAATTTATTTTTTTTCCAGATGAGAACATAATCTTCATTTATTCCAACGGGCATGACTTCATCGTATTATACAATAAGAAAATTCTATATTTTCTGTAGAACTGAGAGGAAATATATCTTTGAATCTTTGGCTTGTAAAGTATGGTTCCTTCTGCTTTTGATGAAGCAACAAGAAGGATGAAAGAAGACAATAACCAGGATTTAGATGCTGAAACTAACACATTTTCTTGGCCTTATTCAATGTTAAAATTTCCATGAGAGGACACTTGCTGTGCTGCTTAATGGAAATAGTTATTGTATATCAGCTTGAAGGAGCTTCTGAAGGACAAAATAATGTGATAACATTTTTTGAAGAAATTATATCTTGGATGCTAAAATACCTGGCTGCCCATACTTGACCATAACAATGATCCAATTAAAGGTATGTAAGGTAAAGGTAAAGGTTTCTCCATGACCGAATGGTCTAGTCATGACCGACCGTAGGGGGTGCTGCTCATCTCCAGTTCAAAGCCTGTAGAGCCGGTGTTTTGTCTGCGGACAAGCTTCCATGGTCATGTGGCCAGCATGACTCTAAGCTGTAGTGCACAGAACACCGTTCCCTTCCCACCAAAGTGGTCCCGATTTATCTACTTGCATTTAGGTGCTTTCGAACTGCTAGGTTGGCAGGAGCTGGGCTAAGAAACGGGAGATCACTCCGTCAAGCAGTCTTGAACTCCCAATCTTCCGGTCGGAAAGCCCAGCAGCAGCAGTTTTAAAAAAAAATGAAATGACCAATATGGCAATACAAACCAGCAGGGATGTGTGGTGTGAGGGCAGGAGGTGAGGTAGAAACACACACACACTTTTCCAAGGACATTGATGTCCTTGGAAAAGCACCACAGCCACCCCACCTGCTTACACTTGAGTAGGCTTCCCTTCCACCCAAGAAAGCACTTCTATACACCCAGATGTAAGAAGATCTTCCTTGGGTGTAAACAGGTGGGGCAGCTGTGGCACTTTTCCATGGACAACGATGAGGCAGTTCCACCTCACCTGCCGCCCCTACGCTATGTTTTCGACATGAAATCTTTCAGACACTACCAATCAATCCCACACAGGATCCTTTTTGTATCAAATGCAACCATGAGTATATCATTAATTTATTTCGCATGAGATATGATGCAGTGTAGAGCTTCCACGGCTAGCCAAACTGAGTGTCCACAATTGAAGAAAGGTCAGTGTGCCGGTCTTGCACATCTCTGCTCCCATGCAAATGTTTTGCAATCCAGGGTACAACAGCCACTATGATTTCTCACACCTTTGGCTTTTGCAGGTGCAGTTATATGGAAATACAGAATTAAACCATCACATAAACATAACTGAATTCATCCTGCTGGGATTTGGGGAGCATCTGTTGCTTCAAATTCTTCTCTTCCTGGCCTTTCTTTTCGTCTACGTCTTGACGATGGCTGGGAACATCCTCATCATTCTGCTAGTTGCAAGGGATCAACACCTTCAGACCCCCATGTATGTCTTCCTGGGCAACCTCTCCTGCTTGGAGATCTGCTGCAGCACAAACATCTTGCCAAGGATACTATCCAGTTTCGTTACTGGAAAGAAAACGCTTTCAATCAATGCATGCTTGGCACAGCATTTTTTCTTTGCTAGCTTCGGAGCAGTCGAATGCTACCTTTTGTCTGTCATGTCCTATGATCGATATCTAGCTATATGTAAGCCTCTGCATTACGTTACCATGATGAAGGGCAAATTGTGTTTCCAGATGCTATTTGGGTCTTGGATTAGTGGCTTTGTGGCAAGCAGTCTAACAATAACCTTAATGTCTAAGTTAGTTTTTTGCAGCAGCAACAAAATCGACCACTTCTTTTGCGATACCTTTTCAATCATAGAACTATCTTGTAGTGACACTGGCATAGTAAAACTGGTTATGTTTGTTGTTTGTTTCATATTCACCCTACCCCCATTTATACTGACATTGACATCGTATATTTTCATCATTGTAGCCATAATGAAAATTCCTTCCAGCACAGGGAAGCAGAAAGCCTTTTCTACCTGTTCCTCGCATCTCTTGGTAGTTACAGTTTTTTATGGTTCATTGATGGGTGTCTATGTGTTACCCGGCACCAATAAACTGAAGGGCCTTACCAAAGTCTACTCCATCTTCTACACCATCTTGACTCCCATGATCAATCCTATCATCTACAGTCTGAGAAACAAAGAAGTAAAGGACGCCGTGAGAAGACTGACTTCATTCCTTTTTGTTCAAAGTCAGAAGAAAACACTGATATAGGAACAGATTGGTGACTAATTTTTCATATTTTTTTTTCCCATTGGGCTGTACCCTGACTCAATTCTAACTTAAGCTGGAACAGGCAGGCCGACTGGCCTGCGCTGTTTCCAGCACATGTTAGGAGGTGTCTGGAGCACAGAGAAACGGAATATTGTTATGCCCATGTTGTGCTCCAGTCATCCCTATGGGGCTACTTCGATCTGTGCCAGTGACTTCGCTGGCACAAATCTGAGCAACCTGTTTTAGGCCGACTGCGCCAGGAGTGGGAGTTAGCTGCGGCCTGTCCCACCTCCAGCCCAGGACTGTTTGGGCTTCCAGTTTGCCCTCATAAGAACATAAGAAGAACCCCGCTGGATCAGGCCAAAGGCCCATCTAGTCCAGCTCCCTGTATCTCACAGCGGCCCACCAGGTGCCCCAGGGAGGCATGAGACAACAAGATGCTTGCATCCTCTTGCCACTCCCTTGCACCCAGTACTCTGAAGTAGCCTACTACTAATGTAAGGAGGTTACAACCCATCATTGCCTGTAGCCCTTGATGGACTTTTCTTCCAGAAATCTGTCCAATCCCCTCTTAAAGGCATCTAGGCCAGATGCCATCACCACCTCCTGTGGCAAAGAGTTCCACAGATTAACTACCTGCTGGGTAAAAACCCTCCTGCTGGCCCTCCCCTGCCCAAAAATGCCCCCACCCCCAAAATGCCTCCTGCCACATCCTTGTACTCACTCAGCCTACTCAAAAAGAGGCATGAACATCCTTCAAGGCTTGGTCATGACACATGTGGGCTGCCACAAGGGACTTGTGCCGGCTTAAGACCGGATTCTGGATTGTGCTCTTAGTGGCTCGTCAGTGTGCTGTGAGAAGAAAACGGTTGAAATGCATGATGAAGAAAAGAAGTATTTCTGAAAAACCAATGATGACATGAACAATGATTTAAAAATGAAAATGAATAACATGCCAGAACATGTGTGTGTGTGGGGGGGCAGGGGGAATCTTTGAACATTCCTATCAAAAACGGACACAACTATCAAGACGATGTGGGTGGAATGGACAACATCAAGGAGCTGGCGCATCCTTGAGCATCAAGGAGCATCAGATCTAGATTCTGGGTAATCCTAAATCCTGGTGATTGCAAGGATTTGAGGTGGCCTTGCCTAACCAGAAAATGAATCTTGATAATTCACTGCCAATAACCAGAACATGAAAAAAAAATGCAAATTCAGTGATGGGAATAATGGCAAAAAGGGCTAAAAATAAATCTGGGAGTTTCATTATCATTATATATTATTCCATTATACAAAATAAATGTGTTCTTTAAAAAAAAAGTGTGTGTTACTTTTTATGTTAATAAACGTTTGTTGCTATATGCTCTACATCTGCTAATTCATTTTAAGAGAACAGGTGAAATTCTCTCTTCTTCCCCACTGAGCCGGCAATACTGATGTAATACGTTTTAAAAAAACAAGAACATGCATCTAAATAGAAGCATCCATTTAGGCATCCAAAGGGAATTTCCCTACCTAATTATGAATGCTGTTAAAACAGCCACCAGATAAAAAGCAACCAGATAAAAATGTTTCTACTTCTTTTGTTACATAACAAGCCCCATTATGAGTCATTCTTGGAAAGCAATATAAATTCAATGCTGGTGCCATGGGTGAGAGGCTAGCAGCAGATATTCAGGATTCAGCATCTTAGCTTCAGTGGTAATGTACTATATCTGGGCACATGCATCTGCTGTTCGGGAAAACAAAACAAAACAGGTGGAAAGAGAAAATGGATTAACTACAATAGCTAAAGTTATCAGTACAAGACATCAGCAGCTCTCTAAGAGTCTTGCTATTTCACTCTCAGTTTTGACAATATTCCATATTCCTTTGCCATTGTCCAGAAATGTTTGGTGGCCCTGGTATAGGAAATTATATCCTTCCCCACTCCCCCTGCAAAAAGGGAAAAAAAACCAGAGGTGTAGAGGTTTGCAGGAGGCATGATAAAGTTCCCATGGTGGGGAAGAATGAATGGGAAGACTTCTACACATCAAAGAGGACTTAGAAGCCTTCCCCAGTTCCTCAACCCTAATTGGAAGTCTGGATCTCCTTTCATGCAAACACCCCACTTTCCTAAGCTCACTGAGTACAAAGCAAGAAAAAAGTATTGTGTAACGTTGCCAGCTTTTGTATACTTGCGATGGCTTTGAGCCTTTGTTCCATGAATGCTGCTTGGTTTACTTTGTGCGTAGCCTAGTCAGTTACTTTATTGTACATGTAAGCTGCCTCTTTCACCTAGCTCTGCTTGTATGTCCTTTACATGTTCATTACACATTCTTTCATCTGGACCACTTCGGGGCTGGCTGACAGAAATGCTGTACATGCTTACCTGGGATTAGGTCTTGTTGAACTCTGTGAGACTTACTTCTGAGTAGATGTGTATAGGATTGGCCTGTGAATGACTTCATTGACAAAGGCTGCAATCCTAGAGCGCAGTCTTCACTAGGATTGCGCTCTCAAAGGTGTGGCTGGCTGCTTTCCTAGGGAGTCCCTCTTCTAGGACAGTGTGCTTAAAGGGTTAGTAATCATATGCATTGATGGCTGGTTCTTTTCTTAGAGGTGGACTAGAAGCATCACCAAACCAATAATTGTATCTTTTCATTAGCCTCCTTAACAGAAGTAGCTTTCATTGTGCCTGTGTTTTCCCCACAGATGCAGCCTACAGCAAATGCACAATGGACAAACCAAACTGTTGTCACTGTTTTCATCCTATTGGGTTTTGGAGACCTGTCACAACTTCAAATTCCTCTTTTCTTGGTGTTTTTAGTCATCTATATCCTGACCATGAGTGGGAACATCCTCATTATAGCACTTCTTGTGACCGATCCACACCTTAAGACTCCTATGTATTTCTTTTTAGGAAACCTCTCATTCCTGGAGATCTGTTACACCTCGACCATTATCCCCCGAATGTTGGCCACTTTTCTGACTGGGGACAAAGTCATCTCTATGAGTGCGTGCATGGCTCAGTTGTACAGCTTTGGCACCTTGGCAGCCACAGAATGTTATCTCTTAGGTGTGATGTCTTATGATCGATACGTAGCGATTTGCAAGCCTTTGCATTATTCTGCTTTGATGAATTGCAGAATTTCCATCCAGCTAGCTACGTGTGCCTGGGTGAGTGGGCCTAGGTAGTACTGTAGTCATTGCATTTACATCCAGTTTGACATTTTGCAAATCCAATGAAATCGACCATTTCTTCTGTGATTTCCCACCCTTGACAAAACTCTCTTGCAGTGACACAACCCTTGCAAAAATAGCACTTCTAGTGGTGTGTTGCATTATATCTATGTTCCCAATTGTCTTAACCATGGCGTCCTATGTTTGTATTATCAACACCATCCTGAAAATTCCAACCAGTATGGGAAAACAAAAGGCCTTTTCCACTTGTTCCTCCCACCTAATAGTTGTCATAGTGTTTTATGGGAGTCTCCTTGCAGTTTACTTGGTTCCTTCATCTGACCCTTCCAAGACCCTGAACAAAACGGTCTCGCTCTTTTACACTGTCCTGACTCCATTGTTCAATCCACTCATCTACACCTTGAGAAATAAAGAGGTAAAGCGAGCCCTGAAAAAATGGCTTGGTAAACTGATCACTTCCACAAGGTTATAAATGGGAAGGCATATACTGTACATATATACATGGAGAGCCAAGGTGGTGTAATGGTTCAGGAGTTGGGATATAGACGATAGAAGATACAGATTGAAATCTCCGCTCAGCCATGAAGCTTCCAGGGAGACTGTGGGCTCTATCACTATCTCTCAGTCTCACTTGCCTTGCAGGGTCATTGTGAGCACATCATGATAGAAAGAACCATATACACTACCCTGAGCTACTAGAGGAAGGGTAGTAGAAAAATGTGAAAAATAGCTATGTATAGCTCACACTTGTATAAACAGTATGACTGCTCCCAGGGTTCTGCTTCTGTTATTTTTTTTCCAGCCTGATGCTATGCATGTTTACATGGGAGTAAATTTAGGAAAAAATCCTAACCTGGAGTTAGGATTAGCGTGTTTGGACCACTCTTGGAGTCAGGGAGGATGGCTCACATCTGTGTGCTGGCCTCTCTGACTCCGAAAGCGGTCCAAACATACTTTACGGTGTCCCTTGTGCCAGCCAAACATGTCTGGCTTAAATGTGTTGGCCAGGTTAGGACTGTGCCCTTAGTTTAACAGGATTTATGCCCAGTAGGATTTATCTGTCAATTTCAAACCAGACTATTGTTGCTTGGAGGTTGTCTCCTTAAAATGGGAGAAAAGAAGAGAGCCGACTATTTTTGGTCACAGATGTGTGTTGTGCCATGGGAGGTGATGGCCAAGATGAAAGCTGTGATGCTGTGTAGTTAGAGGACCAAATTTTCAGATTTTTCTATCTGGTACCAGGAAGATGCTGACTTTTCAGTGGACTGTCAGTCAGGGAAAGCTTCAGTATATGCAGTACAGTATATGAAATACAATGTGACGGGAAGTATATAGCGCTTACTCCACATTTTTGGTATCCAATTTCCTGGCAGTAAAACTTTCCCATTTCCCCCTGCATGCCGTGGACCAGGGTGTAGCTAAAGAAGTGCAGGGGGGTGCAATTGCACTAGGCAACAAGCTGAGTGGGGCAACAAGTTGAGCTGGACACTAGTGGCCAACATGGTGAAAACTTTGTGTCACGTTGGCCATGGCGGGGCTGCTGAGATCCCCGGCGAGAGCCAGGTGCGAGGGTGGCAAAGGGGCTGGGCTGTACTTATGGCGCCGCGGAAGGATGCTCTGGACACAGGCTGCTGTTTTGCCAAGGCTCTTTAATTGGGTCTGGGCCTTTACACTCATGGAGCCCTGTTGCCTCACAGGGCTCTCTTACAGTCTATAGTGAGCGATGCCTCGGCTGGCGTGCTCGCAGGTCCGTTCTAGGCCCCCGGTGTTGAGCGGCTGAGTCTCGTTCCTCCACGCCGGAGTTGTAGCTTGGTAGGCCCAGCTGTAGTGCTGCCTCTTCTCCAGGCTCAGGTTTGGCCACGCTGCGGCTGCTTGGTCTGGACGCCCTCGCCCATGTGGGGCCAGTCAGAACATTGGCTGGTGGGAGACCCCTGCTGGACCGCCTGGCCTCCCCTGACAGAGGCCTCCCCAAGTGTGGGCTCCCTCGCCCATATAGGTAAGGAGGTTGCGAGCCTCCCTGCCCTTCCTTCCCCTTTGCTTGCCAGCCAGAGACTCCCTTCCCAGCCCAGCCAGGCTTCCTTTTAAGGCCCAGATTCCACCTCCAGGCCCTGCCCTTTCCTCCCCGTGATTTCCCGGGGCTTCCCTTGAGGCCTTCCCTAGCACTGGCGTAAGGCCTGGGGCTGGCTCCTGCACCTGCCCTCCTGGCCACTGGTCTGGATAGGCCCTGTTCTTCCCTGGGTGTAAGGGCCTCCAGCCACCCAAGGTTGGCAAGATCGCCTTGCTTGGCCTTCTTCCCAGGGCCTGGTGTCTCCAGGGGTCGCTCCTGGCAAACCCCCTCTGACAGTGGTCCTCCCGGTCCTGTCTGGGGTGACACCTTGGTATGTATGAATAATCCCATCATGTTTTATACCATTTGATGCTGAATTTAATGCAGAATGCAATGAAACAAACGGGAGTGTGGTATCTTCATTCTATCATTCTTCATTCTTCATTCGCCGCACCTCAAAAAGGACATAGTGGAGCTGGAAAAGGTGCAGAAGAGAGCAACAAAAATGATTACGGGGCTGGGGCACCTCCCTTATGAAGAAAGACTGCAGCGTTTGGGGCTCTTCAGCCTAGAAAAAAGGCTCCTGGGGGGCATGATTGAGACATACAAAATTATGCATGGAAGGGATAGAGTCAATAGAGGGATGTTCTTTTCCCTCTCTCAAAACACCAGAACCAGGGGGCATCCGCTAAAACTGAGGGTTGGGAGAGTTAAAACAGATAAAAGGAAGTACTTTTTTTACCCAGCGGGTAGTTAATTTGTGGAACTCTTTGCCACAGGAGGTGGTGATGGCATCTGGTCTTGATGCCTTTAAGAGGGGATTGGATGGATTTCTGGAGGAAAGGTCCATTGTGGGCTATAGGCAATGATGGATTGTGCAACCTCCTTACAAAGGTGGTGGGCTACTTCAGAGTGCCGGGTGCAAGGGAGTGGCAACAGGATGCAAGCATTACATCGTGTTGTCTCATGCCTCCCTGGGGCACCTGGTGGGCCGCTTTGAGATACAGGAAGCTGGACTAGATGGGCCTTTGGCCTGATCCAGCAGGGCTCTTCTTATATTCTTATCAAACATTGTGGCCCCAAACCCAAGAAAATGGGAATTCAACTGTGATGTCACTTCCTTTTTCGACATCACTTCCAGGGTATCCTTTTTTCCTCTGCACCGGGCTACACTTTCATTAACTGTACTCATGCCTCTGATCTCAGTCCCAGGTTCTATAATTAAGTGAATCCAACCACTCTTGCTGGATTTTAGGGGGTAGTCCTGCTTTGTAGCTGAGAACGTGGCAAGGGCAAATGATGATGGTCTTGAATGGCTAGTAATTTTTCCCTCTAGATGGACTGTGTTTTGCAGAGGTAAATAAGAGATGACACAACAGCATGTGGATTAGAAATTTGGTCACAACTTTATTCACAAAACAGAAGCACACCTAAAGAGCAGTGTGGAGGGTGGAGTTCATTATGAAAAACTTGGCATGTATGAATAAATACCATTACGTATGAATAATACCTACTTTGGGAAGGAAATTTAATGCAGAATGCAATCACATGAATAATACCATTACATATGAATAATACCTACTTTGGGAAGGAAATTTAATGCAGAATGCAATCACACAAAGCAGAATGTAATCTTTATGGTCAAAAAAGCAGAGAAAACAGAAATACAATTGTGATTTCACTTTTAAAAGCTCCAAACTCAACTCTCCCTTCACACTGGTCAGAAACTGCTCAGTTGTGACAATTAAAATATGAAACAGTCAATCAGAGCCAAATAAAAATGCAATTGGTTGAATACTGAACACCCCGGGGAAGGCAAAAAAATCCAGCCATCACAGCCAATCAATGACTGAACAAAAATTCCTTCCCGGCCTCCGAAATAGGACGACCGAACTAAGTCAGGGTGCTAAGTCAGATAGAACTGAGCAAATGGACACTGGCCAATAATATAGCAAAACAGCAAATATATAGCAAATTCCCAAATCAAGCTCAATCCTGAAGACGATGTTCTGTGCCTTACCTCTCTGGTTGATCTCAGACAATTGCAGCCTCAATTCCAAGCTGTCGCCCTACTCAAAAGAAGACTTGGAAATGAGAAAAACAGACACTAGCAAACAGTTTTGTTTCGGGGGAGGGGTTGGTACCCAGGGGCACACCACCTGGAGGGGCCACCCTCTGCCTGCTGCTACCCCATGGAGGTGCTACCCCATGTGCCTGCTGCTACCCCATGGTTCTGAGGGCCAGAGAGGCTGGAATTAGCAATTAGAAATGCAGCACAATTGAAAGTAAGACAAGAACTTAAAGGAGATAGTGCAGAAACTTAAAAAGGAGGAAGAAGATTCACAAGATAATCCAACTAATGAGAAAATGCAACAGAATGATGAAGCTACAACATGAAATAATACAAACAGAAGAAATGGAAAAAAATTGAAAATGGCAAAACAATTTTTTTTTTTTTTGAAAATGCTAATAAATCAGGAAGGTGGTTGGCTTATAAACTGAAAAAAGACAGAAGAATTATATCAAAACATTGAAAGATGATGAAGAGAAAGAATTACATTGGAGGATATCAAAATTATTATAGAAAAATTTTATCAGACATTATACAAAACAATTTAGATACTGAGAAACAAAATGAATATTTGAAAATTAATTATAAATTAAGATTAACAGAGGAACAAAGGAGAATGTTCGAGTACAAAATAAGTACCAATGAATCAGTAGAAGTGATCAGGGAGCAAAAGGGACAAAAAGCACCCGGTCTGGATGGATTACCGGCTGAATAATTACAAGAAATTTGAAGAAGTCTTGTTAATCCCATTAAAAAATTAATTGAAGATATATGGGAAAGGGGAGAAATAGCAGAGAGATGGAAAGAAGCTACAATAACTCTGATTCAGAAACCACAGACAGATGAAAAAGAAATATTTTTTTTAGATCTATTCCATTGTTAAACGTGGACTATAAAATATTTGTTTCAATATTGGCTACAAGATTGAAAAAAAAGTATTAAACCAAAATTAAGTCACGAAGATCAAACTAGATTTTTTACCAAAAAGACAATTAAGGAATAATGTAAGAATAAACACATTGGAATTTTATGAAGCACACCCAGAAAGGAAAATGGGACTGATTTTTTTTAGATGCACAAAAAGCCTTTGACAATGTAAATTGGGACTTTATGAATAAACTACAGGAAGAGATGCAATTTGGAGAAAAATTCATGGGAAATGTTAGAAGGTATTTATACAAAACAAAAAGTAAGAATACAAGTTAATAGGGAGTATACAAAGGAATTACAAATTGAACAAGGAACAAGACAGAGCTGCCCACTTTCACCAGTGTTGTTTATTTTGACAGTAGAAATATTGAATAAAGTAATAAGAGCAGATACAAGGATTAAAGGATTGAAAGTACAAGATGAGGAATACAAACTACATATGCAGATGACCTGGGATTTATACTTAAAGATCCAACAGATTCTCTAAAAATTTTGATGGAAGACTTGAAGAATTACGGCGGAGTAGCAGGACTAAAGATTAACAATCAAAAAATGAAAATGATTGTGAAAAATGTAAAAGAAACGGAAATGGTTAATAGAGCAATTAAGAAGATTTGGATTACAATTAACAATTAAAACAAAATATTTGGGAATAACAATATCAAAAAGAACTAGTACCTTAAGGGAAGATAATTATTTGAAAATATTGAAGGAAATACAAAAAAGATTTTGAAAAAAGGACTAAATTAAGATTATCATTCATGGGAAGGATTATGATGATAAAAATGAACATGCTGCCAAAATTGATGTTTTTATTTCAGACAATTCCTATTATCTTAAAAAATAAATACATTGGGAACTGAACAGGTTGACTGTAAAATTCATTTTATTTGGCAAGGGAAGAAAGTCAGAATAAGGAAAAAATTATTATAAGAAAATAAAAACCAAGCGGGATTCAGACTACTGGACTGGGAAATATATTACCAAGCATCAATTTTAAATTGGATTGAAGAATGGGGGAATTTGCAAAACAGAAGGATATTAAAACTAGATGCACATGATTTACAAATACGATGGCATGCATTTTTCTTGTATGATAAAGCTAAATATTAAGGACAATTCAGACAACATATCTTAAGAAGATCACTACTATGGTCCTGAGATCAAATTCAGTATAAGATATATACTAAAATACCAAGATGGATAAAACCATTAGAAATATCAATAAAACCAGACTGACTCAAGAAGACCAGAACAGAACTAATAATGATTTACTAAATGATAAAAGAGAACTTTTAAGTAAAACAGAACTGGAGATTAAGGGAAAAAATTTAAACTGATGGTCAGAAATACAAATAAAATTAAGAGTAAAAGAAGACAAAAAGTCTGGATTTTATGAAAGACAAAAAAAGTGGTGGTCAAGTAGAGCCTGTAGAGCCGGCGTTTTGTCCGAGGACAAGCTTCCGTGGTCATGTGGCTGGCATGACTATACATAAAAAGGATGTATGAATCTTGTTGAAAATGGAGGTTAGCGGAATAAATTTAAACTGGTGGTCGGAAATACAAATAAAATCATGAGTGAAAAGTAAAGGTTTCCCCATGACCGAATGGTCTAGTCGTGACCGACTGTAGGGGGCGGTGCTCATCTCCGTTTCAAAGCCTGTAGAGCTGGCGTTTTGTCCGAGGACAAGCTTCCGTGGTCATGTGGCTGGCATGACTATACGCTGTAGCGCACGGAACGCCGTTACCTTCCCACCGAAGTGGTCCCTATTTATCTACTTGCATTTAGGTGCTTTCGAACTGCTAGGTGGGCAGGAGCTGGGACAAGCAACGGGAGCTCACTCCGTCGCGCAGTCTTTAACTCCCAACCTTGTGGTCGGAAAGCCCAGCAGCAGCGGTTTAACCCACTGTGCCACCACGTCCCACAAAAATCATGAGTAAGAGAAGAAACAAGACTGGATTTTTAAGAGAAACAGGCTTTGATAAACTATTTTTAGA
>JAJKFI010000193.1:537333-560281 GCA_029204185.1 Lerista edwardsae | reverse complement strand
CGTCCCACAAAAATCATGAGTAAGAGAAGAAAAAAAGACTGGATTTTAGGAGAAACAGGCTTTGATAAACTATTTTTAGAAGCCAAAGAAAAATATATTAAAAAGATGTATGAACTCTTGTTGAAGATGAAAATGGAGGTTAAAGGAAGAAATTAAACTGGTGGTCCGAAATACAAATAAAATCAAGAGTAATTGAAGATTAAAAGATTGGATTTTATGATAGAGAAACAGACTTTGATGAACTATTTTTAGAAGACAACGAAAAGACATAAAAAAGATGTATGATTCTTGTTGAAGATGACAATGGTGGACGAAACAGTAAAAGGTTCAATGATACAATGGGCAAATGTTTTTGAATACACTACCCCTTTGGATAGCTGGGAGCAGATGTGGAAAACAAATATTAAAAATAACTAAAAAAAATCCTTTAAAGAGAATCTATACAAACTGTTCTATAGATGGCACTTATCACCTGAGAAAATCACTAAAATGTACTTGAGGAACTCTAATAAATGTTGGAAATGCAAGGAAATAGAGGGGACATATTATCAGATGTGGTGGACCTGTATAAAAACTAAATATTCTGGGAAAGTGTACATGAATTGATACAAAAAATATTGAAATGCATGGTTCCAACTATACAAGAAAAAGAACACATTATTCTACATAATAATACCGCAGCAAGATTATTATTTGCACAGATGTGGGAAAATGTAGATGTACTGAATTTGGACAAATTGATTGAAAAAGTTGATGAAGATGCAGAAAAGGATATTTTGACAGAAAGAAGGAAAGAAGGAAATTTAGAGAAAATTAGAACGTACTGGACACCTTTTTATGATTGGATAATCTATGTTGAAAACAGAATAGAAGATATAGAACTAACAAAAAGTGATGTTTAATGACCAATTGTGATTTAAAAGATGAATGAAGCTGAAGAATAAATAATAGAAGTAGAATTAATAAAGAATGATGTTGAATATAAGAATATATTGTAAGCAGGGAAAAGAGATAGAGGAATAATGATAAGGAGTAAGAAACTATGCTGTAACTCAACGGTAATTTTCCTGATGTGTTTAGCCTTTGTAACCCCTTCCTATGTGTCCCCATTTAACCTTACCTGTATCTATAAATAAATAAAAACAGGAATGCAAATCATTAAACAGATCACAGAACCTGACGCTCCCTGGGCCTCCATAGTGGTGGCTTCTCTACTGCTAGAGAATAGCTGGAATTCTGATGCCAAGGATACTGGAGAGCTCTCTGCTTTGGGGCACCCATCCAGGCCCTGGACTCCTGGAAGCAAGTCAAAAACCCTCCCCAGGCCTCTTGCCCTTTGACCCTTGTGTGTGTAGGACATTTCTGCCAGTCTGGAAGTGAACCCCTGCCAAGGTGCCCCAGATGTCTCAGTAGATCCACCTGCTTGCCAAAGTAGACAGTGCAAGAATCTCCAGAATCTCTTGTCTCCAGAATCTTTTGTAAAAGAGGTCAGACAGCCTCACCCAAGTGGTACACTACCCAACGGACAGTGCTCCAGCCGTTCTCTTTGCACCCGAATGGGACAAACCACCCACGACTCTGACTTGGGCAACAGGCCTGATGGGAGCTTTTGTGCTTAGGCATTCCTCCCAGTCACAGCCTGCTGTTTAGAAAATGGGTGACAAACCATGTGTAGGAAACCATGTGTAGGAAAATGGGAGACAAACCATTTCCTACAATGTGTAGGAAAATGGGTTACAAACCAATTCCGATGCATCCTTGCCGGGTGTCCAGAGAATGAGCTTCCGTCCTAGATTCAAATGAAGGAAATCCCAAGCACAGACCCACAATACAAGCAACAGCCAAGCAACAGTGGAAACGGAACAGCTTGAGAAATGTATCATCCCCACAAACTTGGAGCCCAGTCGGTTACTGCAAACGCAGGGCAACTCCAATTGAACAGATAGTGACCCACCCAAACTGGAAATTGAAATTGATGGAAACAGCGTACGGAGGTTAACACACAATAATCACATCAAAATAGGAAAATAACATGCAACCATCATGCCACATCATGATTATGTTAGGATTGTGCTTATGGACTGAAACATGTGGAGGGGGCCTTGTAGGGTAATAAAGAATCCAATTTAGAAATTGAAGTCCCCACAGACCTCAATCTTGCCCAATTGAACCTCAAATTTAAAAATCCTAGTGATCTTGCCCAATTTCATGATAGATCAATTCTAAAATCAGACTTGCCCAATACAACATAATTAAAATCTGCATTGGGACTCAACATAATAAAGGTAATAAAGAACACAATTTAAAAATCGAAGTCCCCACAGACTTCAATCTTGCCCAATCGAACCTCGAATTTAAAAATCCTAGTGATCGTGCCCAATTTCATGATAGGTCAATTCTAAAATCTACATAGGGACTTCAATCTTGCCCCATAAAACATAAGCATTTTAAATGTTTATTTAAGCACCAGCATTTTAAAATCCTAGTTATCTTGACCAATATCATAAAGAATCAATTTCAGAATTGAAGTCTACATAGGGACTCAACATGGCACAGCGACCAATGTTGTATATTATATGTAGTATATTATATGTTGTATGTTGTACAATAAGGAAGTTTATTTTCCTTCCTTTCTTGTGGAAAATCTCATTTTCCACCATCAGCCCCTCCTCACCTGTTCTGCTCTCCCCTTTATTAACTCTCTCCCCTCCTCTCTAACTTCCCTCATGTTTCCCAGTTTCATTTTCTACTTGCTTTTTGCGTCTTCTTGCTTCAGACAGGTTGAGCCTTTCGGCAGAGGGAAAACGAGGCCTGATCCTGCCACTGGGACTTCTGGGGAATGCCTTGATTGAAGGAACTCAACAGTGTCATGTCATCCGGCATGACTATTGCCAGATGGTAGATCTCAGTCATCAGCTTTTCAAAAGCTGGAAGCTTGAGATGAGTCCATTGGCTTAGAGCTTCACTGCTCCTCCCCCTCCTGTTTCATATGCTCTTGCCTCATATCATCCGGCTGGAAGAATGATACATCTCAGTAGTCTCCTTTTCAAAAGCTGGAAGCTTGAGATGTGTCCATTGGCTGAGACCTTCACTCCTCCTCCTCCTCCTCCTCCTCCTGTTTCATATGCTCTTGCCTCATATCATCCAGCTGGAAGAATGGTAGATCTCAGTAGTCTTCTTTTCAAAAGCTGGAAGCTTGAGATGTGTCCATTGGCTTAGCCCTTCTCTCCTCCTCCTGTTTCATATGTTCTTGCCTCATATCATCCAGCTGGAAGAATGGTAGATATCAGTAGTCTTCTTTTCAAAAGCTGGAAGCTTGAGATGAGTCCATTGGCTGAGACCTTCGTTCCTCCTCCTCCTCTTGTTTCATATGCTCTTGCCTCATATCATCCAGCTGGAAAAACAGAAGGAGAGAAGAATGAAATATCCCATTTTATTTGACTTAGGCCCCCATCCTATCCCCTGCCAACCACAGTAATGCAGCTCTTGCCAAAAGTGGGGCGGTGATGGTGGTGACCAAAGAGTAAATTAGAAGTAAGTATATTAGCAACTTTTCTTGCCGAAGTGTTGAAATTAACTGTTTAATCTAACTATTCTGCTTTTTGTATATGTTTTTCTTTAATGCCAATAAAGGTTCTGAAATTGATTGATTGAAGTAAGTATACTTTATACTTATCTCCCAGTATGTCCAGTGGTGGCCTATGGGTCTCCCTGGACATATGCCACCACTTTTGGTCACTTATGGCTTGGGAGAGAAAAGGAACTTCAAAAAAGAGGGGATAGGACCCATCCTGCATCCCTGCTGCCATATCCACCCCTCCCGCCTCCTCCCCCCAGTTCCCCTCCTCTCCTCACCCAGTTTTGCCCCTGGCCTCTACAGCCCACCACCCCACTTCTGACTTACTTGGTCCCTGTCATCAGCAGCCATTCAACAACAGTGGAAGTCACCTCTGCTGTCACAATGCACTCCTCCATAGGATTTCCCTTTTCCCTAGAGCTTTGTCCCTAGAGGCTGCTGCCTCTAGCTGCAGGCAGTTTGCAGCCCCCACCTTCTTAAAAGAGAACATTCTGCTCCAACTGTCAGTTGCCTAGCAACTACAGAACAAAAGGAAAAGGAAAAAAAAGCATTTTGTTTTGAAGACAGGGCAGTTGCCAGTTTGATTTGCCCGATATAAACCATTCCCGCCCATCGGTGCACATTGACTAATCTGTCAGTTTTGCAAACCACCAAAAATTGGATCACAACCAACTGGTGGGTCCTAGACCCACAATCTGGGGACCACTGCTCTAGCTGGAATGCAGCACTCCTTAGTTTTGCAATTTACCAGGTGTTGGATCACACCTTCTTGCAGCCTTGGGCATTTGCATTCAAAAATGCAGTGATAATAAAGCATTACCGTGAGATCATTTTCAAATATCCACTGTTGAAGAACTTGCAGGAGCAAAACTGTTTTTCTGTACTAGATTTTTAAGATGCAGTGTTGCCGAAAATAGGCAAAGTATGGTTTCTGTGGTGGGGATTGCATTTAAAAAGGCAGACAACTAAACGAGAGAGTGTTAGGTTCATGTTTATTTACACCTGCGCAGGCGGACCAATCTCAGGGAGAAAGGCAAAAAATATATACAATACAAGCACTTTTATACTCCCCCCTCCTATTCCTTCCTCCAAGTTCCTGCTTGGTTGGAAATCACATCATAGGGGCTGGGGCATGAGATGCTCTAAGCTAACTGGCCCTTGTGAATATGCTGTGATATTCTGATAGATGAGGGGCTCTGCTAGCAAGAACCAGTTTCTTATCTATTGTGCAGGGCCAACAGCCCTGAATTGTGAACGTTAGCAACATTGAATTGAGAACATTACACGTGAGGCCTATGTGAGAACAATGAACGCAAAGATGGAAAACAGTTACATACTTCTGCAGCCATAGACGAGTTACTATGCAATATGGCTGTGCTTTGGTAAGCTGACAACCTGGTAAGTTGGCAACTGTTCTCTGGCAACAGCAGGCAGACAATTATTATTAAAGAAAGTAACTATCATAGCTCCTTTTGTATCACAGAGGTTTATAACCTCTTGGAATAAAACCAGTTGTGGAAGTGGTTCAACAAAAATCCAACTAAATTGAAAACTATTTTTTTTTTCATTTTGTGAGCACAATCCTAACCTGGAGTTAGGCCAGCACAGTTAAGCCAGCAAAGTTTGGCTGACACAAGGGACACCATAAAGTATGTTTGGACTACTCTCTGAGTCAGAGAGGACAGCACACAGACAAGTGCCATCCTCCCTGACTTTGAGAGTGGTCCAAACGCTCTTGACGGTGGCCCTTGTGCCGTCCAAACTTTGCTGGCCTAACTCCAGGTTAGGATTGCGCCCTGCGTGCGTGTTTAATCAATTTTTAGGATTTATTTTTATTTTTATTATTCATTGGTGTTAGTATGGTTAAGTTATGTGGGCTATTTGTTTTGTGGGACATAAAAAATCAATGATCAATAATAAGCATAAAGTGGTATTAAAACATACTAACACAGGAGTGAAACAGACAGGCCTCTGACTTGACTCAGAGAGGGAGGGAGCTGGGCACCTGCAGCTGCAGACCACTCGGCCAGTCAAGGTTGAATAGGGCCTCTCTCTCAGAGATAAGGATGCACTAAAAAATTCTTGCTAGCAAAACTAATGTTGCCAGAGAACAGTTGCCAACTTACCAGGTTGCCAGCTTACCAAAGCACAGCCATATTGCATAGTAACTTGTCTATGGCTGCAGAAGTATGTAACTGTTTTCCATCTTTGCTTTCATTGTTCTCACATAGGCCTTGCTTGTAATGTTCTCAGGTCAATGTTGCTAACATTCACAGTTCAGGGCTGTTAGCCCTGCACAATAGATAAGGTTCCGGTTCCAGCTAGCAGAACCTCCTCCCTTATCGAAATTGTCACGGCATTCTCATGGCCCAGTTAGCTTAGAACATCTCATGCCCCAGCCCCTATGATGTAATTTCCAACCAAGCAGGAACTTGGGGGAAAGGAGGGGGGGAGTATAAAAGTGCTTGTATTGTATATATTTTTGTATTGCCTTTCTCTCTGAGATTGGTCCGCCTGCGCAGGTGTAAATAAACATGAACCTAACATTCTCTCGTTTGGTTGTTTGCCTTTTTAAATGCAATCCCCACCACAGAAACCATACTTTGCCTATTTTCGGCAACACTAACAAGTTGTAAACTGCATCTGAGATCATTTCAGATTAAGGGGGAGGGAAGCAGAGAGAAAAGGAGGGAAAAAATAAATCTGTTGTCCTTTGTTTTCTTTGTTTAGGTGCTCGGACAAGAGGGGCAGAAAGGAAAGTTTAGGAGCAAAGGGGGAGGGAAGAATGAACCATGGGGCAAGAATGTTAAAAGGAGCTGTAAAAACACTTGAGGGGTGTGGTTTCTCTTGGGCTTTGCATGTGCAGGGCTCCTTCTGAAATCACCGCGTTTTGCAAAATGCTAACAATAAAGGCTTTCTACATTTTCAACCCAAATTGATCTGTGAATTGGCTTATTTACTGGTCCGGTTCAGTTTTAAGACGTAATCCTAACCAACTTTCCAGCACCGGGGTCAGGAGAATGCATCTCCAAAGTAAGGGAACAAACAAAGGAGCAAAAATTCCCTTACCATAAGGAAGCCTCTGTGACGACGACGACTACACTGCAGGATGCAGCACATGCCCAAATTGCACAGCTTTGTCAGTACAAGAAAGTTGGTTAGGATTGTGCTCTTAAATAAACATAATAATAAAAAAGAAAAGAAAAACTTTGCAGATTTTTTAACCTACCTGAACAAACTACCTGCTTCCCTTAGCCATCTGAGGCCTGCGAAGCTCTCTGCCATTGACTGAGGAGAGCCAAAAATGCTGCAGACTTTGAAAAACCTAGTTACCAAACACCCACTTTTGAACCATTAAGACCTGAGTGAAGATGTCACAATAAGATGTCATCACACTATGCTATTCTGTGTTATGCCAGGGAAGCTTCTGTGGGAGACAAATGCTGCAATCCTATACACCAGAAGTTTCCAAAGTGCTAAAAAGCCTGGCAGGGGGCGTGTCTGCCAGGGGGCATGTCTGCCAAGGGGGGCGTGTCTGCCAGGCATGGACATGGATGCTGCCTCTATCTTCGGAGGCTGTGTACCAACTACTTCGTTCTTTTGAGAGAGCCCCCCCCCCGGGGGCAATTCTCACTCATAACTCAGGAGAGAGTTTATGAGGCATCAGACGGTAGACTGGAATCCTCTGAAATGGCTAGTCAGAGGGACCTCCAGTTGTCTGCACACGAAGACGGAGGAAGGAGTTGACGCCATTACTGACATTGACAGAAGTGCTGACAGGCGCTGAGAAAAAAAACATCATGGATGTGCTGGAAATGATTAGAACTGTAAGTTCAACCTCTGTTTATGACCCCACAACAGAAATAAGAGCATTATGCAGGAGGAAGACGGCGGAAAAAAATATATATAAAAGGGAAATTTAACCATCAGTGTCAACTAAGAATTAATGATAAAGTGCTGGAGGTATGCAGAATGATTAACTTTCGTGTCTGAAGAAGCGGCTATAAACGTCTCAAGGCTGTATTCGTAACAATTGGATTTAAACCTGTTCCCTCCCATCGGCACATTAGCACACTACACCACTTTTTTTTTGCATTTTGAATCATGTGCAGGGGCCCCGCTCAGGTAAATATGTGTTTGGAACCATGTCAAAGTGTTCCCATATACTTGAACTGAAATTGGCGCATTTGACCGCCGATGGTACTGAAAGTGTAATTTTTACTGTGCACTATGGTGCACTATCCATGGTGCTGTGCATCAATTTCTATGGAAATATTGAAAAAAAGCTACCTTTACCCCTGAAAATCTTTAAAAAACACATGTTCACTGAGCACACAGTTTGTTTACTTCAGGAATTTGCAGAAGGGGGCCCTAGAGTGCAAATCCTGAAGTAAGAAGTTCATTCTTGCAAAACTGAATTTTTTGGCATAGCTTTGACTGCTGCTAGGCCAAATGAGATGTTGCAGCTTCTGCTACTTGTTTTGAACCCCTGTAATGAGCTGGAGACAGAATTCTTCTGCACTTTCCTTGACCCTTCTCTGCTTTACAAACATCTTGAAAAAACCCTATTTTTTTCATAGAGCTGGCTTCTGCAGCTTCCAATTTACTAAGCAGAACCTGAGTTCACCTTTAGAGGTTCCCTCCCACCCCAGCCCTAGAACAAACTGAACAGTTTGAAGAAAAAAAGTATCTTTCTCATTGATTTGTCTTCTCTAGCAGCTACAGAGGCAAGAAATAACCTTCCACAAAGCCTTTAGTTGCTGGAAGGATGATTCCTATGTGAAACAAAGCAAAACCATCAATCCCATCTCCCACCCCGCTATGAGATGGAAACATGACTCTTCAGTAGCTATTGAACTGTGTCCAGGGTGCTGATTTGGAGGAATATTATTTGAATCTTATTCTGTGTTCTTGCACCATTGACAAGACTGATTGTACCACACTGTACAACTAATATAATTTATTCCTAGTATGTTCCTGTTCTTGTGTCACTGAGTGGGTCATTTTAGCTTTTTTGTAGCCTGAGGAACTCTATGAGGCCTCCATGCTGCCGTGAAGCAACTAAGTGCCCAATCCTATTCAATTTTTCAGTGCTGAGGCAGCCACAATGAAACCCCAAGGTAAGAGAATATTTGTGCCCTTACCTTGAGGAGACCTCTGTGACTGTCCTCACACTGCAGGATGCAGCACATGCCTAACTGGTACAGCTGGATCACCACTGGAAAGTTGGATAGGATTGGGCCATAGGTACTCATGCCAGTGCCTGCAACCTGTGAACTTGGGTCATGGGTGCACAGAAGCACAATCATATTTTTTCCCCTCAGCCAGTAGGTAAATGGTACAGGACAGGTAAATGGTAAAGCTACAGTTGATGACTGAAAACAAAGATGCATTACAGATTGTGTACATTACATATGCTAATATGTCTCTGCAGTGGGGAAGGGAGCCCTGAGTGTGCATGTTGGCTATGCCCCAGTAAAGTTTGCTGCCATGGTGGAAGAAACAGGATGACCCTCAGAGCGTGAATGGTTTGTCACTCAGGGCAGTGAGGTTTGTTTTGGTGGCTAGATTGTGACACTGAAGTAATAGTGGTCACAGTAATTGTCCTAAATAGCTTTGGGAAAAATAAACAATAAGAGAGCATTATGCAGATTTCTGCCCCTGGTAATTGTACTCAACTAGCTAATCTCATCACCTAGCTAAATGCCTGTCTTCAAAATCAACCATCAGGTTCATACAGCCTTATGATATTTGATCTTGGAGTTGCCTTCTAATGTTTTGTGTCTGTTTTGTGGAGTATAAAAAAACATTGTTAGGGAATATGTGTTTCCTCTATGTTTTCACCTAACTTAATGTTTCCCCCAAAGTAAAAAAAGAAATACAGTTTGCATGGAAGTAGATGTGCGAAGTCCCATTGGTGTGTTTGCCCGCCAATAATGTAAAAATTATTACAGGTGCTAATTGTACCTGAAAACTTTAAAGTTGACTCAGTGAGAAAGGTTAGCCCCTGCCCTAACACAGGAAGCCAAAATGGCAACTTTCATTTCAGATTTGGGGGGGCCCCAATCAGATTCAGAAACGGCCCCCCATAAAACAAAAAATCCCCAAGATTCTGCCCCTGTGTCTTAAATGATGACATGGGTGGACAGTCAAAACAACTGTACCTCTAAAAAGGTCTATCCTTACCCAGTTTACAGTGCACGTTTCAGGTCATTTGGTGGAGCCACTTTTTGAAAATCTCTAAATCATAAATTGGCGGTCAAACGCATCGATGGGAGGGAACGGCTGGAACATATCAACACTTGAGAAAAGAATTTGGAAAAATCTATTAAAACCAATGGAGGTTTTAACTTTAAACGTTGATATGAGAGGAAAAAATAATTAAAAGTATTTTTTTCTTGCCTTAAAATGGAGGACATTGAGATCATTTTAAGAGGAAGAAGCATCCATTTTAATTATGTAAGCTGAACTACTCTTATGATTTATAACCATGAGATAAACAGTGTAATAAGGAAAGCAGTACATTTCAAATTGGGTTTTAAAGGCAGTATTTATCTTGGCCAAATGGTGAGAAGAGGAAAAAAGATTTAAGAGACTGTTACGATGGGACATTCATAAATAATTCCAGATGATGACCTCACAACAAGAAGGCTGCTATTGGTTCTCTCTCTGTCTTTTCAGATGCAAATTTGTGGATCGTTATGTATACAAGACTAAAGAAGAATATTAGACTGTATTACCATATTGAGGGAATTCTATGAATACATTGAGAGAAGGGGAAAAAAAGAGGTAAAAGAAGTACTGACTATAAAATACAAGGATTGTTTTTTGTTTTTGTTTTTTTGCCTGTAACATATTTTACTGTTAGCTGTCTGAAGGGAAGAAAGAGATAAAAAGTTGAATGTTTTTTCCTCTTTTTTTAAAATGCAGTTTGATGTATGTTTGATGTATGTTACAATGGAGTAATGAAAACTTAAAATCTTAAATTGGTAAAGGCTTTTACTGGTACTCTCCTTAGGCTACAGATGACAATAAATTAGACTCTATTATGAAATTGAAAATGAATCAAAGTTTAATTAATGAACAAAAGTGATAGTTTCTCCTTCTGTTTGACTTGAAAATATGAATACAGCTGATGAGGCCTGACACGACAAGATAGCAATGGCACTAGGCTTATATCTCTTATTTAGAATGAATTATTTTTGAATAGAAGCTTTTATAATTTTTACAGTATATAACATATTAGTATAAATAAATTTATTACTCATATTGATGGTAATTTTCGATAGAACTTATAGAATATAGTAAATTGATTTATATTTGATTGTTATTCTTCCTCTTATGACTGGGTATAATTATTAAGGTTTAGAGATACATGTTACTGAGACTAGACTATAATGATTTATGAGGTTGTAATACAGTAACTATTAGTTTGAAATGTAGTAAAATGTATCTGTAGATGCTTACAATCAAGGACTGAAACTTCCACATTTTTTTCCTTTGTCTAAACCTTTTCCCTTTACCTATGTTCGTATGACCACTTTCCTTTCCTGTAAATAAAAGAAATAAAAAGTCATTTTATAAAAAAAAAAAAAATTAAAAAAAAATATAACACTACCTGGCCCATAAATCATTACTTTTCTCCTTTCACAGAAACTAAATAGTTTCCCCAGTAGCCAGTGGCATCTCTACAGGAAGGGCAGAACTCTAAGGTTTGCAAGGAGCCTTACCCTGTCATGTAAATCCCTCCTTTCCCTTGCTGCTGTAGCCAGTAAGCAACACCAAGATGTTGCTGTTCCCTGTGAGGATTGGCTAAAACGGTGCAGGAGAGGAGTGATTTCCACTGCAAGGTAAGGCTTCTTGCAACACTTAGAGCTTTGCCCTCCCTGTAGAAACGCCTCTGCCAGTAGCCCTGGGGTGTCACCTCCTTCCCAGTCAAGTAGGGAGGTGCATACTTGGTTACCTTCTCTTTCGCCCAGAGTATGGACTCAGGCAGTGCAATGGAATGGGGCTCTTTCTCACTCCCCCTCCACTTGCAGCCTTCCTCACAATCCAGCACATCCTGGGTTAATATGCCACCCTCAGCAGTCACATTCCTTTCTCTGTCCTCCCGCCTGCAGTTGCGGCTTGCCTGCCCATCTCTCTCCTGGCTGTTAAACCAAGGAAATTGCCCATCAGAGGCATTGTGAGCTCCCAGCAGTTTTAGTACTTCACTGGTTAATTTTCCCAAGCTCACATCACTCAGCCCCTTCTGCTGAGTGGACTTCTGCTGTCAGACTGGACAGAACATCAATTACATGGGAGTTGGGCTGCCTCCCCCCCCCCCAGGAATGGGTTGCTGGACATACAATTTCTGCCATCCCGCTTCACAAACGTCTGTGTAGGGACTTTACATAAGCCCCATGGGAAATGCCAAGTTACTCTCTGTACTTTTACACACCCAGACCCAGGTGATGTGGGAGGTCCCCCCCCCCAAGGATTCTCTCAGACATACACCAAACTCCCCTACCTGGCTGGAAGTGTAGCTCTCCCAGCCATGCCTTGCAACTATCATGAAATCTCCTGGCTCACAGCACACTGCTGCAGCCACTTGGAACCAGCTCCTTTTCCTCCAACAGTGCAGGCCTGAACCATTGAAAAAGCAGCAACTCTGGTGGGGAAAAACCACTTCTAGGCAACCTCTGTACCCCATTGTGGTAATTTGGCCTTCTAGGGAACACTTGCATTGCAAAGGTCAGATGCACATAATGCCGGACCTGGAAAAGGGGAAGGTCAGACCAGGATGTCATGCGAGGAGGGGAAGGTTAGTGGACATCCTCCCTGTCCCAAAAAAAACAAACAAAAAAACATGTGGAGACCTAACTCCATTTTGGATCTCATCCTGAGAGTGAAGAATTGGCACCATCTTACAGACATCTGTAAGTCACCTTTTCCCCCCAGTCTTAAAGAAATGCAAATCTGGTCTCTGACAAAAGGCAAGTCCTTCCTGAAATGCAATCAAGTCCTTATCTGCCCAAAAGCCAAGAGTTGTTTTCCCCCATCAGAATATCTTATCAAGTGCAAGCCCTTTTTCTCCAGCATTGTGGCTAAATCTGTCTAAGTAATGTCTAGATCTGGGTGTCGCCTCCTGCTTTTGTGTTTAAATGTGTCTTAATTGTTACCTATGTTTGCATCTGACTAGACTTGGTAATCCTGCCCCTAACCCTTTCCCTTAAGGTCACACAAAGAGGGGAGGGGAGAGGAGCAAAAGCCTGGAATACCCACCCATCATGTTTTCATTTGCTATTTTCAACCCCACATTTTGCATATTCAATTGTATAACTGACCAAACCGACATGTACAATTTACACAAGTTCTGTAATCTTCTGGGAAGCATGCTGCAATCTTGTGTCCGTTTTGCTGATGGCTTGCACATGAGTAAAATGTATTTCTCTTCCTGCAACACTGAAGTCCAGCTGGCATTTTTCCATCCACGTGTCTGAATTTCCTTTGGTAAGTACTCATAGAAGGAAAGTATCTGGGCTTGTTTTAACAGTCTTGGGATAAGGGAGGTTGCTTCTTTAAGGGCAGAGAGAACGCACGCCGGAGAAACGAGTCTGCTAAAACTTTCAGAGTAAAATTTGCACACTTCCATTGGTGTTGCGGTGACCCAGGTCAGCTATCTCTGACCCTGGGGGAGTAATTAACACAACACAGGGACAGCCCCGGGCTTCAGGAGAGCAAACTGCTTTTCCTCCTGCACTGTCCACCTTTTAACGCTGTGCACCTTCTTCCATGCACACAATGCTTTCCCCCATTCCTTGCACAAATTGCTCTTCCACAAATGGGGACACACACCCAGCTTTTTCTAGGGAGTTATACTTCAGAGCTGTTGTATGGGCAGAAGATTTAGTCGAGAGGGTTAATGCCTCCGTTTGCCTGAAGATAAGAGCTGAAGATCGCCAGTTCGCAACTACTGGAAGTCTCTGTGAGCGGCAGACCTTGTAAACTGCAACTGATTAAAAACGCTGAGCTGTCTCCGGCTGCCTTGTGAGAGGGGGAGTGTGCTGGAGCAGCTGCATCTCCTCCTCCTGTGCCTGACGTGGTCACGACAGCAAAAGCGGCACCTCTCCTTGCTCGCTGCTCTCGCTCAGGCATCTTCCTTCCGAGCGATTTCCATGCCCTGACGCTAAACACAGCAGGACTGCAGTGACATCTCCGCTCAGGCACCCTGGCCTCTGAATTTACAGGCGCCTCCAGCCAGGCCATGTGCCTTCTGCCTAGGCCCTGCACGGCGAGAAAACTAACGCTGTCTGCTATCTGCCAAACAGGCAGAAGAACTCTCCAGCTATGTGCCAAACACACCCAGATGTAAAAACTTATCTCTCTCTGCAGCGTGCACATTCCTGCGCTGCAGAGCCGCTGGGCCCCGTGGTCGTAAAACTGCCAAGGATCAGGGAAAAGCTGCTACAAGGTCTCTTCCCACGGACGCAGACTCTTCCTTCCTCCCTTCGCTCCTGGGGTTCGTCCCTCACCCAAGAGCGGGCTGCCGTGCTGCTTAAAGGTGGGCTGGTCATCGAGGAAAGCTGACACCGATGTGAGCCCCGCCATCATGACCCCTGCCAGACTCACAGGCACAGAAATCAGGGACTCTGGACACCCTCCGCACGCAGCAGAACAGCTGCCTCTCTGCTCACGCTGGAACTTCTCATGCTGGAAACTTCACAGCAGCAGGTCCACGACACGCACAGGAATCATCGTGGCCAGTAGGGGCGCCACTGGGTCCATGACCTGTGAACGCAGCCATTGACTTCAAGGCACGTGAAGCAGCCCCCTCAGCTGTGCAACTGGCCAGTGAACCCCGTCAAGAAAATATGGTACATCCCAGCGTTGTTTTACTTCTTCAGAGACATATATTTTAGTTGCAAGGAAACACCAATTAGAGCAGTCCAGAGAACAGTCCGAGGTCAGAATTACAGCCAGTCAGGATACATTTAGCAGCAGATGGTTCAAAGATGGCTAATCATTCCAGCAGCGCTTTGCCCTTCCTCTCTCAACCCACACAGAAGGCTTCTGCTCACTGCCTTCAATTCTGCCTTCCAGCCAATCAGCATAGTGCTGAGTCATGGCTTGGTCTTCTGTTGCACGTACATCACTCAGATACAGGTGCATTCCATCACCTTCCTCAGGCCCTGCAGTTTTCCAGAGCAAAAGCTGGTTTCCAGAATCATCTCAGGTCTTGACAGGGGGCACAGCTGCACTTGCTGCTGACACTGCTAGTGTCCCTCCGACACCAGCTGCAGGAGTGGGGCCACATTGGCTGCAGCTCACCCAACCATGCAGGGCGCCTCTGTGCCAAACAGCTGGACCTCAGTGATGTTGGTGACTGACTGGGACAGTCAAAGCTGCCTTGGAAAGTCATAAAACTGAGGAGATCACAAATGGAGGCAGATGATTGCCCAACCTACATAGCCTCCCTTTAACCAGGTGCACTGCTTAATATCGGGCAAATCAAACTTGCAACTGCAAATCAAACTTGCAACTTGCATCTTCAAAACAAAATGCTTTTTGTTACCTTTGTTCTCTAGTTGCTGGGCAACTGACAGTTGGAGCGAAATGCTCTCTTTTAAGAAGGTGGGGGCTGCAAACTGCCTGCAACTTCTCTCTCTCCTTGGCTGGTTAGGTGGATAGTCTCTTCTCTTGGTCTTGCCATGATAGTTGCTGGGCAACTGACAGTTGCAGCGAAATGCTCTCTTTTAAGAAGGTGGGGGCTGCAAACTGCCTGCAGCTAGAGGCAGCAGCCTCTAGGGTGTGGCAGGAGGTTATAAAGGAAATTTTAAAATTTATAAAGTACAAAAGAAGGTACACAGGTCAGTTAACATGGTAGCTTAAGGGCATGCGCGCTGCTCTCGCTTGTATGAACTATGCCATGATTAATAGAATCAATGCCTATAGAAGCCATATAAAAGTGTATTCTCAGCAAATAGCTTATACCCTTTGACCGCCTGACTTGTTGCTAACAGAAGCATATTATATTCTTAGCAAGCAATCATAGGACATCTAGCTAACCACAAGAATGTCATAAGACCAGCCAGACTTAGCTGGCCAGGAAGGAGAAGCTACCTGGTCAGCAAAGAAAAGAGGAACCAAGTATGAACAGGGAAGGCTGTGAACACAGAAGCTGTAGTTTTGTAATAATGATTTTACTGACCAATCAATGTATGCCAAGCAGAATAGTTACTTGTTGCTGAGAAGATATGCTAATTATCTGTCTGTACACTATATAACCAAGTGGCAAACAATCTTCGGGGCCACACCTAAGACCCTTTTAGTCTCAGGTTGGTCCTGCGCAGTAAACTTGATTACCACTCCATCAGCTGCTCTGTCTCGTTTTCTTTGACCTACGGTTACAAGGGACAAAGCTCCAGGAAATTGGCAGGATAGCACAGTGTGAGGATGGGCTACGTTGGGAAAAGGGAAATCCTATGCCTGGAGTGCATTATGCCTGCAACTTCTCTCTCTCCCTGGCTGGTGGATTGGTCCTTTCCGAGCAGAGCAGGAAGAGATGGCTGAGCCCACAGCTTTCCCTCTTCCCATTGTTCTGTTCTAGGCTGAAGCAATTGTTGCCGTACGAACAAGGGAAAGAAACGAGACACGACAACTGGGAGTGAGTCAAAAATAAACTTTTACTGCATGCAGGTCCACCCAAGGCTAAAGCACCGAGGCGTGGCCCCGAGCTTTGTTGCTCACAGACTTTTATAAGCTTTTACTGCACTTAATTAACATAACAACAGGAAGAATACGTTATAAACACTGATTGGTTGGTGGTTACATTTTATTATTACAGGAAAGACTGTGCCTTCTGTTACGAGCTTGTTTGCTGCTTTTTTTCCTGACCTTGCTGAATTCTGAGACAGTTTATTCTACTATCTGTTTCCTGTGGCTTTAGCTATTTCTTGCAGCAATCTTGAGACACCTTGCTTTTGCTTATCTAGCTATTTTCTGTGGCTTTGCGGTTAGCCTTTTCCTGCACCTGTTAGCTGGTGACACTTCTTATTTCTTATTGCTTGAGACATCCTGTTTGCAAAAATAACATGTTCTTGCTTAGGCACAGCAAGACAAAAGGTCATCTTGGCTTTACACAAGCAGAAACTTCAAGCAGCTCAAATGACCCTTCGCACATACCTTTATAAAATTTTAAGATTTACTATTACTAATATTACGCCTGCCACACAATCAAGAGGAACTCTATCTGCACAAGAAGGAACAAAGGTCTCCCCCATTCGAGAAGGCCCATTCAGGAGGCCCAGGAAGAGGCAACTACAGATGGAGGGTGTTTTTGGAGAGCCATTAAACTAGGAAATGCCGCCAGCACCCAGATTCCTTCAAAATGTTAATATGAGTCTTCTAGCAGGGGGAGCATTGTGATCATCCACAAAATGGCCTTGTAGGGGTAGGTGACCATTATTAATCTGCCCCTCTTGCAGATGGGAAGGCATTGTAGAAAGAGACTGACCTTCAGCACCATTTGGCGGGAGTCTGCCTCTCTGCTCTCGCCCCTGTCAAGCCCGTAGATGGCTGGCTGGTGGCATCTTGGGGCAGTGCAGGCTCAGCTTGTTTGGAGCTGACTTTCAGTAATTTAATGTGTCCAAAACTGAGGAGATCACAAATGGAGGCAGACGATTGCCCAACCTACATAGCTTCCCTCTAACCAGATGCACTGCTTAATATCAGGCAAATCAAACTTGCAACTGCACCATCTTCAAAACAAAACGCTTTTTTTTTTTTTTACTTTTGCTCTGTAGTTGCTGGGCAACTGACAGTTGGAGCGGAATGTTCTATTTTAAGAAAGGGGGGTCTGCCAACTGCCTGCAACTTCTCTCTCTCCCCCTGGCTGGTGGATTGGTTCTCTCCCCCTGGCTGGTGGATTGCCTTTCCAAGGCAGCCCCATACATTCACATAGGCATATTTTATTATGAAAATCCATGTAATCCTGAACTATAATTCAAATCTCTTTATCAGCTGTGCAAATAAGGGGGAGGGGGTAGCGTGCAAATAGCATGCTGCCAAAGTTTATCCTTGCCCCCGCACAGGGTGCCGGGCAAGGACTGGCCAGCCGATTGGCTGGCTGGGGGCAAGAAAATGACCCCGAAGCCAAATTGGGTGCAGCCCGTGCACTAGGCCTCTGGACGCGGTCAGAAGAGGAACTTACATCCCTGGCCCTACAGTGGCGTGCAAAACATGCCTAAACGTAACTAGAAATCAGGGGGCAAGGCGCCTAAGCGGCCTGCACAGGAAACTGTGCTTAGACACTCTTCAGATGAGGAGGATGATATGACAGAACCTAAGGCATTGTTAGCTAGGGTGGAAGCCCTGGAAAAGGAAAAAAAGGTTGCGCAATGCAGGGCTCGGAGATGGAGGAGGTACACTGGGTACTCCCGCCCCCACTAGGAAATTACCAGAAAAGGTAGGGGCGAGAAACTTAAGCAATACCTGTCTTCCAGGCTCTGGAGAAGAAAGCTGATTCCTTACAGGATGACAACAACGAGACTTTGGAAGTGTGTGATGATCTGGCACGGGAGGCACAATTAGCACAGGTCCCAATGGATCGCACGATGGTTGGAAGCCGAGTCTCAACAGGTGAGCTGACCGCAGCACCCCCTTTCAGGGAGATAGTGCTGCAGGGGTTTGGAACACTCGAGAAGGGGCTGCAGTTCCTGTTGCTGCGTTCCAACAAACACCACAATGTTGGCCAAGCTGGGGGGCCATTCCTAGGAGGCCAATGGCCTTACCATGCTGCACAACAGCAAGGGACAGGTGAGTCCCCAGCCAGTTCAGGGTCAGGCCTTGGGAACCCAGAATCTGAGTGTCGCAGTGGCAACTGCAATACCTTTCACAGGGGGTTCTCCATTGTCTGGCCAGCCATATGGGTGGTCGCCTTATGGCTACTTGCCACATGGTGGAGCATTACCCGCACAGCCTGCGCCAGATCTCATGGCCGACAGGCCCCGGGTGGTCCATGGTGAGGCAGCTTTGCCCCTTGGGGGGGGGCACTTGGCCCTGGCCATAAAAGAGAAAATATGGAGAGGGGAGATAATAGACCTTTTTAGCCCCCTCCATAAAGAGCCAGAGCCAGTTGCAAAATTAAGGGACCCAGCCCCCGACCCACAAGTAACGCGCAAAAGAAAAATAGACAAAAACTGGACCAGTTGGCTGACTGGTTACATCATATACACAGCAGTGGTAATCCAAATGCAGCTGGCAAAAGCCGGCCCACTGCTTAAATATTTGGACAGAATATATAGAATGCAGAGGGAATATTTGGGGCCGGCTTGACTGGCTTATGATGACCACTTTTGCTTATGCACGTCACATGACCCTGCCCTCCTTTGCCGCATCCCACAATGGTAATTGTGGGCTCAAATTGTCGTTCCAACTGGGGCTTCGCTGGGGGACAGATCAGACAGTGGACATTTGATTCCACGGGAGGTAGAGGGAGAATCCCCGGTGCTGGGGATGGCTGGGCAGTGGGGTCACCCCCTATGCTCATGCTATGAATATGACTCCATAGGGAAGTGCAGCAGGACAGGCTGCAACTTTGACCACGTGTTGCAGTCAGTGTGGAGGCAAGCACCCCGTCACCCATTGCCCAAAGCTGGCTGGATTTAGGAGGGGCCTCAGGCCTCAAGGTGTTCAGGGCAAGAAAGGAGGGCAGTAGCCCCCTGCGGATGGATTGGTGGCACGCACCGATTGAGTTATTGGTGCTGGTTGAGCTGTTCAGGGGCACCCCGATCAAGGGTCAGCCAAGTTAGGGGCAAGGGCCCAGATGCTCAGTAAGTGTGAGCAGTGCTTTGGCACCTTATTTCCTGTGGAGTTCCACAGTGGCACGCTGCACGTTGTCCATACGGGGCTCTGTGGTTAGGCATACGACCTTGACGCAAGCAGATATGCTGCAAGTTGATAGATGCCAAGGGTTGGGTTAATGTACATTCTCATGTTCTTACGTTATGTTCCTTGGTTGCAGGTCCCCATGCCTCATCAGTTCATTCTCATCTCCGGCACTCCCTGGTTGCGGGCCAAGAAGAGGGCCTTAAACAGTTCAATTGGCACTCAGCTGGGGTTGGGCGCCTTTGCCCTTACCTACTGGGCTGCCAGTAAAGGCAGGGGTGGGGGCGGTTGCTGCCAACAATTGGGAATTGCACGCCCTCAGATAGTTCATAACCAGTCAGCCTTAATAGGCCTGCGGGATCAATCCGACCGATTTTGGTACAGATGCTTTGTTGAGGAATTGGCAACAGGGCCCACAGAATGTGGTTTCTGGTTGGGGAGGAGTAGGCCAAGCTCTAGGCTGACCTCTCTGGGTGGCAGGTAACGTGTGGGTTTTTGGGAATTAGGTGTTGGTGTGCACCGTGGGGTGGCAAGGCACGGGGGCCCAGCTTGCTCATGCTTGCTTACCTGGCTGGGTGATGCGAGCTGGCGAACCCATGCTTGGGATGCTCCAGGCCAACCTGGGTATGCTCGGTTGCTGGCAACCCAGCCGCCTCAACCTGTCGGGGTGACCAAGAAGGGTGCCAGAGGTCTCTGACCTGAGGCACCTGGAGTCGGGTGTTTCACCCCTAGGGATGGGGGAGGTAGACGGGCTGTTCCGTTTCCCCCAGGTTCCCACATGTATATGAGTTGGCCCTGTTGCCTTGATGTAAATAGTTAATAAAGTGGCCCTTGTACCATACAGTCCTTGTCGGTGTCTTTATTGCGGGGTGCGGGATAAAATATTCTTCATTCCTATTCTTTATTACTGGCAAAAATAAAACGTCGTTGGCATGTATGATGCTCGCCAGAGAATCCTTGCTTCAAAGGAATCCTTAAATGGTCCTTACTGGACCATGCAAAGTAATCACTTTTTGCACCTTTACCCTCATCTCTGTTTTCCTTTCCCTGCCAATTGCGCTGCCTTTCCCATTGATTTTTCTCTCTCTGTGCATGTTACACATGTCTTTAATGCACTGCCAGTAACAGACAGCTTCCATCTTCAAGCACAACAGCAAGTTGTCACTTCCAAGGTCAAGTTGTCCCCTCCAAGGCAGAAGCCTACACTTAAAGGAGAGAGACAGAGAGAGAGAGAGAGATCACTAGGATAGTTATTGCCTGTCGCAGTATATGCATAGAACATCCTAAAGTTGTGGTCCATTTATAGACTATGTTCTTCGTCTTGTATCTTATTGGGGTATGTGGGCAACAGAAAGAGTTCCACAATGTTAGAGGAGTTGTGGTGAGGCCCTATCCCATGCCACATATAACATCACCTCACATGGTGTTAGAGAGTAAGGAGTTCTTTCCAGAATTGTGAGTTGGGCTTGCAAAAGATGCTGATGAATAGGGAAGGAAATACTAAATGCTTCATATTTTATGAAGAAAGCATTTGGTAGGTACATTTCCATTTGTTCTGCAGGAGCAGCTGCAGCCTTTAAAAAAATTATTTGTTCCAGCAAGAGACGCTTTTGGAATATTTCCTATTACAGGTGGGGGGGGGTTCAGATTACTTTCTAGATCCTTTCCAACTCTGTGATCCCATAACTAAATAAGTCCTTTTTTCTGTTAACAACTGATCACTCTGTGATCAGGAAAAGGACACAGGCATCCTTTTGTGTTTTGTGTTTGGCTTGGCCACTTGGGTGAAACTTGTCTTCAATCTACCTTGTAATTACTGAGGCTTCTGAGTTCATTCCTCCACCTCCCATTTTCAACGGAAGATCATGTGAATTACAGAAATAAGGGGTTGTATCCACAAATGACCCAACATAATTGTTGCACTGAAAATGTAGTTCAGAAAAAGGTAGTGAAGGTATAAGTAGACCTCTCTCTCTCTCTCTCTCTTTTTTTTTTCATTCTGGCCTGGCATTCCCATACTGTGTCCCCCTAGATGTGATATCTTATTCTATTGCTGGAAGAAAGAGTGTATGAAACAAAGAGGAGGAGACGTTTACAGATCCATGGACAGATGGGTATTGTGTGGACATCCATGCAATTGCACTGCACATCATCCAGCCCTCTGGCACTGCATCCAAGTTTACGTTCTGCTTCCACCTTGCTTTTCATGTTGCTGGAAATGGTTTTTCTTTTGGGAAGCCTTTTGATTTGAGGCACCTACTTGCGCTCTGTGGGAAACGGCATGTTCAGTTAGATGGGCCTTTGGTTGAATCCAGCAGGGCTGCTGTTATGACCTCAACCTGTTTTGCTCTTTCCAAATGACTCCTTCCACCAAAGCCATGTTTGCCTTGCTGTAACTCTGTACATCATTTTTGGCAGAGCCTGTTATTCTGAAATGGTCCCAATTCTGCCTCTGCTACTCCTATCGCTGCTTTGTCCAAATGCGGCAGGGAAAATAGCACAGCACACATGCAGACTTGAACACCATTATCCAGAAGGGTACCATAAGGATGGAGACCTAATTATTGGGGCACTTTTATCCCAGTACCTGACGTGGGACTCGGCGGAGAGCTTTAACATCCGGCCGCCTCTTGCTTACTCATTAGATGCATAGTAAGCCTCTTTTTTCAAGAACATATATGTAAGACCAGGCACAAAGTTCTGTTACTATTGAAAACTGTTGTGCAGTTACTATTGTGTTACTAATCAGTTACTATTGTGCAGCACAGTAGCGAAAAGAAAGAGTTGCAAATTAGGACTGTTCCGCTTTGAGGGCGCAATCCTAACCAACTTTCCAGCACTGATATAGCTGTGCTAATGGGGCATGTGCTCCAAACTGCAGTTGGAAGGCAGTCACGGAGGCCTCCTCAAGGTAAGGGAATGTTTGTTTCCTTACCTTGGAGCTGCCGTGCCCTTACCCTGGTGCTGGAAAGTTGGTTAGGATTGCACCCTGAATCTCATCTCTGTCGTAAACTTACTAGAAAGGGAAACCACTCCCTCCCAGCCTCAGTTCTCTCGTCTGCAATATAGGCTTAATAATATTCACGTTACAGAGTTATTGTAAAGACAGCATCAAGTTAATATATATACTGTATATATGAAATATTTGCATGCTCACAAAAGTGCTATACCGTAGCCCCCAGTATCCACGGGAGATACATTCCAAGACCTACCGCAGATGCCCCAAACCACAGATAGTAGCAAACCCTATATACAGAACTGTCTTTGTAGGTGGCAGGCTTTAAGATCCAGAAGCATCCCCTGTAAACAGCCCGGAGGTGTTTTCAGTGGCCGAAGCACCTCGGGGCTGGAAGGAGCCATTGGATGAGGCACTGCAAGAGGGCCTGCATTCAAATGTGGTGCACTTTAAAGAGCAGTGCTGGCAGGCCAGGAAGAAAGAAGGAAGGAAGGAAGGAAGGAAGGAAGGAAGGAAGGAAGGAAGGAAGGAAGGAAGGAAGGAAGGAA